>JAWPHD010003551.1:0-213734 GCA_037043455.1 Cyrtodaria siliqua | reverse complement strand
GTATAATTTGCGTTGCATATTTGTTATTTACAATACAGATGAAGGTAAATAAACTATATATGGATCAATCGGCTAAATAACATTGTAAAACGTTGATAAAAACTTTGATTTGAAATTCGGGCAGATTCGTTTTGGCGGGAATCTAAGCGCATTATGATAGGATAACATAGCCAATATGGAAACATTTGAGTTACATTCGAGTTATGCTTTTAAGAAGTGTACGAGATGTTGCGAAATAATTCTTACGCGACCTCATCGACATATAAAGGTCAAGATTGCAGACTTTTTTTAAGAATGGCTTTTCCAATGCGGTACCCCTGTTTTATTATTTGTTGTCACATAAATCTGTCCTTGTAAATGTTGTTTGTTTGAATGCGCATACCTAATCAGGCAATAAGACATAATAAAGCACAACAAACAATGTTGTTTGTTTAATCAATGTGTTTTAATACGTGTTCTTTAAGGGTTGCCAGACATACATGATTTTAAATCCCAATTTGAACTTAGTATAAGTATGAAAAGGTAAACATGTAGTAGGGTAACATCATATCTTGAAAGAACACGTGTACACACTATTTGGTGGAGACAATGAGAGAAAAAAAAAGTCCTGTAGAATAAACAGCACACAATGAGAAAAACAAACAAGTGTGTATTTGCATTTTGTCAGCTTTTGTATAGGACAGTATTCCATAAAAAAAAGTATATCCATTTAATTCTAATTTAATATTCTCTCTATACAAGTAGTATAAAAGTCGAACAAGACATGTACCATTCAAGGACAACTGTCAACCAAAAACACGTAAAGAAATAAACAATAATTACAAGATGAATGACAGACAAGAAATAACATCACAAGCCTCAACGGGTTGACAATAAGGCTACTTCATTGGAACGGTCAGTGACAAAGCAAGGCTGCTAGGATTTCAAACCAGGCCTAAATTCATCAATCTTTTGAGCACAAGAATTAGACTCAGACTCAAAATTTCATTATTTTACAAACTCTATCAACACTAAAGAATGGGTAAGAATTTTGATTTTCCGACATTCTCTGTTCAATTACATTTGAAATTACTCGTTTCTGTAAGTAAATATAGTATTTTGCTTGTAAAATAGTTTTTATTTGAAATTAAAAAAAAATAGATTTTGCGTCTGAGTCTGATTCTTGTGCTCAAAAGTTTGATGAATATTAGCAAGGCTACCCTAACCTAATGTTAGATACACACTTTTATAGGGACAAAGGCAATCGTGACTATTTCAAAACTCGCGGCTTCCCATTAGTTTTTCTGTCTAACTTTACTGAGTAGTCATTACTCGTATATTGCACCAACAATACATATGAACCTGTGGTAGAATAGCCAAACAAATTGAAAACCACAACTGTATTTACATTTTATTTACATATATGTGAGCAGATGATAATGGAAGAATCAATGGAGGTGCAACATTTAATGTTTGATAACCACATCAAGATTGACTGAATCCCTTTAAATATTAATAGAAAAAACAGAAGACATGACGAAAGCTGTATTTCCTGTTCGGCTTTTATACCTTGTTCAAAGGCGGTAGCCCTATTGTCAACCCTTTTGTGTTTGTGATGTATTGTCTGGCATTTTATTCATCTTTAAAGTTGTTCTATGTTTCTCTGTGTGTTTGTGGTTGACTGTCGTCATTGAATGCTACTTTTCCTGTACTTTTCTATATTTTTATTTTGTATGTTCACTGCAAATAAATCTTATCAAAGCAAAATTGCTTCAGCTTATTCAGAAGACATTTGCTAGAGAAGGTACAACTTTTCTAGCTTGTAATAATGTCAGGGCTTTCTTTACTAACGCCCCCATTAATAAGTATAATTTGTGGACGTGTACTGATGTTTGCAGAGCCTTATCTTTTCTTCTGGATAACATCTTTATAAGATACGGTAAAACTATTTACCGTCAGTTTTTGTACTGCTATGAAAGAGATTTTATGTTTAGTTTGTCACCTGCTAGCCAGGGTGAAATTATTGATGCCTTTAATAATACTTCTCGGTATCTTGATGACATACTCAATATTGATAATCCGTTCTTTGCTCATATGGTTACTAACATTTATCCACCAGAGCTCACGTTGAATAAAGCCAGCAGTTCGGATACAGTAGCAGCATTTCTCGATCTTCATCTCTCGATTTCAAATGATTGTATTCGTACTAAAATCTATGATAAGAGAGATGGTTTCAATTTTAACATCGTTAACTATCCACACCTGGATGGAGATGTACCTCGTGCTACCTCATACGGGGTGTATATCTCCCAGCTCATTCGATTTGCTAGAGCGTGTATTGATGTTACAGACTGCAATGATCGAAATCATGTTATTACAAGATAACTTCTTCAGCAGGGTTTTCGTTATCACAAACGAAGTAGATCTTTCTCTAAATCTAACCGCCGTAACGAGGGCCTGCTGGAAAAGTACAACACCAACCTTAAGACACTTCTGCGACTAGGCATATCACAACCCTCGTTTTATGAAGATGTGGTCTATAAACTTGAAAGTTAAAGGGGTCTGACGGGTTTCCTGACCGCTTTACACATCTCATCAGGAAATTCGTCAGAAAAGGATATAACACTTTGGTTTTACAGCGCACTGCATGTTTAGTGATTGACCCCTCTACAGTCAGTCATTACGCTTCACTTTTCACTTGTGCAATGACTGGACTACCTCTTGGGACTCTATGATTGTACCTACTGAAACCCCAACTAAAGGAGGTGGTTGCATGAGCGTTCGTCCCTCGGGTTTTCTGGTCGTACCCTCGATTGGTTTTCTCTTTAACTGCAACTACTATGGTTGTTCAGTACGATTTTGAATACATCCTGAGATGTTTATTATTGTGTATGTGTTTCTTTAGTTAGTTTCTCAGGATGTGTACTTTATTGTTAGAGAATTCCTTTTGATGGGATGTAGTTTTGTTTACACTGTCTTGTCTATTTGGGCGTTAAAGACAGGATAATAGCGAGGATTGTGCGCATATAAAATCGATTCAAGCTAACCAGTAGGCCTTATTGCCTACTGACCATTCCCTGTCGGTAATCCTGTCTTCACCACCATTTCTGTTGTTTTTTGTCTCTTTCGTTGTATTTTCAAGTCCTTGTTTAAAGTACAGTGTTGACCTACGATGCTATTGCGCTCGGACGCTGTGGTTTCTATAGGACCCTATATCTCATTTTTATATTCTGATAGTTTACAAACAATAACCAGAATAAACATCACTAAAATTCAATAGTATTCAATTAATGATCATAAAAAACGGAAATGTCTTACAGTTTAGATGAGTCAAGTTATTTTTATGATCATAAGCTGGTAGAAACATTTATATCTTCCCTGCATAATAACAGCAACGTGTTCAGGCCCTAGCGACGCTCAAGCACATCAAGGCAGCTGCCTCGGCTGAATTGTGGGAATAGGAACAGGAAATGTAGCAGTAACAGAACACAATCAACTAAACACACGCATGTGAAACAAACAAGTAGTACACGCGGAATATAGAAGCAGAGTATGCGACCTCACAAACACAAAATGTTGACAGTATGGTACCTCTTATTTTTATTAGTGGCAAACATACTGCTTGGAGTTTAAATCTAGTTCTGAGGTGCACCAAACCATTAACTTTATCCCCAAGTCACGAATTTGTCGTTCTGTCGTATTATCTGCTGAACGCCGTCTGCACATTTGTATTCTTGCTCGCGTTGTGTCTAACTGATTCTAGTTATGTATAATGAATGGGGTCAGTTGAGTCTAGTTTTGTTTAATGCATAGGGTTAATTGAGTCTAGTTGTATAATGAATGGCGTTAACTGAGTCTAGTGTTGTAATAATGAATAGGCGTTAATTGAGTATAGTTTTTTATAACGAATGGAGTTAATTGAGTATATGTCTATAAGAATGGCATAGAATCTAGTTTTGTATAATGAGTTCAGTTAATTGATTCTTTTTTTTGTATAACGAATGGCATTACTTGAGTCTAGTTTTGTATTATGAGTTCAGTTAATTGAGTCTAGTTTTGTATACTGAATGATGTTAATTGAGTCTTGCTGAATCGCGTTTTATTTTATTCTGAGCACTGAATTACTGTGTAAATGGGAAAATGTCAATTAATTCACTTATACGGTTTGGCGTATATAAGTTCGTCTGGACAACTAATCTTATGTCTGCGAACTTTAAATGGGCCAGATAGAGATCTAGATTGCAGGGGTAATAATGAACAAGTCGGTTTACGGAAATTGAAAGCTTGTATCTGATGTGTTCACGATGTTTGTGGATTATTTAATCCTAAATAAATGAATGGGGGTGTGGGGTGTGTGTGTGTGTGTGTGTGTGTGTGGGGGGGGGGGGGGGTTGAATAACATACGTGTGGTACATGTGAAAGGAATACAGAACCACACTAAAATTAATATTTTAACATGTGCACATCCATAAAAGCAAAAATGATGAAGGCAAATCATAATTCAATTCTCCATAACCTTAGCTGGCGTCGATAATTATTGGTTCAATTCCATTTGCAATCCATGTACAAAGTGTAATTTTAGCTTACATGAGCAAATGCAACCTTAACGATTATATCAAAACGCTTGCACTTCCCATCATACTTGGCTGACTAACTGTCCTACCTTACCCACCAGATCACATTTTCCAAGAATTTCAAAATATTTTGCTTCATTTCTTATGGTCAGTGTAAATGGATAAGATTAAACGAACGGTTATAATAAATTCAATAAAAATGGTGGTCTTAAGTTTCCACTTATAAAATCACTAAGCCAGTCACTGAAACATGTACGGGTTAAAACTATATTAGATCCTGAAACATTCTCACCATGGAAAACACTTTTGCTAAGTGATCTAGACGATGGTGGATATAAAGTGTGGTGTGTCAGTAAAGATGGAATTAATAAAATAGAAAAAGTATCAAAATAGTTTTTGGAAAAATATTATGCATTCGTGGGCTTGTTATACTGTGATGATATTACAAACGCAATTGAAATGTTGTCAGAACCTTTATTTTATAACTCAAATATTGCTTTAACCTGTGATTTAAATATCGTTAAAGCTCTTTGTCAAAATGGGTGAGGGGTGTTCTTTATAAAGGACATTGTTAGTGAACAGTGTAACGCATTGTCCTATTCAGAATTTTAATACGGATTCCATTTACTATAAACTATGGTCTACTCAATGCAATTCTAATTATATGGAAAACAAGTAATAAATATGAAACTAGAATTGAACATCCTATAAATACAAATATCAACAAATTAAAGGCACCAAAAAAGGTTGACTTGACATTTATTCAAGAATTCCTAAAAAAAGAATCCAGAAACACCTAACAAATCCCATAAAAAATGGAATAAAGAACTTGGAATAGCCTTAAAAACTGAGGACTGGGACATTGTATAAGAAGAAGATTTTAAAATAACTGATGATACCTATCTGCAGAGCCTGCAGTTCAAACTATTTCATCGTATTTTGTTTATCAATGCCAAACTTTATCAGTGCAAAATGTCCAAACTTTTTGTAACTACTCAAAAGAAACAGTTTTACTTATATTTTATGAATGTGTATCCACAATATTTACTTTAACACTTTTTTTAACAAATCAAGAAATGTGGAATTGATGTAACAATAAAACCCAAGAAGAAAACGTCCTACAGTCGATAATTAATATTTGTCTTCTCATTTTCAAAGTCATGTCTACTCCTGTAAACTGAAACAATGTCTCCCAAATTATAGCGTTTTTATTGAGCATTTAAAGAGATATGAACAACTTGAATTATTCTCATTGTTGCGGTACACTGAAAAGAAATCTAATGCTGTCAAAGCGAGATGGAACACTGTGAATAATATTTTTAACAATTAAACCATGTTTATTCCACCTTTAAATACTGCTGCTTTAAATGCGTATGTCAATGTTACTTTAGTTTGTACAGATTTCATTCCATGTCTGGTTCTTCTCAATCTAGTTTCATCGAAAGTATTCTTCAATGCATTTTTTGTATTTGTATCATGTAGACATGTACACAAGTGTCTGAATACAATTATTGATTTTTTTTTACATATTACTGATTTAATAAACCCAACCAGTTAGAGCATACAACCATCTGACAGATAGTCGAGCTTTTTCGCGATTTTTATTTGATATTGATATTGACAGAATGGAATACATGACTCTCTATGTGTCAAGCGCTTCCATTTCCGGTTTATTATTTCCACTTTCTTGTGCCTGACATATAGAAACATTGGTTACAGCAATATCAATATCTCACATTTAACCCCAGACATGTCACACATATATATGTTAAAATGAACGTCTGTTTATAAATTGCTCCACAAGGACAGAATAAGAGCAGAATGTCAGAACATTAGAACTATATATATACTGTAATCAAATAATCAACAAATATGTAGAATTAAAAATCATTGTTTTGAAAGAAAGAATAACTTTAAAGCCGTTAATATAATAGTTAGACGTCATTCGATTTTAGATTTCTTGCATTTACTATAGTCTACTAGATATCTCGTTATTTAACGTCACCGCCATTTCTGTTATCTGCACCTGTCCTAATTTATTGTAATTAATGCAGTCTACCAGATACCTCGTTATTTAACGTTACCGTATTTTCTGCTATCTGCATCAATAATGGTAAAATTGGGAATAATGGATGATTCAGAATATAAGTGTATTGTAAATCAACACGTGATTTATTTTATACTTTGATAAAATATTGTAGACATTAATCGCAGAATATCAGATATGTTACGACACTGTGCGTTGAAGGGAAATCCAAATGAATGTGTCCCGAGGACAGTTGTAAGAATTTGAACCTTTTAACAAATACAAGAACTATTAACAAGTGATTTACTAAACAATACGTGCATTGTTGAAATTATGAATATAGTTGATGATTTGTGTAGTTTAATTGAGTGAAAACTTGTCGGACTATATATGTTTTTAAAGTTCTTCTATAATGTTGCGTGATTGGGCAAGTTTACACTTTAATACACTACGGAAAGCATGATATTTCTTTATTTACACTGCATTATTTCTTTATTTACACTGTCTTGTTTTAATGGGATGACTGTAGGTTTAATCATATTTTATTGCAAGCTTCATTATACAATACACCTATATGAATATTAACAGTGGCATAATAAGCATGAAAAAAAGCAACTGGGTCGGACTACAAGTTATTCATACATTAGTTACAGTCCTTTCCACAGCGTTACATGTTACGTTTATTAAACTAAAATGGCGGGGTTAACAAATAAATAACTAAATTAATTTAAATTGAAGAAAGCGAAAAAAAAAATGAATATGAGAAGAATAATATCATCATGACCACAGCTGTCTCGACCAAACATCACTGCATGGTTCTTCCCCTCGCCAGCCCAGCCCACAACCTGCTCCTCAACGTCAACATCACAGGGTACATGTATATATTAATTAAGAGAGAAACGGCGAATACGTTTTATATAAATTTGAACTTCAGTAAACAAAGCTATTGTCAACCCTTTGGTGGTTGCATTGCCATATCTTATACTGCAGTATATGACACCACCCGGTTATAGTCAATATCTGACGCAAGTATTTAAAACTGCGTCATAATCTGTGACTTTTAATGATGTCGTCTGTGTTCGACCAATTCCAAATTGCAAAACTTTCTTATATCGTTGTTACGTTTATGCTTTCTAATAGTCGTTTTATAATTTTAAAGTATCAGATTTATGTATGATACAAATATTCACCTACGTTAAATATTTTAAAAGACGGACATTTCGTACTACATGTATTTCTGAAATGGCTGATATAATATTGTCCATTATTAATCTATTATATTTCGTTGAGTGTGATATAAAAACCTTGAACATTGTGTTAATATATTTTGTTCTAAGCAGGCCGTTTATAACTCCATAACATGTTTTAAAATGCGCCCTAAACAATACAATAAATGGCGTAAATATTGGTAAGCTTTCAGAGTTATGTTAAAACCATGCAAACTAGTTGACGGACACAGATAAACAACGTGCCACCATATTACAGTAATAGCCTGCTTCCATAAACTGTTTGTGTAGAATTAATGGTAAAGAGCATCTCTCGTATCCGTAAATTGTTTACTGACTAGAGATGTTATACACTTAGATTGCTTTTCGAATGCATTAGTTATATAAACATAGGAGAGTCGTTTCAATGTACTTGACAATTGTCAGGCAGATTTTTTATAAAGGAGAAATATTATGAAGAAGAAACATCTTTAAAATCTGAACCAACGTAGAATACGCAAGTATTGCATGACGCAATTTATATAATATACAATGATGATTATGACATATCAATTAACTGTAAGAGCCTAAACCTAATAACTGAAACCTTGGTCTTCTCTCATGAATCACTGAAGCCATCTTATGTTAACTGCCTAATTTCCTAAGAATGTAACCGATACATACCACATGCAAAACATACGGTGTCGCATAATCAAAACATTATATTTCCCCTTTTAAATTTATTTTTAAAAAAAGAGCAAGAGAGACAACTATCGTCAGTGTAGATAGTGGAATAGCTATTTTCTGTTTAGAAACATTAGATGCGTAAGCAGTTGTTATCCACCTACTTGGTCCAAATAAGAAAATAGACGCTTGTTTTTAACAGAAAGTTTCTAGTGAACGGAATTATTTAAGCTGAAACAATATTGTATTCACAAATGATGTACCTTCTCGTAAGAGTTGAAATAAATACATACTATAATTCATACATGCACATACATTCATCTGTGGGAAGGTTTCTAGAATTTAACTGTACAAAGAGATGACATGCTTTACTACAGTCGAACCGAAATGGGGAGTTAATCAATAATAAACGAGGAATAAAAGACTGGAATCGACTAAATTCGATTGAATGACAAACCTTTAAAGACAATTTAGCAAATACAACTGTTTAAATTAAAACATATAACGTAGCCAAATGTTTTGATCAATAATTTATGCTTTTATAGATTAATCCATTGTAATGTAATATGTGTGTATCATTGCATACTTTATTTCTAATATTAATATTAAGTTAATTTAACTTAACATTGCACACATATGTATGTTTCTTACGAGGTACACATGCATATGCCTGTTTGCATATGCATATTAATATTAAGTTACTTTAACTTAATATTGCACACATATGTATGTTTCTTACGAGGTACACATGCATATGCATGTTTGCATCCTAATGTGGTATAACTGTATATGAATATGTGACATATGCATGATATGTATATTGAGGGAAAAACGTTTAGCAAGTTTTTGTTGCACCCTGGAAATAATACATTTTTGTTTATAAAATCGATAAACTACTGCCATAGAAACAACATTTTATTAAACACACATCAATAAATGTCGAACATCTTAATGACGTAACGGATAAATGAACGTAGGGGTCAAGCCGTATAGTCCCAACAGTCTTGTAAGCAGTATTATTTCATATAAATCACTTGCTAAACTGTTTACCCTCAGTATATATATATATATATGTGTGTGTGTGATGTGTCACACGTGTAAATTTTAAGTAGATGTTACATTTGTAACGCATGTAGAAAATAGGCGACATAATTATAACTAACACACAGGAATACGTTACATTTCTACCAAAAGCACGTGATGTCCCACAAACGCTAATATACAATAGATCACATGGCCAATATTTGTGGGAACTTGATCCAGGAACAATAGAGGGCGGGGCTATCAACTGTATGTCGGAACTATCCATTACAAGGGTACATATAATTTGGTATACGACACTACAAACGTAAAACGGTGGAACAAGAGGTACTTGCGTTAAACGGTGAGTGGCAGAAGGACCGTTAGGTAGGTTAACCAGGTTAAAGGAGGCGCCAAACCATAACTGTTACCGCAGTGTCGTCCCAATTAAACAGGACAACGTAAACATTTAAAAATAATACAAGTTTAGACATCAACTGCTCAATGAACGATTCACTTTTTAATCTTAATGTGTGTTAGCTATACAAATAACTATTGGATCAGGCGCCAATATACCGATTAACAGGATAACGTCATGTAATCCAATTTGTAATTTATCCATGACGGAACATTTATTCATCGAAATAACGAAATGAAATATGAACCATAGGAAACCAATAGGTGGCAGTAAAACGTCTCTCCGCGCTTGCAATCAGTATTGTTATTCATTCGATCTTTGGAGATCGCTGAGCCCGATACTTATATTTAATTATCGGTGGTACTTTTTCATTTCTTTTTGGTTTTTTACTTAATTTTCGATTCAGTGGTTCCACTACTCCGGCCGATTAAAGGCTCTGGGTATTGTTTAACCACTTACAGGATATGTTGTCTGCTTTTTAATTTAGTATTTTGACTGTTACTTGTGATATGCAGGCTTCATAACCGCTGCTCCCAACTAAATTTCATTATGTTTATTTCGCTCTTCGGGGCATTTAATTGTATTATATACTGGGACCATACGCCGTACGACACGGGGAAGACCACCGTCATATGCATGCCATCTTCGGGATGTTTAAAATGTTGTAATATTGATTTTATTAATATTGAGTTCTGCTCAGCCGCGTGAGCGGTAGCTAGCATATTTCACTACCGCTCATGAACAGTCTCAATCAAAGCGAGACTGCAATATGTCGTATGTGTCGTTTTCGGCCGTTTCCAAAGGTCCATTATCATACTCCGTTTTAGTTATAATATAATAAATTGTTGAGTGTAATGCAATACTTTGACAGCAGGAGGCTAATAACATGTTAAATGCTGATTGGTTATTGGAGATTTATTGCATTTCCAAATAATACCTCTTTTGAAATCCTGATGTTACTTCCGTTGACTGTGAAGATGTATATGTCATGTTAAAGACAACAAAGCAAACATGCAATACTGATCATATGTTATGCATGATGAAAAAAAGAATGATATGGAAACCACAGCGTCCAAACGCAATGTCATCGTAGGTCCGCACTGTACTACAAACAAGAAGCAATATTTAAATAAGTATACAATGAAAAAGACAAAATGCAAAGGAAAGGATGGTGCAAAAGTGGTTATAGACTTGGAATGGTTAGCTTGAATTGAGTTTGTGTGTACACAATTCTCGCTATAATCCCTTCTCCAGCACCCAAATAGACAAGACAATTTAAACAAAACTAATCCCATAAAAAGGTATTTTCTAACAATAAAGTCCACCTCCAGAGATAGCAACAACAGAAACACTAAGATGTTGTTGTAAAGCTATATACAATACAACAGCAGAAACATCTCATGATGTATCCAGCATTTTACTGCTGAACAACCACAGGATTTGCAGTCAAAGAGAAAAAAAATCTAAGATACGGCCAGAAAACCCAAGAAATGAAAGAGCATGCATCTATCTCCCTTGGTCGGGGCTTCAGTACGTGCGAAACATAATCTTTAAAAAATGTAAGGAACATATAATTTACCAAACTAGGATATCGTTTTCCGACGCACTGCATGTTTATTTATTGAGCCTTTTACAATTTGCCTCTAACCTTTTCTCTTTGATTGTGCGATTACTCTCAAATTGAGGACCGTATGATGACGTCTACCTACATGATATAAACGAAACGTCTAATGTTCATATTTAGGTATAGACAACCTTGCTAATATATGGGACCATACGCCGCTGGACATGGTATAATGACAAGTAAATAGCATGTCCACCCCATTTATCGTGTTCGTCCGTTTCCAAAGGTCCACTCTCATACTCTTTTCAATCGTATCTTGTTGTTCCCTTACGGGATTAATCTCTAGTGGCTCTAGTTTCTGCAAGGCCAATAAGTACTTAATGTTTGGCTTATTAGGCTTTTGTCTTTAACATGTATACTGCCTTGTTTGTTAGAGGATATCTTTTTTTACACTGTTTCGTTTTATTTGGTCGACAGTAGGGCAAGACTGATGTTTGATGAAGCATAGAACTTGGACTAAACCTCTGGCGTCCTTTTTTTGCCACTGAACCAAACCGGTATGCCCTATTTCAGCCTCATTATGTTTGTTATGTCATATCTTCTCTTTTATTTATCTTTCTAATTAGTTTGTGTTTCTATGCTCAACGTTTAAATCTATGTTAGTGCGTATGTATAAACAGTATACAGAAATATAAATGACACAGACTTCGAATGTCTGGGTAACCAAGACTACTAAAAAGAACGCTTCTGATGATTAAACTTATTTCCCTGATATTGCTATGAAAACGTTCATCCGAAATAACAACTATATTCAGCAAAAAAATAAAAAGTATCCACTTTGTTTTCCTGCAAAATCTGAGACTGTAAGAAAGAACTAACAATTGTAGCATAAATTTCTTTTAATAACATCTTTGTTTGATGTTCACACACAATTTCATCGAAATATACCTAATGCTTACAAAATGAATCAAGCTTTAAAACGAAATTAACAAAACTTAAAAATGTAAAGATTAGCGACAATAGCAAGATTGAGCAGTTTAAGCACATTCAAATACACAGAAAACTGTTCAAAACCTCGCTAATATCTCATGTGTCAACCGTTACACCGAATACACTCAAAAGTGCGACATAGTTGATAATATATACTCGTTTATGAAAGATAATCAACATATCAAACGATTCTCAGATGTCTACCCGGGTGTTGGGTGTTGGGGAGGCGGGAGGTAATATGCATATCTTTGTATTTATGTCTCGAATGATTGTTTCTCCATATAGGATGATGTTATTACACATATTGTATTCAAGGCAGTTGCATTCATGGACCACAGACAACCAGAAACACGCACAGAAACAAGCTACGATTACAAAATAAGATCAATGAAAGGCAAGATATTTGTTTCACCATGTTCTAGGTTGAAACAAACCTCACTCTTACTCTATTATAATTATCCCAAAAAGGGACAGGGTAAATAAAGATATCCTTCCCAGGTTATATATAATGATGATGCAGACATATCTTTGGAATATCACACATTGATTACATTACAAAAATTAATTAAGGCAGTCATGACTGTACATACAAGTAAAATATGTATTTTCGTACATAAAAGGGTTTGATTTTGATTGTGTGTTTTGTGTGTGTTTGCGTTTCTGGTTGTTTGTTTGTTCGTTCGCTCGTTCGTCTGTTCGTTGTTTGTTTCTTTGTTGGTGTCTGTGTTTGTTTGTTTGTTTATTTTTGTTTGTTTGTGGGCGCTGGCGGGGATAGAGGAGCGTGTAGTGGGATAAGGGTATTTTGAGAGTTCCTAGCGAGACTGTGAATGTTTGTAGTAAAATATGTTGAGGATATCAACATTGAATTAAGATCAAATGCACACACGGCAATGTTGAAGTATGTATCGACAAATATTTTAAATATGTTATATTATGTACAACCGAGAATGCAATATTTTTTAAATGTATCGTGTTCGGCGATTTCCAGGTTTCTCCTTTCTTACTCATTTTATATAACTCAGTAGCGTTGCCTTTTATTTGCGAGTGGTAAACGTATCCCCGTTCTTGAAATCAGAACTGTGGAGGTGTTGAGCTCGATAGTTATACATGTATTGGTGTTACGCTCACACATACCTTGTTTTCTTACTTTAATTCATAAAGGTGATACCACTACTCCACACTTTGAAAGCTCTGAGTATTGTTTAATCACCTTTAGGATATGTTGTCTGCTTTTTAATTTAGTCCTTTGAATGTTACATGTTGTACACAGGCTTCATAATCTCCGCTCCCAACTACAATTTTGTTTACTAGTATTTCGCCCATTGTTTTCCAAAGGCCTTTTGTTAGAAACTGGGACCATACGCCACTGGCCATGGAATGGTATGAAAACAGCACATTGAATGATCCTTGTTCACCACCGTAGGCACACCACATTCGGAATGGCTCAACATTGCTCTAATGACGTTTTAAGTATTGAGTTCTGCTCAACCCAGGACTAGATGTCATGAACAGTCTCAATCAAACCGAGACTGTAATATTTATTATATGTATCGTGTGGCCATGTCTGATACACAGTATCAAGTGAAACACAATCTTATGTCTAGGCTGGGAGACTATAGATAGGTGACATTCTTGACAATACCCCAAACTTCCAAATTGTTAGATGTCAGTGTGTGTTTTCACAGAAACCCATCCCCGGACAACTGCCGCTCCTTTATTTATTTTTTATGACATTTACAATTATTTTAAAAGTAATAGTTTTCTTACATGCTAAACATTGCAAATAATATTGCACACAACATATATATATTAGTTAAGTAGGAACAAGAATTTTCTTAGGAGAGAGAGTGTTTTGTTGGCGATATATGTTTTATCGCCTAACATTCCGGCTGGTATGGGAAGGGCGTTCTGACCCCAAGCTTTACACGTAACGAAAGTGTGTATAAAAGTCGAACAGGAAATGCACCTTTTACAGAACACAGTCACCCAAAAAAAGCGTAAAAAGACAATCATGAATGGCAATGTTAATAAGAAACAAGAAGCAGTTTGAGAGACAGCCATATCCCCCGCCGCTGTGTTTTTTCTTATGTAGCTGTAGAACCCATGTTTGGGTGCTTTGTTTAAAGGAAGTTTTGTCAGTACACATAAAGTAGAAAGGAAAAGAACAAAACATATAGGTATAGCACTATAAAAGGCAGTAACTCTATCTTCAATCTACTGTTACTGTACTCTACAATTCAACTCATTGCCCTCTATCATTCAGTGAAGTTTCATTCCAGTCGCATTAGTAGTTTTTAAGCTATGCACCCGACAATAAATAACAAATGGCAATAATTCTTATTTAAATAAACATGTATTATGGTTCATGTATTCTCCACATCCTAAGTAGTTTCTGAGCTATGCTTTGGACAAGGATTTTAAGTATAGAATACTTATAGAATTACAACGGCCAATAACCCTATTGTCCATGAAGATGAAGTTATTGTTATTGCAATATTCGCTTCGTCTACTTGCCCTCTATCATTGTGTGATGTTTCATTTCAGTCTAGCAGTTTTTGAGTTATGCTCCGGACCAGAATTACAAGTATAAAATTGCAATGGACAATGACTATCAATTAAATAAACATATAGTTATGGTTCTTGTATTCTCCACATCCTCTTATTGCTCTCTGTCATTGTGTTTCCTTGAAGATCCATTAGTAGTTTCTGAGCTATGCTTCTGACAAGGATTTTAAGTATAGAATACTTATAGAGTTACAAAAGACTTGGACACTGCAATGTCTCTCATTGCCGTATATCTTTGTGTGAACTTTTATTGCTGTCCCTCTAGTATTTGTTGAGTTATTGAGCGTACACAAATAATACGAATACAATTATACCGGAACGGGCAATAACTCTAATGCAACTGAAGGCAGAGTTTTGTCTTTTGCATTCTGCAAGTCCTATTCTTGCCCTATATCATTGTGTGAAGTTTCAAGTAGTGTTCAAGTTATGGAGAGGATCCGAATTATAAGTATAAAATTACAAAGGGCAATAATTATAATTTAAATGAAAGCAGAGTTATGGTTCTTGCTCTCTGAACGTCCACTCTTGGCCCTCTATCATGCTTGACATTTGATTGCATTCCAATTAATAGTTTTCGAGTTATGGAGCGGACACGAATTATAAGTATAAAATTACAAAGGGCAATATCTATAATTTTCAACACATGCAAGGTTATTTTATGACGGTCGATATGTTGTGGTGGAGGCAGACCACAATATGTTCCTGGAAGAATCAGTACTGTACACCTCCCGCCGTTCGTAAGAAACGACAGTTTCTCACTTACATTTCGAGCAGGAAGAGGGCTAGTGCATACAACACACGTCTATGAACAGCGAGACAACTTTGCGGCAGCGCCTTCCTGCCATGGGTGAACACTGCACACTATAAACATCCCTATGTAAAAAAATAAATAATAACGCTGTTCATAGACTTGTGTTTTATGCACTAGCCCTCTTCCTGCTCAAATTGTAAGTGAGAAACTGTCGATTGTGTCAGTTGTGTATCAGTTGTGTAGGTTTGTTTTAGATGTTGTAAATGGTGGGTCAACTTAACATTTAAAGCATTTGATAGCGTGTTTGTGTGTGTGTGTTTTTTGTTTATGTAATTTTGTTTATTTTTTGTTTATTTTACTTTTCGTTGTCAAGTATTTTTAATAAACGAAATAGCGACTTTCCTATGTTAATGGGGCTATGTGTGTTGCCCTGTGACTGTAACATTTCATGACACAAACACATTTTCGGGAGATCAACATTATCTTGGTAAAATATTGGGGGTGGAGGCATACTCTGCCACTTCCCACCTCTCAAACAAGTGAGGGGTAGTGCTGATACCACTTGTTCCTTTTTTTTGTTACGCCACACTCTCAATTCTGATTATCACAGGGGCACAAATTAGCACAATCCCAGTCTCACGTGGCGAGTAAAAAATGGTCTGGGCGACCAAAATTTGACTTCCACGCGCCCATGTGGCGAACAAAAATATTCAAACCAAAAAACGGAAAAAGGGTAATCATTGAACACAAACAGTTAAGTTCGACGATTTTGTCCCGCAGATTTTGCTTTGGTCCCGTGAACTACGTACTTTTGGCCGAAATAGACAAACCCTTAACACAATAATAACAAAACAAACGTTTATTGTTATTTTTCCAATTTTCGCTGCATAAAATCAACATTATAACAGACATGGTAGTGTTTATTTTACTCATGTTGATAGAAAAGGTCTCAAACATTAATGTTAACTGTATGTTAACATAAAATATTTATAACAAAATAAAACATTAATTTAATAATATCTAATCATTTTTCTTCTGTTATTACAATATTTTACATATTCTAGTTGTGGTATTTTATAACAAAACTCATTAACAATACTAAATTAAATAGATGTTGGATTTGTAATCCTTATTTTATTTTTCTGTCTGCTCTACATGTTACAAAAATGAATATTAAGTTTGCAAGTATAAACTAACTTCGTGTTGGGGAATGAAAGATTTATTTGTTTGATTTTTTCATTGTTTGTTTTAAAATAAATAATTATATTGATTAAAAATATCTTCATCAGCTCTAAAGTTTTTATAAAGTTTTCTTCCAAAGATTGGTAACATTTAGTTAGTATATGTATATGTAAGTATACTTTAATGTAACCCTCTGAATAAAGTGACATGCGCCACTCTGGGATAATGATTCTGAAGCCAGGCCCCTAACTTGTCCAAAACAGTTAATCTGTGCCCCTGTTATCATCTCAGCCTCGTTTCTTGTGTCACCGTTGAACACAGAAGCGCAGCGAGATCCTTAAATAACGTACATACCGCCTACGGTATGGCATTCCCTGCATACGGGACCGACGGCGTTACATTCCCTCCAATGACATGCTAAATATCGATAATGTGACTGTTCACTTGTTTTTTTTATTAAAAACAATGCATTCGTCTGTCTGCAAATATGTAAGAGGTGAATCTTAACAATTCACCAATACACCATTTGGTAAAGTACTATCAATCAAGTATCTAAGATGATCGAGAGAAATATCTTACGTGCCTTGGTGTTGTTGATTTATTTGACAGCACTTTGGCATTTGTTTACCCACAGGAAATTGTATCTTTTAATATTTGCCTTCTGTTATTATAATTGTCTATCAAAGAGATGAATGGAAAATGTTGGTGTACTTCTTCAGAGGTCAGACAGACGTTTAAAACAATCTTAATGACACGCACAACATATGTTATCGTGTGCGGAAATGAATGTCTTGTCCAACAATACCTTTCTTCCTGCGATCCCTTGTTTATATGCTGAGATATCCTAGTTCAAAGTCGCCAAAGTGAAATTTCAATTTGCTCGTCGTTTGCCTTGGTCCTTTTGGTAAACAAATTAATTGTACGGTTAATTTCGGCGCAGTATTCCAGCTTCAAATTGCAATCAATTCACTAACGTAAAGCACCGATCCGTAAATAAATCTATACTGTATAAGTTTGCATAGTCCGTATCACAAAAAAGTCACATAACAACGTATAGTTCGCCACTTGTTATCGGCACCAGCAGATTTTGCAAATTAAACCACTATTTTGAACAGATTTAGGTTATATTGCGAATCCCGCAGCTATATCACCCAAAAGCTTACATTTTTTCAAAAGTAATATTTTATCCCCCAAAAAATAGTTTCTTTCCTTGTTATAAAAAATAAAATAATAGTATTATGAAAAAGGACAAAAGTATTGTCTAATATATTCAAGAATAATTTTAAAAAGTTTAAAAACTAATCACAGCTGCGGATTCGCATTATTTGTAAAGTCTGCTACTTGAGTGCTTCACAAACAGCTTGGCAAGTCCACATAGTGTAATTGTCTAAACTGCAAACGCGTTGATATTGTTACATGCCAAACATATAGTTTTTTTTTCTCTAGCGGAAGTTGTTTCTTTAGAGCAATAAGCTTGTCTTTGATAAGAAGATGTGGTAATGTTGTGTACAGTGTAGAGATGTCATCAGCATTTATAGATGAAACATTTTATCCAGAACGTCTCCTGAATTCTTAATTAATTAAAATAAATTATCCTCGAGTTTCCATAAGCTTTATCGCAATGATCTATAACGACAGTAATATAAAACAAGTTAAAATGTGTAGCTGTCAGTAGTGGTGCAGGCATTAGCATTGGAAATAAGGCGACCTCTATAAGACTTTTCATGTAACACGTTTATAAAGAATTGACTTTAACACAAATATAAGGGAATACGCTTAAATAAATGTAAAAAATAATTATCTTATACATGTATATGAATAATACACTTAAATACATGTATACTTAAAAACAATAAGAATACAGTTTAGCACTTCTATGAAAATAGACCTAAATATATCCTTAAACACGTTTATAAAAAGACACTTTAAACTAGGTATACAAAAAAAAAAAAATATCGGACAGGGAAAGTAGCATTCAAGGAGGACAGTCAACCACAAAACACAGAAACAAACACGCAAACAGACAAACAAGAAGGCAAAAGTAATAATGAATACAAACGATATCACTAACACAAAAGGGATGACAATAGGGCTACCGCCTTGAAAGTCGAACAGGTCGAACAGGAAATGTCGAACAGGAAATGTAGCTTTCACAGAACACAGTCAACCAAAAACAAGTATTAACACAAACAACAATTAAAATGTTAATCAAAAGCAAGGCATGTGATATTACAAACACAAAAGGGTTGGCAATAGGATTACCGCCTTGGAACGGTCAGTAGCAAAATGGGGCTGGGGTGTTTAAACCAGGTGCTACGGGGCGCCATACCTCACGCTTACCCTCGTCCTCCCAATAAAACGGGATTGTGTAAATAAAGAAATCCCCCCAGGCTATATTCTCTGACAAACAAAGCAGAATTAAAGGAAATATAACACATATATGACTATCTATTATTTGATATTTACACAATGGAATACATGCCTCCTCATACGTCAAACACTTCCGTTTCCGGTGTTATATTTTCACTTCCTTGAGCCTGACATGTAGAAACCTTTGTTATAGCATAATATCAATATCTCACATTTATCTCCAGACATGTCATAATTATGTATGGTGAACTTCTGCTTATAAATTGCTCCTCAAGGAGAGTATGAGAGCATGTTAGTATTTTAGAAATATATATTCTGTGATCAAATCAATAACAAAAATCGTAGAGAAAAAAGGCATTGTTATGAAATAAAGCATAACCTTAAAGCTGTATATATAACATTTAGATGTCGTTTGAGTTGGGATTTCTATGTAAAGTCAAATTGTATTATGTTTTTTAGTCTAAGCATAGTGTAGTTTGCAATTAATTTTAAGTAATGCAGTCTACTAGATATCTAGTTTCTTAACGCCACCGCCATTTATGCTGTCTGCATAAATAATGGTAAAATGATTTCGTTACATCTGAGCATAAAGGGAGATTAAGTATATAATTGTATTGTAAATCGCAGCGAGTGATTTGGTTTATAGCGAGCACAGCTAGCGTGACGTGCCGAATGCACATCGAGCGTAAGCGAACTTTACGGTAAAGGTAGAAAAAGAAAAGAAAAAAAAGATAATTGCTAATCTGTGCTTCTCCAGTTTGACGGTAAATCGTCGTTGTCACGCTTTAAGCATAATTTCTAACGGAGACACCGGTAGGAATTCTTGGAGTTTTAGTTTCGAAAATCTGATTTGTTTTCTGTGCAACGTTTCCGTTATGACTGGTTAGAATAGAGTTTCAGATTTTTTTTGAAAGGCTCTTCGACTGCTGATGTCGTTTGCATTTATTATTGCTTTTGCCTTCTTGTTTGTCTGTTTGCGTGTTTGTTTCTGTGTTTTGTGGTTGACTGTCCTCCTTCATGCTACTTTCCCTGTCCGATCTTTTTATATTTCTCAATAGAATATGTGCAGCAGAATATGTAAAGGGTTCAAATGCAAAACTGAGACTTTGTAGAGAAGCTTTCATTTTCGTGGTAAATTTCAAAAATGTCAGTAACTGCAAGAAAATACTGAATATGTCAACAACTGGATAGCGCACAATGTTAAAACAACACTAGGGGCATATGTGTGTGAATACATTGGTATACATTGTATATGTAAACACTCGATATGAACATTAAATCGTCTTGGCCTGAAACTGTCAAGAGTATGCAAATTAGCGCGTGTTAAAATCCGTGACGTTACAGTACTAAGAAGTGAATATTGACATTATTTGCAGACGACTAGTGACAACTCAGGTAATTTCTGGAAGCTCGGAATGCTTTACTCCTAATATGAAATAGGCATTGCCTAGATAACGGGCAAAATTCTTCGACATAATTAATTGTGTGTGGGAGGGAGGGGAGTTGTTTGTGTGTGTGTGTGTGTGTGGTGTTGGTGGTGGGGTTGTGGTGGCGGGCGTTAGAATTTGATGATAACAGGTAATAAAGATTAAATAAATATTCTCAATAACAGATAACAAAATATATTTTTCGTCAATAACAGTTTAACAGAAAAAAACACTTTTCCCCTCCCTCACCTACCCCACCCCACCGCCACCCAACTCACTATCACCCCCCCCCCCCACACACACACACACACACACACACACACACACACACACACACACACACACACACTTCCTACCTACTACTACCTATGAGTCTCATTCATTAAACATAATAAACAAATATGGCTTCTTCACATAAAGATTTTGATGGATGTTAATGCCAAACGAATATTATCTCGATATTCCAATTGTATGTATACACTTACATGTACCTAAGGGTGGATTCCAGTTAAGCAGACCCCACGTCTCCCAATACTCCCTCCACCATCCCCACCCTGCTCTCTCCACAAAAAGAATAAATAATAAATAAACCTGGCCTTCTATAAATGTGATGGTATTAACAAAATGCAATGTTGCTGCATTTTCCTCCAATATTTAAAACGTTTATAGATAATTATTCATTCACATTATCTACAGTACTGGAACATTTCTAATACTAGATTGACATTTAAAATACTTAAGCCAAATTAACAAATACCTGTGTTTATTGCGACCCTACCGACTCCTTAAAAACGACACTGACACCTATTTTTGAGAAGAATTGAATTGAATGTTGTTTAACGGCTCATCAACAGAGTATAGGTTATTTAGAGCCGCCCTAGAGAGAGGGGAAGGATACACAATAATCCGGGAACCGTGCCCTACTCGAACAGATTCCTATGGTTCTTTAACGTGCTCAGAGGATAGACCGATAAACGGGACCGCCCGGTTTACGTCCCCATCCGACGGACGAGGTTAAGGGAAACTGAGGATTGAACCCGTGGCCTCCGGTTACAATACAACAAATCTAATTATTTCGACAATAGTAATTAAGATTATGATGTGATCAAATTTAAAAATTAGATTTAGTTATCACCCTTAAAATAGAGACAGTATATATTTAAGGCCTTAATTTAACTGTACAAAATGTCAACTAAGTCAACCACGGAATTGAAGAAAGGGTCGACTCATGGCTGTGGGCTTCGCTTCGCGAAGCTTACCAAAATATAATTGCTTACTCGGGGCTTCGCTTCTCGCGAAGCTCAATACGGGGTATTGTTCTCCGGATTTGTTTTTATGTTGGAATACATTAGACATATTTTAAGGTAAAGATAAGTACAATGTCACAGATGCATCTGAATATACCCATCCTTTCTCCATTACCAGACCGTATCATACTTGTAAATAGTGCAAAACTAATTAGCCTATTTTCACGCACATGTTTACAAATCATGTTGCGTGATGTCGTGTTTAACGTCAGTTGATGATGCACCTGTTACACTTCTTGACGTCACATCTGCTTCTCACAAGTTAAAAGTAAGAAATTAACAGTTAAGTAACTTGAAAATACGCTTGAAGACAGTAAAAGGTTCAGAATCCGAGGGTGTACTAAAACATTCTGAAGCAGGCCGGACGAGGTAATCTCCGAATATGAATAACGCGGTGTCTATCAAAATGGCCGACATAATGTCGTAAAGATGAATAATTTGGAACTTCGCTGCGCGCATCTTAGGGGTTATGTAACTGTTTTGCTTTTTTAATTTCGGGGCGCAGTGGCTCGTCTGTATTGTTTTCACGACTTTCCTGAAAGTTTACATTGCGTCTTTTTTTTTAACTTTCTTCGGTAATTGCCGCCTTTACATTGGAGATGAAATTCAAGTTGGACGCGTTATGAAAATTAGTTGTGTTAGTATGGTAGTGAGTTTACCATATGTATTCGTTTAAATGTATACGTGTACTTACGTGTAACCTATAGTCGAACCTTTTCCGTACTAACACTATTGTGAGTTGATGTTGAGCAAGTTTAAATGACCAATTATACACTTTCGCTTCCTACGAACACCTTTTTGAGTTTATGTTGAGCAAGTTTAAATGATTAATTATTTATGGACAAACCACCTTCGCCACGCACGGAAAGTATTCCTTGCCGATTCAGCCGCCCCCCCCCCCATTCCCCCTTCCCCCACCACCCACAAACCTACACACCAACCCGACCCACCCTGAAAAACAGAGGACAATTTTCAGGCAGACCCACTCTCCTGAAAATTCTAGACTACCCCCCACCGAGGCTCTCCCCACCCCACCTTGATCCACTCACTCCTCAACTCCCTAGATGTGTTCGTTTAAAAAATACCGACCCACACAACACACACACCTGATGTACTACGTCGTGGTTATTCCAGTGTGACGGCACTATATCTGTCTCAAATCGACTGTATATAGATACATTACACGACACACTATCATAAGTCCAGATTCTATTGTGCCCATACAATTGTCCTGTCGTTTAAAATATGGCGGATGGTCTGGTTTTCATTTATTTGACTCAGATAGTTATTTGTAAATCATAACTGTGGTATGGTAAAAATGACCTCATTATAGAATTTAAAAAACGGAATTGTTTGTATTTGTTTCATGATATAATTACGGACCAGTGGAACGATTCACCGGAACACATCAGACCAGAACAGAGATGAAACACCAGGATGGACTTGAACTGCTTTTTCAGTGAAAAGCAACAATGAGATTTACACTACAGAACTTGGGAATGGCTGTATCACACTGAAAGTTTTCAAGAAAAGAGTCATATATCCTTTGCTTATATTTAAATAGTTGTCTGTGACTGATAGTTGCATTATTCTGTCAGGCATTAACAACCAGCATTGGATGATGACACTAGCATCTTTTAGGAGTGGCCCATTGGTCACAGATAAAATCATGTGATTGGATTTCTTCAAATCCATCTACTGAATTGAATGCAACTTGCCAGTTTGTACAGATGGTTCTTATTCAAGATAAGATCAAGACAGATGGACTGTGGTGTTAAAATTAAAACAAGTATTCCCATCTCTCATCTATTTATGAATCATATTTAGTGTTATCGGCTAAATACACAGGTCACAGTTTGCATATATTTAGTAATAAATAATAACCTAGAAAATATCAGTATTTCTGGCAAAAAGAAAACAAAATGTTAACAATCTTTCAGTTTAGTTATATCACGATAGTGTCTGCTTGAAGCAGTGAGGTAAATGCTCAGTTTTGCAGTTTAGGTTCTTTCAAGTTAGTCTAAAACGTTTTAATCTAAATATATACTTCAATTCTTTATTATCAAAGACAGTCTTGAACATACTTTTGACTGTTTTAATCAGTCCCCTCTCAGTATGAACAATATGGTAAATGCAATTTGTCGCTTTCAAATTGTACATTGCATTTAGGCCTAATGATTTTTCCATTCTTCTATTTATTATTTAGGCCCCCAAGGAGTGGGGAATGGGTCCATCTTCCTTTACCCCTGCAAATATGAGTTAGTGTTCCCTTGTTCAACACAAATATTTTGCGTTTTTCCCCAAATATTTTTTTCCAATGTTTCCTTTTTTTCTAAAACTATTTCTAATGTTTAAAATAGTTGCTAATGTTTCGCAAAATTCATTCTGGCCTACAGTAATTATAGTTGCATCATATACAACACTGTCATCACAAAAATATTGTTTTAATGGTTAACTTTTTGTGATATTTTTTTATTAAAACTAGATGTTAGAATTTTATTTCTTGTAAAGTCATGTTCCCTTGTTCCCTAAAAAATATGTGTCAATGTTCTCTTGTTCCCTGAAAATAACAGACATCGTTCCCTTGTTCATCAAATATAAATGGCCATGTTCCCCAAAAACCTTGAGAGGACCTCATTATTGAGCTTCTTTCAATTTGATAAGTTATTGGTATTGTTCTTTCATTGATTTTTATTTGTTTAAAATTTACTTTCACATTTTCTGTCCTCGCCTCAAGGTATTAGATGTGTAGACAATACTCGAAGAATTTAAGATATGTAACGACGGTGCACGTTTAAGAGAAAACATATGTGTCTCAATACGAAGTCAGTTGTGAGAATTTGAACATGCTATTGAAGGTTATTGTGTACTTGACAATTGGCAGGCAGCATATTATATATAAAAACACCTTAAAAACAAACAAATAACGACCTGAAATACACTCCTCTTAAATGAATGAAGCAATTAATATAATATCAAATGAAGATTATAAAATCATAATAAACGGCATGGGACTGAACCATGAATCACCATGATTTTCTCGGTTTACTGCCAATTCACCCAGTTCTGTAACCGATAATGAAACGTACAGTTCCACATAATCAAACGAATAACACAAACCTCAAAACGTGTCTGCGACTAGGAATAGCACAACCTTGTTCCTATGTAGATGTGATCTATAAACTTCGGAAACTAAAGGGATCTGGCATATTTCATGACCTCTTTACTTTATTATTACAACTCACTTCATGCTTGGTGATTGACCCCTCTACAGACAGTCACTACGTTTCACGTTTCTCCTTCACGATGGTCGAACAACCTCGTGGGGCTCCATGATTGCATCTTCTGAAACCCTGAAAGGGGAGATAGATGCCTGAACTGAGGACTTTTTCTGGTCGTACCCTAGACCGGTGTCCTCTTTGGATGCAACTGCTATGGTTGTTCATTAAACTTCGGGATACATCCTGAGTTGTTTTATGCGTTGCTTATATATTTTTACAGCAACATATACATGTATCTTTTGCTAATTTTTCTGTGTTGTCCTTAGACATTTCCGTTGATGGGATGTTCTTTTGTTTCCACTGTCCTGTCAATTTTGAAGACAGTATAGTAGTGAGGCTGTGTACACATAACATCGATTTAAGCCAACCAGTGGGCCATATTGCCTTCTCGTCGTTTCAAGTCGGGGTAACCCTGTCTTCGCCACTGTTTGTATTTTGTATATTTAATTTGCTATTAGAGGAGTTAGAGGTCATATCCTCCCTATCCGATTACCCCAACACCTACCACCTTTTGGTGCACACATTGTAACATTTATGAAATATATATCCTAAATTGTAAATGTATATCCTTCTCATCATCATGTACATGATCAAACTATATGTGCATAAATAACGCACAACTGTATTCTTCAAGATCGACACTAGTCATTTTAAAGATAAATGGCCAATTCTTTTGTAGTATTATCAATTAACAAATCTCTTAAACATCATATGAACATTGCTTGATAGTCTCGGAGAGAAACATATATTGAAAATCCTACTAAGTTGTATGTAAAAACAAGTATTATTTGCCTGACGTAGATACTACTTGTATCACTGCGTGAATGCACGGGGAATTGCGGTAAATCTAAATTGTATAACTGCACAACTATTGCCAGGCAATTGATAAATACATTTACCTGTGGATTAATTTAACTTTTCAAAGTATTCAACGTCATCAAATAAAATATTATTCTCGCTTTTCACAGATATTGCAATGTGTGAATTGTAAATATGTATTGTTATCTAAAGAAATATAAAAACATCGGACAGGGAAAGTAGCATTCAATGAGGACAGTCAATCATAAAACACAGAAACAAACATGGAAACAGACAAACAAGAAAGCAAAAGTAATACTAAAAGTAAACGACATCACAAACACAAAAGGGTTGACAATAGGGCTACCGCCTTGGAACGGTCAGTGGCAAAGTAGGCCACTGGGGGTGTAAACCGGTTCTAGGGTGCACCAAACCTCACACTACTGTCATCCCATTAAAACAGGACAGTGTAATTCGATTTAAATAAACATACACATGTTAATGAAGCAAAACATGGCCGGAGAACTTTAAGACCAAGATTGAAAATTTCAACCACACATATTTCTATACGTTTACAGTATAAACTTTCATAACAAGCTGCAATGTATACACATAATACATACTAATAAATGGCAACTTCATACGATTGTTTATCTTTGAGGGTCATGGGACTATTTGTAAAATAAATGTGAGTACTTGCGTTCAAGTATAAGAATAGTTTGAAAAATGGTTGAAGATTCCAGGCCTGGTGTTTAGCTGTAGTTCCTAACACTCCTCATTGATAACCTGCAACTCTAGTTAGTTTGAATATTGATATTTTGAAAACGTTTTCAATAGTATGAATTTAATTTATAATTACTTCCCGTCAACAATCTCAGTAAAAACGAGCATTGTAAACAAAATTAGTTTCTTTGTCTAAAAAACATGTATAAGAATAGTTCGTGGATAATGGGCGTATATTGGAAATTCCTACACGAGGTATAAATAACTATTTCGAATAATATACCAAGGCTGTGCCGATGTTCTTGTTGAAACAGTCACACGGAAAAAAGCCTCCGTACCAATCATAACGCCGACTTTTAACCGATTAGCATTGACATGTGTGTGTGTTGACGAAACTATCATTCCAAAGTTATAGAACGACGTCCTGCAATTACTGACATTACTTTTGCGAATTCATTGTTGCAGTTATTGTCCGTGTATATTGTTGTGCATGATTTGTATCCAGCAACTACCATTCCTTCATATCGTGTACGATTATAAGATTCTTGCATTCCAGATATCTACATGTGTATATATGTGCTGGAAAATGTTAGTAATTTTGTAAACAAACACACAAAATCCGATAGGTATAGACACACAATGACAATCAACATGCAAGGAACAGAATCATTCCTGGATATCCTGATTAGATAAGGATATTCCAACCCCTGATGTAATAGAGCCTCTGATCTGAATAGTAAAACTGCAACAGTCGAGATTCGCAGGATATCCATGGATCAATTGTTCATATAAACTGATATTTTAAAAAAAACAAAAGCAATGTAGAATGAGTTGCATTTAACTACATCACAAAGCGACCTATGCAAATATGGTACTGTGTGGTTATATGGATTACCTATCCATAATTGGTATTGCTATTTGCAATTATGTTACAGCTTGTAGACTTGTTGAGGACTTTAATATTAGTATGAGTTTGAATAACTAAAACGCTACTCTATCAGGGCTACCTTTACCATAAACTTCGAAAAAACTTAGCAAAATGATATAATCATAAACCTGATTTACTAAATAATATATAAGTAATTTAACAACTTTTTCTGTTTTAAGGTGTCACAAGTCGACTTCTGCGCTGACGCGACTTACAATATACGTAAGATCTAGGTCATGATTACTTTTTCACAGTCTTTATTAAACTTGTTAAAACGTTTATAAAAAGAGGTTATGACCCTATAATTTTGCAACGCACTGTATGTTCAGTGCTGACCAATGTACAGTTCGCTAGTATGCCTTCCCCTAAAACTGACTGTGCGATAACCGAGTGCAGACCCTATGGTGAAAGTTATCTTAATTCTGAAAGGACGGTAACGTTTGATGTTTGTCTTCAATATTGTCTTGTCGTACTCATAATGGTTTAATATACTGTTGCTCTGGCCTTTGCCAAGGTATTAAATACTTTCTGTATGGCTTTCTAAGTTTTTATATTCATATATACATGATCATCTTTGTGTTATAATTGTATTGCCTATTAATGTTTCTTAAAAAAGCATAGCCTGGCGTGGATTTCTTTACTTACATAGTCCCGTTTCATTGGGATGGCAATAGTGTAAGGGTGAGGTTTGGTGCACACTTAAAACCGGGTTTAAACCCCCAGCGGCCTTTTTCCAATCACTGATCCAAGGCGGTAGCTCTATTTCCATCCCGGTTGTCTTTGTCATGTCACATGTCTTGCTTCTTGTTAACGTTTTAGTTGTTCTTTGTTTTGGTGCGTCTTTTTCGTCGACTGTGTTCTGTGAAAACTACAAAAAGAGTATGATACATACAAAATATTGCAGTCTCGGTTTGATTGAGACTGTTCATGAGCGGTAGTGAAATATGCTAGCTACCGCTCACGCCCTCTAGCCCTGGGTTGAGGAGAACTCAATATTAATAAAATCAATAGTACACAATTTTAACCGTTCCGAAGATGGCATGCATATGGCGGTGGACATGGAGTTTATTGCTTCCCCATGTCGTATGGTCCCAGTATCTAATAAAATTAAATGCCTCGAAGAGCGAAAGTCATGTTTGACTTTTACTACATTTACATTTGACTGATGCTTCCGTGAAAATACTAGTATTGCACAAACTCTGCTGAAAGGGATTACGTGTATGCGTTTGAGAGTAAACCAATTATTTATATCAATATCGAGTAAGATACCGCTCACATAGAATAATCGTTAATCGAGCGTTGAATATTGTGTTTCAATATTATTTTTGCGCACACAGATTTCAAAAAGGTTATTTTTAAACTATTATGATGTTTCGTTGCATATTTTGACATATCTACGGATTAATGGATTTGTTAACTATGATGAACAAGTCAGTATACGGAAATTAAATACATTTACGATATCAGCAATGGTGTGTTTAATGTATTCTACAAAAATAATCCATTGCTGCTAATGTGCGCATGAGTTCGTGGGAAGTCACTCGATCCGTTCGCGAAAGACATTTAACGACATCTATACACTTAAAACAAATATGTATCCGGTTAACACTAGTTTCAGTAAATGTGGGAAAAGTAGAGCATACTGTAATACATACACTTCAACAGTTTTTTTCTTCAGATTTGTGCAGTTCAAAGAGATGCTTTACTATACACCATGCCGGTGTCAATGGGGAGCTGTTCAAACATCAAACAATGATTCAATGATTCAATGATTCAATGACTGGAATCGACTAAATTCCAATGAATAACAAACATCAACTGGCAATCTAGCAAATGCAGCTGTTTTAACTGAAACAGTGGCAAATGCTTAGATCAATACATTAAAGAGTTGTCAATGCGTCATAATTGTAATTGCTGTACGTAGTATACATCAGGCAAACTTTGTTGAGATTAAAAGTGATTTTACTATATACTTTATATACATACTATAGATGCTGTCTTTGTTAGAGAATATAACTTAGCGGATATATCTCTATTTACAATGTCCTGTTTCATTGGGATGACAAGATGATAGGAGTAAGGTTTGGTGCACCCAAGAACCTGGTATCGCTATTGTCAACACGAGTGTTTATGAAGTTTAATTCCATGATTATGATCACTTTCATACTATCTTTGTTAAACTTGTTAAAAAAGAGTATGATAATGGACCTTTGGAAACGGCCGAGCACGACACATACGAAATATTGCAGTCTCGTTTTGACTGAGACTGTCCATGAGCGGTAGTGAAATATGTTAGCTACCGCTCACGCCCTCTAGTCACGGGTTGAGCAGAACTCAAAATATAATAATGAAATACGTTATGTTTTCTACTCCTTGAGAATACCAAACTTCATTAACTCCTGTTCGTTCCAATAACCCTTCAACTTGAGTTGCCCGCTTAATTTGTTTGGGTTTACAATCAGATCATCTAACATATAGCACCTATTGACGAGTGAATATCATGTTTTACGACACGTGTGCGTTGTATGTTACAAGTGCATCTTTTACATAGGTGGCACTTGTGTTTTCGTAAGCGTGTGCTTTCGTAAGCTATGGGGCACACATGTATACATGTTACAATGTGACACTATGTATGTAGGTGTTACATATGTGCCACACGAGTATGTGCTATACATGTGTCACACATGTACGTATATGTTACATTTGTGTCACAAAGTATATATGAAATTTCTGGAACCCTTGCACATTTTGAATAATGTTACATGTTTTGCTACGAATGTATATTATAGATGTGTACCACTCCGATATAATTTACTTAAGTTTAGCATATGCGTTTTATGCATACGCTTCAAAGGTTATATCTAAAATGGTTTGTGAGTTACGGAAATGGTCAAGAATATTGCACATTATCGGGAAGGTGATCAGTAGACGATTCATTTAAAATAATCAGGGGATCGTTGTTTTACACTGTTTATTTATCTTCTTAATGCTGTCCGTATTACCAATGGTTATTTATTGTCTAGCTGGAACAATATCTCGTTTGCTGAAGAATCAATACATTTTGATTGCCGATAGAAAGATCACCACCTTAGTTTGCCTGTTGTGGCAATAGTTGGAGCGGAATGTTGCATTACGACATAGACGTTGATTTCGATAACATATCTAATGTTGTATCCAACATAAAAAACACAATTACGCCAGCATGCCTGACAATAGTTTAATGGGTTTGAAATCCACAGTCCATTACGTATAATGAAACGTTTCTTACGTTTTTCTTTTTCTTAAAATGTGTGTTTAATCGATAAAAAGATCAGTCGTACGTAGCATCGGTGCGAATTTGTAAGCTTCGCCTACTTTGTGACGTCATAAATTATTCAAATTCGTACAACATACACACACAAAATAGATCTTCACTAATCATACTTATTCGATATTATACTTATAATTAAATAAAATATTTGTTAAAGACGTATTCTAAACTTATCTTTCATTGATATTAAAAAGAAAATATGTAAAAACTACAAATAATAACATAGATTCTGCAAAGTGTATTTATACAGGAAGTAACCCGACGCATTCGCGCGCCATTTCATTATTTTCAGTCCAGGCTCCTTCGCGTAAAGTTATGCTTTTTAGCTAAATTAATTAGCCTAATTAATTAGCCGGAATGTTTTAAATAGATCAAATTGTTAAAGCCATTGACGGCGCGAATGGCCGATGGGAGAGAGCGCGTGTGACAGTGATTCGTCAAGATGGAAATAGAATTAAATTTCTGCAGTGGTCGAAAATCCACGACTGGGTTGCCAGATTTGGTGAAATTCGAACGGACTTTGTTTGACATTGATCACGAACTTAACCAAGGTAAGCCAAATATTATGTTCCCTTCATCCATCATAGAGACTTCCAGCGCCTTGGTTCGCAAAACAGGCCTTAGTTTTGGATGATCTTTTTCGGCCAGGATATTTTGAGATTCCAAATTATAAAAATCATTGATTATGAGTATGACCTATATCCGTAACCCCATAACTTATAAGGCCGGATGTTTGCTACCTCTTCCCCGCAACACCCCTCCCCCATGTTTTTTTTTCTCCCGGTACAGCGGTTCTTCAGATCACTCCACCCCAGCTATCCACCCGCACTCTCAACCAGTTCCTAAATGTGATGGGACTATGTCTATGTTAATCAGTGAGTCAAACAGCCCGTAATACTCTTCCTCGGAAAACGATCCTCGGAAAACGAGGCTGCAGTAAAAATCAGAAATTGACTGAGTGCAGTATCGGTTGAAAGAAATTTCAAACGTAAATGATTCCCTACCATATGTCCTTGATTGTTAAAGCGCTAGGCAAAAGCTTTTTACCTTATTCAACAGAAGCTTGATTGTTTTTACTCCATGTGGCAGACATTTTTCCCAATCAGATAACAGCAGTCCCTCAACATTTGATAAAAGGCATTAATTCTGTGACATGCTTTTGTCTGTTGAGTCGGTTCTTAGCAGTCGGTGATTATAGAAAAAAATAGATGAAATATAGATAATATAAATAAAGCATAGTATTGCCATTTTTACATGATTGATCAAGTCTTATGTCTTTGTCAGAATGATAAATAATCATGTTTTCTCCAAAAATGGACAGGCCTGACCTGTTTGTCGAAAAAAAGAGTTAAAGTCCCTGGGTTCGAGGCACAATGTTTTCACCACCTGTTATATTTGGTGCCCTGTCTCGTTTGTTAGCATGATTAAAGGCCAGATAACCGCCTTTGACTGAACTGTATTTCAAAGATTCAGGGGAAAATTAATATCGGGTTGGTGTTTACAGAATTTAGTAGCTCACACGCCAACATCTTCGGCAGACTTTGGTATCATGAAATAAATATAAAAAGATCGGACACGGAAAGTAGCATTCAAGAAGGACAGTCAACCACAAAACACAGAAACAAACACGCAAACAGACAAACAAGAAGGCAAAAGTAATAATAAATGCAAACAACATCACAAACACAAAATGGTTGACAATGGGGCTACTGCTTTGGAACGGTCAGTGGCAAAGAAGGCCACTGGGGTTTAAACAGGATCTATGGGGCACCAAACTTCACACTTACTCTACTGTCATCCCGTAAAAACAGGACAGTGTAAATAACGAAATCCCCGCCCTGATCTAATCTCTAACCAACAAGGCAGCATCAATAGGCACTATAAGTAAAACACAAATATCCTCGTGTAAATATAATACAAAAAAGCAATAGCATCGAAAGCCAAAATGAAGGTACTCATTGACTTGGCAGAAGCCAGAGCAACAAGAGAATAAACCATTAAGGGCACGACAAGAAAGATCATAGACAAACATCAAACGCCACCGTACCAATGGGCTTTAGGTAGGCGTCATCATAGTGTCCACAGCCTGTCCGTTAATCGTACAATTAAAGAGGAAAGCATAGTGGCGAACTGTAAAAGGGTCCGCTACCAAGCATGCAGTACGTTGCAAAATGATAGGGTCATAACCTCTTTTGATAAACTGTTTAACAAGTTTAACACAAATAGTATGAAAATGATCATGATTAAGACTCTTACGCAGTTTATAAATCGCATCACCATAGAAGTCAGGTTGTGATAATCCTTGTCGCAGAAGAGTCCTTAAATTACTGTTATATTTGGAAAGAAGATCAGGGTTACGATAATACAATTCTGCATAGGTTTTACGAAGTTTATGGTAACGGTAACCCGGATGGAGTAGCGTTTTAGTTATACAAAGATTACGAATATTAAAGTCCTCAACTCGAGTACAACCTCTTGAAAAACGAATAAGTTGAGACACATACACCCCATAAGAAGAATATGATAATGGACCTTTGGAAACGGCCGAAAACGACACATACGAAATATTGCAGTCTCAGTCTGATTGAGACTTTTCATCAGCGGTAGTGAAATATGCTAGCTACCGCTCATGCCCTTTAGCCCCAGGTTGAGTAGAACTCAATATTAATAAAATCAATAGTACAACATTTTAACCATCCCGAAGATGGCATACACATGGCGGTGGACATGGAGTTTATTGCTTCCTCATGTCGTACGGCGTATGGTCCCAGTATCTAATAAAATTAAAATATATATGTATTTTGGGTGTTCTGCTGTAATGTTTCGGCTTCACTTTGTTTTGCCTCAAATTACAGCAGAACGACCCAAAATACATATATATATAAACTCCTACCACAAGTTGCTGAAATAAGCTGGGTTAGAGTTATAATCTGAGATGTTTTAATAGTTATCAAAATTACACCCAAAATCAGACTAAAAAATAGTCTGATTATGTGTTTTTTGTAATCTTTATAATTGTAAAATGTTTTTTTAATACAAAACAAATTTGTTGATTTGTTGTCAACATTTTACTCAAATCAATGAATAAACACAAAATCAACAAAATATGTTTTAAACCTCAATACGTCTAAATCGGAGACACTCAGCGTTGTACGACTTTAATTTCCAGGATTCAATACTCACTCTAAACAAATTAGCTCCGCAATTAACACATAACCGATAGTTTGCATAAGTTCCTTTACGACAATTTAGACAAGAAGAAACACGACTTGTTTTTAATCTATATTTATGCAAACAACAATAATTAGAATCCTTATAGGCTTGATTTTACATGGCTCACGTAATCCAACTTTTAAGAATTGGCAAACTTTTACATTACTTTCCATTTTTATATATAACTATTTTATATTTAAGAAAATTTATGTCTAATACATAACAAAGAAAAAAATGAATAACGTAAACAACGAAGAGACTATAAGAAATTTGATACGTCTGTTTGATGCAGGAATAATAAGCAAACAGACACTAGAACATGGTATTAATGCGGTGGATATCCAACCAGCCGAATCAAAATCCCGTGAAGAAGTTCCAAAGGAAACTCCAAAAGAGGTTAAATCTCAAACATTAGAAAATTTACGCAAGAGACGACGTAACAAAAAACAACGTAAACGTGAAAAGCAAAAATATGCTGATTTACAAAAACAATGTTATAAATGAACTGAAACAAGTTTTTAAAGATGGAACATCTAAAGAAAATATCTCAGAATTAAAACTGGTTGACAATCCAATATGTGGTTATTTCAAAGCATACGAGATATCTGTCGAGGGATACAAAGACCCTCAAAAACTATTTCTTGATTAGAAATCCATTATCACAAAACAAATCAGCAAAGAGCTGAAAAAGACGAATGGATTAAAGTTTCAATTAGGTCTCACTGTAAATCTATTCAAAGATGATGGTGCTCCCAAAAAATACACTACAGCAGTATTACACAGCGAACAAAATGCAATCTTAAAATCTGAAAAAATAAATGAGTTTTACGATGAATCATCTGCATATATACAAGAGAGCCTTGAACGATTTACAAACACAGCATCAGAATTGGAGATTGATCACTGTGTTAAGTTTTATTTGAATATTGCAAAGTATGAACCATTAAAAGGTTCTTCATATATTTCTCTACATAAAGCATTAGCTGACAAGAAAGCAATAATCAATGTTAAGAATGAAGATAATAAGTGCTTGGAAGTGGCATTGGTATTTGATTTGTGGCCTGATAAAAATAATCCAAATAGGATATCTAGTTATAAGAAACAAATGGGTAAGTTGAATATGGATGACATTGACTTTCCCACTCCTATTTCTCAAATTCCCAAAGTAAAGAAACAAAACAACCTTGCTATCAACGTTTATGGATATATCATAACAGGAAAAAATAAAAAGGTAACTGTTTTCCCATATCACATATCAGAACAACCAAAAAATATTGAGCGAATTAATCTGCTTTTAATATCTGAAGACGTTGAGGTTGAAAAAGATGATTCAGAGAATGAAGAAGAAATTATAGATGACAACTATTACCCTGATGATTATCCCGACGAACCAAACAAATTAACAAAAAAATATCACTATTGCTGGATTAAAAATCTGAATAGACTACTCTATGAACAAAACAAACATAAAGGTCAAACTTACTTCTGCGATCGTTGTCTTCACGACTTTTATGGGAAAGGACTACTCACCAAACACAAAGAAGACTGTGATGGTATTAACAAACAATCGTGCAAAAAAGAAATGCCGTAAGAAGGTAAAAATCACATAAAATTTAAAAATCATCAAAATCAGATGCCTGTGCCTTATGCAATATATGCTGATTTTGAGAGTATAATCAAACCGCAATCAATCACATTTGGAAATAAATCTGAAATTCAAAATGTACACGAAGCTTGTGGTTTTGGATACCAGGTTGTCAGATATGATGGCAAAGCTGAAGAATCTGTTATTTACAGATGTGAAGATGTTGTTGAAACGTTTTTAAATCACTAAGAACGTGAAAAAAATCAAAATTAACAACAGTTTTACTAACCCAAAACCATTAATCATGACACAACAAAATGAGGAAGATCATGAAAAAGCAACGCAATGTTGGATAATTATGTAATAATAAAATAGGAAAAGGTAAAAACTGTAAAGTAAGAGACCACTGTCATTTTACAGGTGAATATAGAGGTGCAGCACACAAAAACTGTAACCTGAAAATAAAAATAAAACCAGGTAAAACACCCATACCTGTTGTATTTTATAACCTCAAAGGATATGACAGTCATCTTATAATGCAAAAAATACATAAAATGTCAGGTAATATTAAATGCATCCCAAACAATGCTGAACAATACATATCATTAAGCGTTGGACAACTAAGGTTCTTGGATAGCTTTCAGTTTATGGCTTCGTCTTTAGAGAGACTGGTTGATGCTACGGATAAATCTGATTTTAAAATTATCAAAAATCAGTTCGGAGAACAAACAGAGTTACTTTTACAAAAAGGTGTTTATCCTTATGAATATATTGACAGTGTGGAAAGATTCGAGGAAACACAACTACCACCTATAGAAAAGTTTTATAGTAGTCTTAGAGATGAAGGTATAAGTCTTAAAGATTATGAACATGCTCAGGAAGTATGGAAACAATTAAATTGCAAAACATTGGGTGACTATCACGATCTCTACCTAAAAACTGATGTAACTTTACTGGCTGATGTATTTCAAACTTTTAGAAAAATATGTATGAGTGCATACAAGCTCGACCCATTACATTACTATACAGCACCAGGTTTATCTTGGGATGCTTTACTAAAACTCACAAAAATAGAGTTGGAACTTTTAACAGACATTGACATGCACTTATTCATAGAAAAAGGTATGCGCGGTGGTTTAAGTATGGTATCAAAAAGATACGCCAAAGCAAATAATCCACATGTCAATGACTATGATCCTGACAAAGAAAAAAAACATATAATGTATTATGACGCTACTAACCTTTATGGATGGGTAATGAGTCAGTCACTTCCATATTCTTGGTTTGAATGGAAATCAAAAAACAATAAAGGAACATTTTCTAAACCAAAACAAGGTAAAGGACAAATGCTTTATTGATCGTATCATATTCATCTCATGGGTGTATTTTTTCTTGTTGAATAGAGCATCTTTATAGTTTTCAAAGTTGATATGTTTTTTGATTACATATTGTTTCACACCCTTTGCTTTGTTAATGAGTTGTTCATAAATATCTTACACTGGCATTCATACAGATAGGATCATCTTTTAATGTTTTTGTTTCAACAGGAGGAGGCTTTTTTGTCTCCACATTTATGGCTTTGACAACTTCTGGTAATCTCTTTACCCACTCTATGTTGCGTTTTTTTGCGAATCTATTTCCTTAGCATACTGATACCCAAACAATCTTTTTTAGCTAATGCTCTGTTAAATCTTTCCACTATAGCTTGGTCTCTGTGTATTTCCGTTCTGCCTCGTCTGATATTTACATTGTGTTTCGCCATCTACTGCGATACTGCAGCCATGAATTCTCTGCCTGGGTCAACTTGTAATAACTTTGGATATTTTAGATGCCGACTGTATATATTTTCAAATGCTTGAGCAACTTCTTTGCTATCCTTAAATGTCAGTGGCTCTGCTTCTTTGTATCTACTCGCAATATCAACCACAGTCAACGCATATTTGTATGTCTTGCGTCCACGACCAAAGCCAAAAGTGTCATGCGGTAAAAATAACAAATCAGCTTGATGCATTCCATTCTTAGTAGAAACATCAAACCTGGGTCTAATTATTTATTAAATAAATCTGCCACACAGCTTGTTTTTTTTTAAATTCTAATGCCTGTTTTTCACTAACACCAGCCTCTTTTGCCAATTTTTTAACTGCTGAGTAACCTCTCCAAAACCCTTTTGGGCTGTAATAAATCATTTCCATTTGTTTCTACTAAAGATTAAAATGTATATAACAATAAAGAAAAAAAAATGAAAATCACAACAGCACGATTTGATGAACTGCTCGAAGAGCAAAATCAATAAAGCATAAAGAAATGGACAGACTTGGAAAATAATAAAATATACACTATTACAGATACGAAAATAAGAATTACTCAATATGGTTCATCCATGGTATTGACATTATTAGACAACGGTGAAGTATGGGCGCCTGATCATCTTAAAAATAAAATAGAAAAAAGAGCTGAACCACCATATTATATTCGACCACTTGGATTGAAACCATGTATGAACAACAAAAAAAAAGAATCATGCATATGACTTAGTCATTCCAAAGATCATTTCAAAGTATTTTTTTTTTTTTTATGAACTCAATTTATACGCCACAAATCCAGTTGCAGCCATGCCCACCACAATAAACATAATCTCTCTATTCTGTTGATCCGGAGATGGTGTATACAAATCACTCAACTTAGGCTCCGGTTCCAAAAGCAACTGTTTACCAGTTATGTAATAATACTGTTTCATAGCCTGGTCCACATTATCAAATGTCTGCTCTGCATGATGCTCCTTTAACAGTTGCTTATTAATAAAATCTAATCTCTCTGTTCTTTTTTTATTCCACGCCGATTGTGCTGCTTCCAATTGTTCCACGGCTTTGTCATGCCTTTGTCTTTCCTCATCTGAATGACTTCCCATTTTTGAAAATAAATAATTTGAACCGCTAAACGCCAATGCGTTTGTTAATGCGCCACCTATCATCATTGCTACTGCACTCGCCATTTTTTATATATATATTTTTTAATTATTTCATAATATCCGCAGGAATAATACCTTGCTTAATCAACATATCCTTTGTAGCCATTGCTAATATTATATCCACAGACAGCATCCCAAATTCTGTCATATTAAAATCCACTTTAGGAGCTGGTTTTCTTAGTAGTTTTCTGCCAATCTCAGAATATCCAATAGTTAAAAGTGTTACCACTCCAGCGTGATACATCATATTTACAATTTGTTTTCCGTCAATACTTGTTGCCATTTTTTTTATATGATTATTTTTTTTAAATAATTATTAATAATCAAACGGGTCTTTTGGTATAGTGGCAATAACAGGTCGCGCAGCAACATGCGTAGCAACATATGTAGCAACAGATTTCTTGTTATAGATATACAAACCCAACCCAGCACCTAATAAAACCAGACACGGTGGAATATAATGTTTGTATACGTTTATTTTGATTGTCTCTGGTTCCTCTTCACCTATTGTTATTTTTGTTATTTCATCTTGATTTACATGCTTTGCATCTTGTGCATCTACCTGAAGCAAACGCTTTGTCTTTCTTGCCGCTGCTCCCTTTTTTCCAGCCTCTATTCGTTTTTGATTTTTTACTTTTTGTTGTTTAACAGGTTGTGTATCAACCTCAACAGGTATATCAACAGGTTGATCAACTTCACTCTCTTGTTTTTCCATCATTTATTTATTATCTGTATTTTTATTTTTATAAAAATCAATATGTCTAACAGTTGTCAGTAATGCTTTAAATGGCGCTAAGCATATACCATACGTAATACAACTCACAAAAAGTACTTGTTAAAGCATGATTAATAAATGGGTCTTCCTCCAAATCATCTATCAGTTTTGGTGGATTGGTTACTTTGAAATAGTTTGATACTCCCATCACATACAAGTTAATAAAAGAATTGCCTAAAGTCTTGGTCATACTTGCCCCAAGCCGTGCTTCATATCTGCAGTAAAGTTTGTTAATTTCATCCGGGGACATGCTATCTATATTCGTGAGTTGTATGTCTCTACCCAAATATTGACGGCTGCCACCGCCAGCCACTATAGCTGATAATCTTTCTTTTTTTGTTTCTAGTTGCTTTGATTCTTCTGTGAAACTTTGTTCCGTGAAACCTTCCGGTATGATATCATTTAATAGTTCTTCCGCATTCATTTTTGTATTAGTAATCTTATTTTTTATCTTGAAATAAATATAAAATACAAAACAACCAGCTGCAATATTCACCACGCCACTAGTAATTGTTAGTATTGTTAATAGCATTGTTATTAACATTGCTATTTTTTCTATTAACATTATTAATTTGCTGCAAGCATTGCTATTAACATTTCTACTTTGCTATGAGCATTGCTATCAACATTACTAATTTGCTATGATCAATGCTATCAGCATTACTATATTCCCCGATATTTTCATTATATTTTCATGTCAGTATTGCTATTAACATTGCTACTTTGCTGTTAGTATTACTATTAGCAACAAAGCATTGCTGACAGAAAAAAATAGCATTGCTGTTAGCAATGCGTAATTATTCAACCCAATAACCAGTTGTTTGGTCAGTCCTCAAAATTAACTTGGAATATGTAGCTTTGCTAAAGCTTTTCTTATTCTGGTTCTCTCCTCCAGCGTCGGAATAACATCATTCTCTCTCAAACAATGTTCATAACTATCTCTGTCCTTGGTGTAAAACATACACAACCATTTTGCTTTCTCTCTCAAATCTTTCAATACAGAATTATATCTCTGTGAAATGACCCATACTGATTGTTTTGCGTGACGACCAGAGAATGCCAACTCTGATAACATATATTTTTTCTTTGTTAATTATTTTGTAGCGGAGCAATCATCAATGATGTATAATGTGGGCTTACCAGCCTATTGTTTGAAAAGTAAACACGACAGTTCTTGTAGCATTTCTTTGCCGTTGCTGACGGGATTGACAAGTGTTATTGTTTTATCTATCGGATGTCTTACATCACCTATCCAGGGTCTATTTTTATAAGCCTCGATCCACTTTATAGTCGGACACAAAATATATAAAAAAGTATATGTTCAAAAACTCCAACATACTCTTGTTCAAGTATGTCAAGAACAAACTCTGTTTTACCGCAGCCTGTCTGACCACAGATAATGGCACTGTGTGGATATTTAGGATATTTAGTATCGTACTACTTTTAATCTTCCATCTTCGAAATTGATTTGCGCATCTTGTATTATATATTTATAAATATTTAAAGGTTGATCTGCTTCTGCTTTTTTATTTATTAGTATCGTTATGCCGTCACTGCCGTTTTTTATTGTTCTTCCACTGCCGTGTAATAAATTGTCATCGCATGTTCTAAGCCACAAAGCATATGATTTTGTTAGATAGGTCTCAAGAGAAACATTGGTAAAGTATAAATCCCTCGCCACTATTTCTGTCTCTTTGTTTCTTTTTGATGTTAAGGCAAACTATTTGTTGATTTCATCCCAATGTTGATATGCCCTCATGCCCTGACTATACAACTGATTTGGTACGACCTCTATTGTTATTTGAACATGTTCCAATCTTTGGGTTGTAAAAGAATTCCGTGTCTGTTCTGTCTGGGTCTTCAAACAGCATTAGAATACTTTTCATGCTCCGTGATGGTACATTAATGTTGATATCCCAAAAGGTATCATATTTATTCTTTATGATTTTGTTATATCGCAACACACGGTCATACATAAATACTATCTTACCATCGGTTTGCTGTCTTATTTGTCTGGCTAATTCAGCATCACTAACCTTATCAAATTCCAAGCAGATATTGTTTATTACATAAGATGCATCAACATCATTGTTTTTGATAACTTTGTTATAATCGTTAAACGTTAATTCATACTCTAACCTATCACCAAGCCCCGCTTGATAAAATGGCATATGACTTTCTAACATTTCAAAGTACAGTGGAATACAAAATCTATTTCCATAAGCTGCTGCTACAGCTTCGTCCTCGGCGTCTGAGGAAGCATCTCCCGCACCAACTCTATGTTTTAGCATGTTTGCTTTACCAACAATACCTTGGTAAGCCATGTTTAATCGTTCGGTAGGGCCTTTCCATAAGTCTACATAACAATGATATATATCACTGTCATGTATTGTCATGACTTCATTGCCACTTATTTTTATTGTCGTTTTCTTTACAATTGCTCTACCCAGATTCTGGTATTTAGTAGCGTTTGTGGTCTTTGGTGCTTTTAAGTTCTATTTCAAAGGCAAGACGAGCAGTACGTGGAACTATCACATCATTAGTACTTAGATTGGGAAACCCACATGCAGTTGCTGGTTTTGGTCTATTGTTGACGGATTATTAGTTATTACTACACTTGTGCGGATGCCCTGGACAGCAAGAGGTTCTCTTAGTTTTCTATAAGGGTTGAGTTTGTTTCCGTAAGCTGACATTATTAAAATTAAATAAAATAAACAATGGCTGAAGGAGGATACTTTGACAATCCTACGTTTGATGTTGGAGATGAGGATGCGGATGCCCTTAAAGGTAGTATGCTGCGTGATGAAGAATCAGAATTTATACAACCTGGCTCAGATTTCTAGAGAAAAATTGTAAATGAAAATAATTATATTGATCAGCTTCAAGGGGAAGATAGAACAGAAGGACAGCTTACACAAAAAAGGTTGTTAGTAGATCTATTGTGTACTGAAGTTAATGCTGAGATCAGCGGAATTGATTATAAAGATGATTTCAGAGTGGCTGAGGACGAAAACGGTAGAACAAAGTTATATGCAGTTCAGTTGGGGACGGATGATGTTCCACTTACTTATTATAAGGGAAATAATCCAAACGAACCAATCAAGTTTTATGTGCTGGACACTCTACTTAGAAAACATGGCATTAACTTCGTGAAAAATAGTTAAAAATGTATGATTATTTAGTTCCACGTGAAAGAAAGGCTCAGGATAGGGCAGAAATAGCAGACTTAGCGAGGACAAGAGATACCATCGCTGCAGAGAATATACCAATGCAAACTTTTTCAACAACTGAAGAAGTACAAAATACAGTAGATGCTGTAAATACTATTGAGAGTGATTGAGTAATATAATAGATGAAACTCATCCTAAAACTGCTGTTCAACCAGAAGGTCTTACACTGCGAGAGATACGAGGTTTAGATAAGAGATTGCAAAGCTTTCGTGGAGAACTTACTAATAATCTCTCAAAGCTCAATGAGCTTGATAAAGACAAAACAAAACAAAAACAAAAATTAGAACAAGCTAAGACTGATGATGATGAATTTCAGATAAAGAGACTTAGCGATCGCATCAAAGACCTTGAAGATGAAAGAAATGCGCGACTTGAAGCGGCGAGTCAAAACAAAGAAGCATTACGCAGTCAAATAAACAGGATAAAAGAAACTATAAATAAGGTGTTAAAAGAAGACACAACATTGGGTGAGAGAATAAAAACATTATCCAGAGAGCAAGCTATTACTAGTGTTAGTATTTTGACTGCGTTTGGAATGATTATTGGGGTTTTAGTTGAGGCCAGTATTTCCTCATCAAGTGCTGCGCCAACTCCAATTCCAAAACCTGATCCATCAAGTGTCAAGGACTGGATAAAAAACAACTAAGTAATCTTGGTAAGCTCCTTGCCAACGTAGCTGGTAAATCTGCTGCAGCACGTCCAGGAGTTATTGGTGCGATAGTGTCATGGGTTTTATCTGCAACAGGCAAAGTTATTTATTGGCTTGGTAACAATCTATGGGCTTTGCTTGTGTTTGTTTCCGGGTTGTTGTATGTGGCAGCCAAAGAGTGGTTCAGTAAAGCCCGTAAATGAGTAATGCAGCAAGACCTATTACTATAGTACCAACAATTATAGATGTTTTGTTATCTTCATGTTCAATCGCTATTTTTTTTATTTCTGGTGGGCTATGCTTCACAGTTGTATGTATCGATGATTTATCAAAGTCAGGATGTTCCGGTAAACATGTCTTTGTTGTGGTGCCTTAAAAAGGTTGAAAAATTTTTGGTGGTACTGGTTTTACATTCACATCATTATTCAATCCTAATGCTTGCGCATCAGTTGCTATTACAATTTCATTATTGTAGTCTTGTATTGTTCCGATTCTTAATTCCATGTCACTTGGAGACATGTACAATCCACTTCCATAGACAAAATTAACTTTGCTTCTTGCATATTTTAGGGTGGTTTCATACCTTGAAATTTGACTGGGCAAGTCAATGGGGCTGTTTATTGGGTCCTCCACATTTGCCAGAAATTGTATTTGAGCATCAAATGCCGTTCCAGTTCCAAGTGTATCTGTTCTTGTTTGTGATTGTGAGCCAAGGATTGCCCAGCAGTATGTTCTTATGCTGTCGTTGATGCGTTCTACTCCAGCTCTTGTAAAACCAGATGAACTATCTAGTATATAAGTAGACCAACTATTGTCAGCCTCAGATCCTTGTGCTATGTAGTCAATGTGGTATGTTGTATCGCTCTCATAGACTGTAAAACTCATCGTTTTGTTGTCGTATACAGAATTTATCAAAGGATGGTAACCAATATTTGTCCAGGCATTATGAATTGTTCCTAGACCGTCATTATAGCTTTGTTTCTGTCTCCAGTCCGAATTTAAGTCAACGTTAATCTCCTTGCATATTCTCTCGTACATGTATGCGTTTCGGTTATATGTGTTACTAAACGCATTCCAATTTGAGTCTTGCGGCATTGCTACACTCATCTCAAATAATATTCCTTTGACTTGGTAATATACATGAAATCGAAATAACGAATCAACCAGGGCATCAGCTTTCAGATGATTGTTGAAATCAATGCCACACCCAGTTGTCGCACACCAAATAGCAAATTTCTACTGATTCTGCCAAAATTACATCCAGTCTGTTCCCCAGCGTTGGACCATAGCATCTGATTTGACGTATGGGAGTTTGTATTTTTCAAAGACATTGGGAAATGATGCTTTAAAGCCTTTACCGTTTGATGTAATGACTATGTTTTGATTTATTATATCTATCACATTTTTTCTGAAAGTACTTGAATAGTAGTGAGCATCTGGGCTATATTTGAATTTTTAGAAATCATTTTTATTTGTATTTTTTATATATATTAAAAAAAATGTTTCATACAATTTCAAACATAGACAACTCTATTCATTTACAAAAGTATATCGATAATAGAGATGGAACTAAGCGCGTTGGATTAAAAAGTTTTACATACACTATCATTAAATCAAACATTCAAAATTATGCAAAGGTGTTTAACACATTTGGGTCTCCGAATATATTAGATCATCCAATCAAGCTATTTTTGCTTCTGAATTGAAATGGTGAACCAACACAAAAAATCTTACATGGCGCCAAAAAGGGATGAACATGCCAGGCTCATCTAGATACAATATGGAGAATGGGCAAAGAATCTTCGAACTTGCAATATCGCAGAGTTGCAAATTCTATTGTAGACACTCCATTTACGATGGAGCCACGTTTCCAAATTTGCATATGCGGTATCATGAAGGAAACCTTGAATGAGCATGATAAAAATAATGAACAGGAAGTGGGGTCCTACCACTATGCCTCTAGCAGGATTGACAGTGGTTGCTAAGGATCACTTTTGCTGTCTAAATTTCCTGTTGAAATAAATAGCATTATTTCTATTTTACATGAAATTATTTAAGGCAGTGTATGAATTGATTCTAATTGTGGAATTGTTGAAGTATCAATGAAATTGATATCATTATTATGAATTAATTTCTAATAAGATTATATGGAAGAATAAAAGTGATCATTTGCACATTTTGATTAGTATATCTGCTGTCGACCGTTTATATATAAAAAAAATAGTATTCTAATTGAACTTTGGAAACAGCCGAGCACGACACATACGAAATAGTGCAGTCTCGGTTTGACTGAGACTGTTCATGAGCGGTAGTGCAATATGCTAGCTACCGCTCACGCCCTCTAGCCCCGGGTTGAGCAGAACTCAATATTAATAAAATCAATAGTACTCAATTTTAACCATCCCGAAGATGGCATGCATATGGCGGTGGACATGGAGTTATTTGCTTCCCCATGTCGTACGGCGTATGGTCCCAGTATCTAATACAATTAAATGCCCCGAAGAGCGAAATAAACATAATGGAATTTAGTTGGGAGCAGCGGTTATGAATCCTGCGTATCACAAGTAAGCAATGATCACGGGTCCAGCAAAGACATAGGAGTGCTTACACCAGAATTTGCAGCAACTCGCAGATCTGAAAAAATCTAAGCCCGTTTTGTACACTTTTTTATCTTGCTGTAAAAGGAGGGTGGGCATGAAATGGTCATACCTGTTGGTGCTATATAACACTTTTAGAGTTGGTGTGCTGTAAAAATCAAGTCTGACACTCAACTGGGGCTAGTGCGCAGTAAACCACAATTTATTCGATCTATTATGCCATTTTTTTTTTTTAATAATTGATTGATATACAGAGGATCTGACATGAGTTGTCATTTCATACAAAATTTTATTAAACGAGTTCAGGAATTTGTTATTAAGGCGAGCCGGAAATGACGAGTGTCAGATCCTTTTTATCACATGAATTTTGAAATTTTGAATTTGAAATTTTGATTTTGAATTTTGAATTTTGGAATTTTGAATTTTGAAATTTTGAAATTTGGAATTTTAAATTTGGAAATTTGGAATTTGGAATTTTGAATATTCATGGAAATTGAATTTTTCGTACTTATTTTTCACAGGTCAATATACAAAATCGCGTTTATCGGCCAAGTGTCCGCCATGCTTGTTTGCAAATACGCGGAGTTATATATAGGACGATTGATTCGGTCGCCTTGTATTACAAATGGTTAATATAAGGAAATACGTAATGGGTATATTTTACGGAATACAAGCAGTTCCATGTGATAAAAATAAAGAACATTAAAGAAGAAAACAATTGTTTTAGTCTTTCTATATTTCAAACTGTTGTCAAGGGCTATGCTGGTAAGGCGTGTATACTGAACGTATGTGCCCATATGCTTGAAACATAAAGTACATGTACTTGTTTTATCCAGTAAAAAGTGGTACGTCTGTCTCCACCACGAAATAATTGACGGTCATACACTACTCAACTTTTATAATCGGTCACCCAGGTTGTTTAAAAAAACACGAATACTACAAAAATGGAAATCACCGAAACACATATCAAGCGTTTGTTAAGTTCAACAAGGTTTTAGTTCAATCAAGGCAGATAAAGTTTTATAAATCGCTAGCGATATTTGTTAAACGACGCCAGTTAAAATTTCAAATAAAAATATGAATTATTAAAAAATATATAATTCGTTGAAAAGTGACGATAATAAAAGTTGAGTAGTGTATAATAATCTAAAACATGTAATGAAAATGACCAATTATACTTTTATGCACCGCCACGAAATTAGGTTTCCCTTGTCCGTCAGTACGAAAACGTTTACGTTTCAAGTTTGTGTCGAGTCCTTTTTATTAGACTTTTTCGAAGAAGAAAAACTATTTTCATTACTTGAGTGTCGTTGTCGTCTGCGTCACTTGATTAAAGTTGTATCTCGGAAACTTCACACACCTGCATTCGGCATCATCAGACAACACAGAGCCAGTTTCTATAACTCCTGCATTTAACAGAATTATGACCCCTGTTATACTTAGAAAACTTGGTTCAAGTTTGTATCTGAATGCGGCCAGTATTTCAGAAAATACTTTATATCAAATGGATTATGCACCGAACAATTCATATGGCATATGCACCGAACAAAAATGCATATGTACCGAACATAAAGACATGCACCGAACTTAAAGGCATATGCACTGAACTTAAAGGCATATGCACCGAACATAAAGGAATATGTACTGAAGGCATATGTACCGAATGTAAAGGCATAATATGCAACGAACATAAAGACAAATGCTCATCACACGACAGTCATGGCGTCCCTTATTTCAGAATCCACACGTTAACATCTATGATATATTTCTTAAAAATGAATTGTGTTTAAAATTAAATTAAAAGGGACACGTGGAAATTATTTTTAGCTTCTCGGTTTATTTATCCAAAATCGTTTTGACATTGTACTAAACTTGCATATAATTAAATTGAAATTTCCCTTTGTTTAAATATATTATTGTGGCAATACAATGATCAACAGTTGAAGTTCCTTCAAAGGGACATAAACAATCTTGATTTTTTTAAACTCGCGGTGTCACCTTAGATTTCAATATATTGTTTTGCATATTGATACAACTTTTAAAAAATGTACTGTAATTGTGTGCAAAAATGATACTGGATAATTAAATTGTGAGTTCAATTTTAATGCATGATAAAAGCTTCAAGATTTCTGTTTGCCCCTAAATTAATAGTATTATGTTTGTTTATATGCTGAATGTTTCTGTAACCTGGATTATAGCTAGTAACAGATGACAGTGAACAATTATAACAAATGAAAATAAACGAAAAGGGACTGCTTATGATAATAATAAAGACGTTATAACAAAGACTATTTGAAACTACTCGACATTCCATGAGTGTTTAAAATATATATGAGAGAGAGAGAGACCGATTTTTGTTTTCACGAGTTTTTAGACTGAAATTTTGGCTAATATCTTGTCTGAATAAACGTGTCATTGGGGAATGGAGCTGCAACACAAACGAAAAATCGTTAAAAAAAAAAGATAAAGTACTTTCTCAAAATATAAAACGCATAAAGACGCAAGCTGATATATCCAGTCGTCCATGCGTGGTTGCGCTTAATTAGAACAGTGCTAATATTTTAATATCTAATTAGATATTTAACAAACGTTAAATATTTTAGAAGTATATACCAGTATTTATAGAAGGCTTTTGATGACACTGGAGTCGTAGATCATATTCATGACCTCTCGCGCATCATTCTTTTTGTAACGTTTGTGATCATCAACATTGTTGTAATTTCAAAAACACTTTAGTGTCAGATATAGTCAGTCGACACATTCAGTATTTGTGATAATACTACGAACGTCTTAAGCGTTCATGAGAACAGTATTTTCTATATTTCATCTGTGTATTCGCTTGTTTTTCTTGATAATTGTATATATATTTAACATATATTAAAAGTTGCATTAAACTTATGTAAATGCAGTCACCGACACTGATTCTTTCCTGAGTTAGTCTCAACCACTAGGGTCATCTTGAGACAAAAGGTAATTACCTCAGGTATCTCATTTGATAGTTATTGCACTTTAAATCTACAGACCTCATTCATCTTCCCTTGTGTAAACCCATTTAGTTCATTTATAGAATTAACTTAATTTTAAAACATTCGGTAAATAAACATTTAGCGATTCACTGGAAGTAATCAGAAATAACTACTGTATAGCAAACATCTCAACTGATTGCTGTATTGAATTATTGTTTAGCAGCCCATCGACACAAAACTATTATTTGCAAATAAATACAATTAGGTTTTACTGAATAAATGCGAATAAGTTTCTCTGAGTGAGCATTATCCAAACAAACGTCTGTATACACAGTCGTGGTACGTTATTGGTAAGTAAATATATTGCTATATTGCAACTTGTTTTGTGTTTGGCAAAAGTAGATATAAAATTCGAACAGGAAATGTAGTATTCAAGGACAACAGTCAATGTGTGAATGCATGAATCATTTTTTATAGGTGAGAACATTGTTTTGGCATGATCAAAAAACTGCAAAAAGCAAAACACAATTCGAGACATTGGTCTTCATGTCGTTTAATCTAATTAAGATGAGGCTACATAGATCTATACAAAAGATGCTGAACTATTTTAAGGATAGAGCGGTTTCTTAATGGTGAAGATTTCTCTTCATAGACTCTATCCGACTAAGTGTTTATCATATGTGTATCGATGGATTATATATAGGTTACACTCTAATCTGTAAAGTTTGCTGGTAGAAATTCTTCATCCATAAATATAGCCAGTGTTTGAAATTCTGAACCATCTGATTGGTTTAAAAAGTAGGGTAAACACTAATTAAGAATATAACAAAACGCCATATTTCTCTAAAAATACGATGTTTGCAATATACATTTTATTTTTGGTACTTGTAGTGATCAATATATAATTCATAAAGGAATATACTTAAAGTCGTATTATAGTGCAAGATATGAGTATTTACAAGTAATTATGTAAAGTTATTTTACTCTTTAAGTCAATAAAACATACATGACTGGATACCATAGCTTGAAACATGCCCCAAAAATAAATATTAGCATCTCTGTATTTATGTAAAACAAGTGTATTTATGCATTATATGCAAAGATCCATAACTACGTGACAAAGATACGTTAACAGTTCTTCAAAGTTTTAAAAGTTACCTCCCTCAGATTGTACTACCAGGGTTTAAATATAAAACCAATACACACGGCCCAATATGTGTACACAAACCGAATCAATGCGGAAGTATAAATTGCACATATTTATTTCAAACAAAGAAAAATCATGTTCGTTTAATTATTGACTATTTAAGTCAAACGAAATAAGAATTACGTTAAATATATATGAAATCGTTAAAAGAAGAAACGTATTATTACCTTTGAATTAAGGACAGACGTAGTTTAATGAGATGAATACTAAACAACATTTTTATCGATTTTAAGTAATGTTACTAACGATAAACATGAGAGTGTCTCGGAGATTGCGTTTGTATATACGGCATATACATTTGGATGGGTTAACTGAAAGCTCATATAAAAAGGACAAGCTTGCGTATCAAACTTATTAGTGTTGATTTAGATACCGATGGATACGCATGTTTTTAACTATTTTATGTTTATTAGCGACATGGCTGGAAGAGAAAAGAATCAAGTCAACCAGATGTTGGATAGAAGAGGTATACAGACAAAAGGTCAGACACGTGTATTTAAACTAACCCTAGTCCGCCACTTTTCAAAAGAAACTTAATTATTCCTTACGACGTGCCAGTTTTTATTTCCAAAGACAACGCTATTAAATAGAAATGTACTTAACTGTGTGTTTTAATGATAACAGCCATCGAATTTTTGTAAACCGTATATATATATTCAGGGTTTCTTAAATGACAAGATATATTATTTTATCTCTAACCGCAACTAGTTTACGTAATGGATATCTGATTATATAGATTTATGAATGAATACTACTTAAACTTGACAGACGGATGAAAGTGACGTCCGTGGAAGAAGCTAAATTGCACGTAATACATATGTCAGACTGGCTCAATGGGATGGAACGTCAACGTCAACAAACTGTCGAGATATCTACCATTTCCGACTGTTTCAAGTTGGAAAGAAGCCCTTCTGTAATCCGGATTATGAAACATTATGGAGGAATGTATGAGTCGGAAAGATTTCTAGCGGCTATGTTTTCAAAAGACAATGTACATTTTACATGCTTAAATACGGGAGCTGTGTATATGACAGGACTGAAGAAAGAATCGCAATTGTACATAAAATGCATGACTACTTTGATACTCAAGTGGGTGGGGAAACGATATTAAACATATAGGCAATGACGTCACGCCTATATTAAAAATTGGGGGAAAAGCAACATGAACATATGGTTCTCTTCTGTCTGGAGCCAATCTGAATAACATATACTGTGTTGATGAGCCAATTAACATCATTCAATTCAATTGATACTCCATTACAGAGAGTAAGCAAATCTCGTCGCTGTTTATATCGATATGCACCGACAGCGATGACGTCATTTGATATATACTAGCAGACGTATTTATATAGTGGAAAAAAATAGGGAATAGGTACACTACAGACAGTAGGAGGAGGAGGAGGTAGAGGAGGAAGAGGAGGAGGACAGTAGACAACGGAGGAAGTGGAAAAGGAGGAGGAAGGAGGAGAAGGAAGAGGTAAGTAGACAGCGGAAGACGAGGAGGAGGAGGAGAAGGAGGAGGAGACAGAGTAAAAGGAGGAGGAGGAGGACTTCATAAATTACGTTGTTGGGTCATAACTTTATTTTGATCAGATGTTCGTACAAAGCTTATCAAATGACATTTCATTTAATTTGATATTAAAAGTGTTATCGAAATAAAGTCATGGCATAAAAGGCAAATTTAAACGTTTTAAATCTCTGTTATAAAACTCAGTAGACTGCTTTTTTAATCAGAAGAAACAATTCCCCTATGCAAAACCTTTCTAAAAAAAGTAATATATCGCTAGGGTCTCCGTTTTAGATTTCGTGTTAAACAGTTACTGCTTTTTTAATCAGAAGAAACAATTCCCCTATGCAAAACCTTTCTAAAAAAAGTAATATATCGCTAGGGTCTTCGTTTTAGATTTCGTGTTAAACAGTTACTGCTTTTTTAATCAGAAGAAACAATTACCCTATGCAAAACCTTTCTAAAAAAAGTAATATATCGCTAGGGTCTTCGTTTTAGATTTCGTGTTAAACAGTTACAATGTTTTAAAACGTGATGTGTTGTAATGACAATACGGCTCTGTAAGTCAGTGATTTATTTTATAAACTATACACGTAAACGTATGTTGAATACAAATGACATACTGGGGATACTGTCTATCTGCCCTGACCATCACAGATTTCTATAAAAGGTATACATTTCATTTAGTTTGGAAAAATAATATCGTTCAGTTTATGTTTTATGTCAGATAAGATGGCCCCTATTAACAGTTTTACTTAATCTGCATTTTAGAAGATCTACTTACTCGAATGAAAGTAATGGTGAAATAACTGGAATTATGTGTTGGTAGTGTATGTAACAAAAATGTGGATTAATAAAATTATAATTATATAGTTTCAAACCATTGGAATTTATATATTGCTGTCAGCGTTTTTTCATCACGGTATAGGTTATTTAGAGCCACCCAATAGAGAAGGGAAATATATGTTCTAGCTCTTTTTTTCTTTTTTAAAATCATTGCCGCTGGAAATCTCTTTGACTCATACGTTCCTCCATAATGTTTCATAATCCGTATTACAGAAGGTCTTCCTTCCAACTTGTAACAGTCGGAAATGGTACATATCTCGTAATAATACATGGATTCATACATACATATCCATCCATCCATCAATCCATACAAATGCAGTCTTTGAAATATAGTCGTGACGTCATCACATTCTTCACATTCTAATTTAATATCGACCCACATTGCCCCCAAAGCGATGGTACTGTAGTCGTATCTACATATTATTGTAGTGTATAGCCTTATAACTGTACTCAACTCAAGTGATACCGTTTTACCGGAGGTTACATATCGAATGAGTTGTTTCAATTAACACGACCTGGGGATACCTGTGATTTAAAGCAAAGTTGAAGGTATTAGTATACACCTATATTAGAAAAAACAATATTAAGATTAAAACAAACACTCTGTGACTTTAACCATACGTCATTCAACACACATGTACTTCAAATCATGACTAGTCTAGAGCATACCACTAGTCTATGGAGGCATGTATCTTTAAATGTAATATTCATTTCGAACATATGTATGAAGTGTGAGCCCGAGGTTTTTGAAAAAATACGTGTTAATACGTACTATTATACTACAACTGTTATTGCAAAGACCGTAATATTATCTACAGAGTAACCAGATATTGGGTAAAACATTATTGTAACTCGATCAATGGCAAAAAATTAAGCATATTGTGCATTTTATTTCAACACAAAATTAAATTTGAAAAATGATGTTTTTTGTATTTATTCCAATTAATACATGTAGGTATAATTTAAACAACAATAAAAAACAAGTGTTAAAGACGATAATTATGTAACATAAACTTGGGTAACTACCCATACATCTTGTATAACCAAGGGCAATATATCTTGAAAAAAGAGAATTTAAAAAAACGGGTGGCCAAAATGCTTTATAACTTCATTATTTTAGCGAATAAACGCACGAAAGTTTTCGAAGATGTTATGAAGCTTCCCTTCCACAGTTCTACTCAGTCACAACTCCCTGAAATAGTCTGACCAGACAATACAAACAGTTAATATGGTGTATATCCTCCCAGCTGCTGTACAACAACGCGGCAGCGTTTAATCATTGACGATACCAATTTTCTTCGTCGAACTGTGGAATTTGATCCCATTCCTCCAGAAAAGCCTGGTGCAGTTTGTCAAGAGTGGAATTCGATCCCATTCCTCGAGAAGAGCCTGGTGCAGTTTGTCAAGGTTGTTTTCTTCCGGTTCTCTTGCACGAAGTCGGCGCCCCAGCTTGTCCCAAAGATGCTCAATTGGGTTCAAGTATGGAGATAAGGATGGCCAATTTAAAGAGCGGATGTTTTGTGTTATCTTTTATTCAGTTATGAAGCATGCTCTATGCGGACGCGAATTGTCGTCCTGTAGAAGCATGTTTGAACGTGGAAAGGGTTTCACCACTGATTCTAGTATGTCATCGTGATATTTTCTCGCATATAAAGGGTACCCTGAATGATATTTAGGGGCAATTTATGGTCATAACTGAAAGCCTCCCACACCATCACACTTCCCCAACCTCCAGCTACGGACTTCTGAACGCAATCTGGGTTGTAACGCTCTCCTTTTAAACGCATCGCCAACCATATTTATGGTAGAGGCAAAACCGGCTCTCATCTCTCCATAGAATCCTCCTCCAGGAGCAAATGCGCCATGCTGCATGCTGCTGATCAATGTGAGGACGGTCAGCCATATGTCTTGGAGTTAGTCGAGGTCTAGTAACTGGCACGTAAACCAGCATGGGGAAGACGCTTATTAGCAGTTGGTCTTGATAAGCGAATACCTGTAAGTGCAAGGAACATAGTCCGTGCTTTCTCGGCTGATGAAAACCTGTTTTGTCGGCTGATTCGTAGAAGAGATATATCTTCTCTATCATTAGTTAATTTTGGTCTACCGGATATTGCCCTATCAGCCACATTTCCAGTGTTTCTAAACGTTTGCAAAAGTCTATTGACTACACTTTGTTGAACGTTGAAAGTCTCCCCAATAGCTCTTTGCAGTCACAAATCACCACACATAAGCACATGTACCGACTCTACCAAACTGGCCAATTCTCCGTGCATAGTGTGCTTATTTAATACCCTAGTTTACAAATTACAAAACCGTAAAATCTTTATTATTGTTCGAAACCCCATAAGCAAAGATTAATATTTTAGAAATTACTTTTGTTTCAATTCTCTTTAAAAATATGTCATAGACAATAACATATGAATTTCGATATGCTTAACTTTTTACCATACCATTGACGTATAATTGAATACAGCGTGTACAAAGATCACGTAGTTTATAATTACAATCTTGCATAGACACTTTGACTGTATAGGTGTTCCAGAAGTAAAAAAAGTCCAATAGAGTCCTGTACAATATTTGCTAAGCTTTCAGAGAAAAGTAAGGGTCATGTGGTCTATATAAGAAGAGACAATTCTGATCTTTGTTGACACCTTGAACAAAAGAATTCATTCGGCACCTCTTACATGTATTCTACTTTCACTTTCAAAACTTTCAAGTTGATAAATTAAATTATCATATAGCCATGCAAATGGTTCTTAGCTCTCACAAACAAGTCATTAACGCTATTTCAGCAAAAAAACAGACCTTAAATGCTCAAAAATGTTAGGAATTATGCAATTGGAAACTTCTTTCGAATACTTCAGGCATCAATGCCAAAGTGATTTACTTCCTGTATGCCTGTACTTATATATGAGTATACATGTTGTCAATGCAACATTATCTTCACAACTGTCAATAGCAGTTGATTGACAAACATGTTTCACATGTCCGTTAAATGCTGATGGACATTATCATATCTCACAATTACAACTGCCCCCACTTGACAAAAGTTAAACTATGACAAGCGAGCATTTTGATGGAAAGATTAATGATATTTGTGCACATAAATAACTGTACATGTCCTCTCGTATTATTATGAAGAAAAAAGTATGAAAGGAGAAATTTGGAAATCGTCGAACACGATAAATACAAACGATATTGCAGTCTCGGCATGAAGGGTATTGAAAAGTGCTTGCTACAGTTCACGCCCTCTAGCTCGGGGATGAGCAAAACTCAATAATTAAAATATCAATAGGACGAAATGTGAGCCATCCCGAAATCAGGATTTGAAAGGTATTTGATAAAACTATGTTCACCGTGTTTTTATTTATACATACATATATTTAAGACGAAATATGCAATACCGCATAAAACATAAAACATATGTTTCAATTCTAAATTATATACTTTTTTATCTCGCCTTTCCGAAGATCAAATCAGGAGACATATGTGTTACTTTTCCATATTCATGCATTTGATAGTACAGTTCAGTTTTGCACAGAGTTACATTTCTATGGGTGAACCATTGTGATATATCAGTGAAAGAGTATTCATAATCGCTAAATACTTATACCTAACCCCGAATACGAAAGTAACTAACTGTGACGTTGAGTCATGGCGTCAATAAAGTATTGATGACCTCGACGTCATCCGCCGATAAAGTTCAACAAAGCGAATACTTTTAGTTAAACTCGTACAAACACTGAATCAAATATATTACTCAACTCCTGGGTTCCATTATAGGGAAATCCTTCACTCGATCCTAGGCCTGTTTCGTTTTTGCACTCACTCACATACGCTCGTTCGTGAAAAGAAACACACGTCTAAAATCTTGTGAAGGATTCCTTATAAACGATTCCAGAAGTTCAATAATCTCTATATGTTAGCCTTAAAATGTTTATGCGTTCCTATGGACCAATTCATACTTATGTATGGGGTAGTACAGCTCACAGGGTGGCGAAACCACGTGACCTTTTGATCGGTTTCAAACAAAATGCTCGATTCAGGTAAGTGTTCGTTTTATACCGTTCCTAATATATATATATATAATATATATTGAAATTGTATTCCTCTAAATTGCACAGTCATACCACTCCATGAGCTCATCACTGCGCCGCAAAAGGTAATTTGATATATCTAGTAATTTCTGAGATTAGCCCTCCCATAGTCTTGGAAACGAAAGAAATCTGTGACGTGTACATTTTGGGAGGGCTAATCTCAGACAGTTCTGAATGATCCAAATACGGCAGATGAAAGAACAAACATTGTAAGGTTATGTGCGCTTTATTTGAATAAAATGTGTTACATATTAAGAAAGTTATAAAGATAAACCCTACCTGAATCGAGCGCTTTGTTTACATTTGTTGCCGTGATCCCGACTAAAAAGTGATTTTTCTACCCTGGCCCATTCAGCAGACTGATACAACAGATGACATAGAATCAATAACAATCCATTGATCCGTTCTCAATCAAAAATATTAAAGTTAAAGTAAATGAATCAGTGAATTCATATTGGATACTTTTGGATTGAAATATCTATTGCTAGAAGATAGAAAATATTAAAATATATTGTACCTGTCACAAAATAATCACAAGTAGAGCGTATTGGTCGTACACAGCTCTTGTAAGCACCTGTCAGACACACGCTAATCCATTGTTCAGTTGAAACCAATTCACAATGTCCATGATATATTCAGGTAACACGGAAAAGCGTGCACATGTTAAATGGCCGCCAGAGGGCGTCCGGAAGGGCCGTTTAATCAGTTTAGTTGTGTGCTAATGCATGTAAAAGTATAGATCTATCACCTTAAAAGTCAAACTTGTGTAAGGGTCAGTTCGTGTATAATTTAATACTGCTGATTTAGCCACGTGTATCACACGGAACATCGGTTATAAAATGCATTGTTCTCAAGTCCTAGAACCGGCGAAATTCACAGGCAATAGGTGGTCAGTATTTATTGTATTAACTTTTACCGTACATTTGTATTCAGTGGGCGGTGCCATCTTGGTTGGCGATGTCACGACATCCGATTACTTAACAATGAGATGAGTGACTAGTATAAATATTCGACGCGTAGACATGGCGTTGTAGAATATACATCCATTGATTCTCATCATAATGATTTGGTGGTGTAATGATAAGTATAGGAGATTGATATGTTCATGAACAGACATCTAAAACGTTTGTATTATAACAGCCTAGCCCGTCCGGTGCAGATAACCCGTTCGGTGCAGATAAACCGTCCGGTGCAGATACAGAAAGATGAAAATATCGGACAGGGAAAGCAGCATTCAAGGACGACAGTCAACCACAAAACACAAAAACAAACACGCAAACAGACAAACGAGAAGGCAAAAGTAATAAAAAATGCAAACGACATCACAAACACACAAGGGTTGACAATAGGGCTACCGCCTTGGAACGGTCAGTGGCAACAAAGGCCAATGGGGGTTTAAACCGGTTCTAGGGTGCACCAAACCTCCCACTTACCCTACTGTCATCCCATTAAAACAGGAATGTGTAAATAAAGAAATCCCCGCCATGATCTTATCTCTAACCAACAAGGCAGCATCAATAGCCAATATAAGTAAAACACAAATATGCTCGTGTAAATATAATACAAAAAAATCAATAGCCTAGAAAGCCACAATGGAAGTACTCAATGACTTGGCAGAAGCCAGAGCAACAAGAGAATAAACCATTAAGGGCACGACAGGAAATATCATAGACACACATCAAACGCCACCGTCCCAATGGGCTTTAGGTAGGCGTCCTCATAAGGTCCACAGCCTGTCCGGTCATCGTACAATTAAAGAGGAAAGCATAGTGGCGAACTATAAAAGGGTTCACCACCAAGCATGCAGTACGTTGCAAATGATAGGGTCATAACCTCTTTCGATAAACGTTTTAACAAGTTTAAAGATAGTTTGAAAGTGATCACGACCAAGAATCTTACGAAGTTTATAAATCACATCACCATAGACGTCAGGTTGTGATAGTCCTTGTCGCAGTAGAGTCCTTAAATTACTTTTATATTTGGAAAGAAGATCAGGGTTACGATAATAAAATGTTGCAAAGGTTTTACGATGTTTATGGTAACGGTAACCCTGATTGAGTAGCTTTTTAGTTATACAAAATTACGAATATTAAAATCCTCAACACGAGTACAAGCTCTTGAAAAACGAATAAGTTGAGACACATACACCCCATAAGAAGTTAGGGTATTTAACAATGTCAAAATTAAAATCATCTCTCGTGTCATAGATTTTGCAAATTATTTCACCATTTTCAATCGAGAGATCTAAATCAAGAAAAGAAGCGTTATTATCAGATATATTAGCTTTATTAAGCTGAAGTTTTTTAGGATAAATATTATCAACCATAGTTGGAAAGAAAGGGTTGTCAATGTTCAGTATGTCATCCAGATACCGAGAGGTGTCATTAAAAGCTTCAATAACATCTGCCTCGGTATCTGGTGAAAGACTCAACATGAAATCCCTTGCATAGCAAAATAAAAACAAATCTGCGACAAGTGGTGTATTTTCAAGTCCTTGTTTCTAGTACAGTGTGGAACTACGATGCCATTGCGCTCGGACGCTGTGGTTTCTATAGGGTCCTATAGAAACCACAGCGTCCGAGCGCAAAGGCATCGTAGGTCCGCACTGTATTACAAACAAAAAACAACAGAAAGGGTGGTGAAGACAAGGTTACCGACTTGGAACGGTCATTAGGCAATAAGGCCCACTGGTTAGCTTGAATCGATTTTATATGCGCACAATCCTCGGAGTTTGATCATAAGTTAGCTTTAGAGTTGGAAGCACCTAAGACATATAATAAAGACATAAAACTGTGGGGACAAATGGGTATTTCGGGAACTTAAAAGGTCCGAAGTTACCATACATTGATGCTGAAAAAGTTAACTGACAGTTACTTGTTACGGTTTGAACGTTATGCGGAGTTACAGGAATGGACCAAGGATAAGTGGGCAGTTCATTTAAGTGCATTATTGAGAGGCAACGCCTTAGATGTATTTTCTAGATTACCTAGTTCAGATTCTCTTGACTATGAGAAGTTAAAGGATGCTCTTTTAAAGAGATTTGTGTTAATTGAAGTAGGTTTTAGAAAGTGGTTTAGAACTTGTTTGCCTAAAAAAGGCGAGTCATTTATTCAGTTCATTAGTAGGTCTAGAAATTATTTAGATAGGTGGTTAGAGTTAGGTAAGGTAGCGCAGACTTATCAAGGCCTCATCGATTTCTTGTTGCGGGACCAGCTATTCAATGTTTGAAGTAGAGATCTTTTCTTATTTCTGAAAGAAAGAAAATTAGCTAGTGTAGAAGAAATCGCAACACAAGCAATTCAGTTTGCCGAGGTTAGAGGTGGAGCTCACAATGTAGTGTCGAAAGACAGAACTTTCAGAGATAAGCAAGGGAACGATCATAGTAATTAACAGAAAGTCCAGAGTGGAAACTATAGAGGTGGAGGTAGTTCGATGGGTGCTAGTGGAGGTAGCAATAGTGGTAACAACATAGGTAGACCTTTTATTCGTTGTCGTCACTGTAATGGGAAGAACCAAGGTTTTAACAACCCATGGAATTTCGGTAGAGGTAGAGGTGGTCAAAACCGAGGTACAGGTAGAGGTAGTTATATTCCGGTTATTAAAACCGAGAGCTGCTGTGTCAAATCGGATGGAGTAATGGCGAAGATCGGAACATGTCTCTTTCCGTATGCAAATCTTCCAACGGCAGATGGTAGAGTGAATGGCACGGACGTAATTGTAATGAGGCGTACAGATTGTACATGTGTGGTAGTTAGGCGTAGTTTAGTTACGAATGACCAGTAGGTAGGTAAACAGTCACCGTGTATGTTGTTAAATACGTCGGTAGAGTACGTGCCAATAGGGAGATTATATATAGATTCACCTTTCTTTAAAGGGACTACAGAGGCACTATGTATGGACGACCCGATGTATGATTTAACGACAGGGAACATATAAGGTTCAGTACTTCCGGTAGTGTCCGATTTTAGGAGTAGCATAAGTAATGCAGTAGAGACTAGGGCGCAGGTTCAAAAGCAAGCTCAGGCTTATAGAAAATTAAAGGTTCCTGCAGCCGTAGGTGACATATCCAAAGCGGAGTTTATAGAAGCACAAACTCAAGACGAGTCATTAGATCCTTGTAAAGTGAAGGCCAAAGATGATGTAGTGAAGAAGTGTAAAGGGTCCGGTAGTTCTACGTTTGTACATAAGAAAAGGTTATTGAACAGAAAATTTGAAGTAGTGGTGGTGGACAGTTTCACCAATTGGTGGTACCAAGTATAGAACGACAGTGCTTATGGTAGCTCATGAGTCGATTATGGGAGGTAATTTAGGCGTAAAGAAAACGTCAGATAGAGTATTGGCAGAATGTTATTGGCCAGGTGTTAGTGGAGAAGTCCTGCGATGTATGCCAAAGGACAGTACCAAAAGGTCGAGTGACCAAAGTACATTTAGATCAGATGCCACTGATTGATGCACCATTTAAGCGGGTAGTCGTAGACAAAGTCGGACCAATTTTTCCAGTGTCGGATAGAAAAAATAGGTACATTTTAACCATTTCAGATTATGCAACTAGATATCCGGAGGCTGTAGCATTGCCCTCAATTGAAACTGAGAGAGTAGCTGAGGCATTAGTTGATATGTTCAGTAGGTCAGCTGTACCAGAGAAAATGCTGACTGATTGTGGGTCACAGTTTACGTCAGAACATATGGCTGAAGTTAGCAGGTTATTGTCTTTGCGTCAAATCACCGTATCACATTAGTCGAACGATTAAAGCAGGACGTTAAAGCAAATGTTACGGCGTATGTGTACAGAGAGACCCAAAGATTGGGACAAGGATCTCAATGCTTTGCTGTTTGCATTGAGAGAGGTTCCACAAGAGAGTTTAGGATTTTCTCCGTTTGAGTTATTGTACGGTAGATCAGTTAGAGGTCCCATGAGGATTCTTAGAGAGATGTTGGCAGGTGAAGTAGATAGTGATGAGGGTTAAGACTACATATCAGTATGTTTTAGATCTGAAGGAGAAACGAGAGGAGACATGTAAGATAGCTCAAAGTCAGTTAGTTAAGGCAAATATAAACGGTACTATGACCAGGAAGCTAGAGCTAGGAAATTTAAGATAGATGACCAAGTGTTACTGTTACTCTCGACCGACAATAACAAGCTGTTATTACAATGGAAAGGTCCGTTTTACGTTAGAGGGATAGTGAACACTATGGATTATCTTATCGAGATAAACGGAAAGTTAAAGACCTTTCATGCAAATATGCTGAAAATGTATATCAGTAGAACCGCTAATATGCAACAAGGGGTATTAAATGTAGTTAATGTTGCAGTTATTGAGCATAGTGAGGAAGGCAGTACTGAGGACATTAGTCCCATGTATTTTCCAACTAGTGTAGGTAAGTAGACATATCGGGCATGCTTAGTGTAGAGCAGCAGCGAGAGATGGGTAGTTTACTCTCGGAGTTCAGTGATGTCTTGTCCGAAACCCTGGGGCAGACAGATGGAGTGCAACATGATATTGTACTCACATCAGAGGAACCAATTAGAATTAAGGAGTATCCCATTCCATTTCACATCCGATCATTTGTTGATGAGGAGGGTGTCATCGAACCTTTAAGCGCCCCTGTTTCATCCCCAGTCGTACTTATTAAGAAGAAAGATGGGTCAATTCGATTTTGTATCGATTTTAGACAGCTCAATAAACGTACCATCTTTGATGCAGAGCCAATGCCTAATATTGAGGAGGTATTCTCTAAACTTGCGGGAAATACTTATTTTTCGAAGTTAGACCTCAGTAAAGGATACTGGCAAGTCCCACTTTCAGACCAAGCTAAAGCGATTACCTCTTTTGAAACTTCACAAGGACTTTTTAAGTTCAAGGTCATGCCCTTCGGTCTCGTAAAGGCACCAGCAACCTTCTGTAGGTTGATGAGGAAAGTTTTGAAGCATTTGTCCAACACAGACAGTTTTGTAGATGACATCCTGGTGTTTACAACAACATTTGAAGGCCATATTAAGGCTCTACGCAATCTGTTGGAACGGCTACGCCGGTTTAAACTGACTGCAAAACCTAGCAAGTGCCCCATAGGTTACGCAGATATAGAGTGTCTGGGTCATGTTGTCGGGAGAGACCAGAAACTGAAACCCAACCACGACAAGGTAAAGGCAATTCAGGAAGCACCAAGACCCGAGACAAAGAAACAAGTTAGGTCATTTTTAGGGTTGGCGGGTTTTTACAGGAAATTCATCCCAAACGTTTCGGCTATAGCTGCACCTTTGTCAGACTTGACAACGAAAGGTCAACCCAATAGTATAGCTTGGGGGGAAGCCAGGAGCGAGCTTTTGACAAGGAGTTTATCCTCAGAACTGATGCCTTCGATATAGGGTTGGGTGCAGTCCTACTGCAAGAGCAAGATGGGTGTAGTCTCCCCGTGGCTTACGCAAGTCGGAAACTACTACCCCGGGAACGGAACTAATCTGTTATCGAAAGGGAGTGTCTTGCAGTAGTGTGGGGTGTTAGTAAATTCCACCGATATGTTTTTGGTAAGGAATTTGTCTTATAGAATGACCACCAACCGTTAGCTTATGTGAACAAAGCAAAGGTAACTAACAGTAGATTAATGAGGTAGGCACTGAATCTGCAGCCTTACCGGATGAAAATGAAAGCGATCCGGGGAAAGGACACTATTGGGGCAGACTATTTAAGTCGCCGCACATAATGCCAGGTATAATACAATAGAAGAATACAATAGTATAATAGTGTATTGCAGTGTATTGTACAATAGCAGTGTATGTTACGACAGTGTAGTGTACAATTGTAAAATATTGTTGAAATGTTAATGTTGCTTATTAGGCAACCATGTCTTTTGCTAGGACTAATTAATAGTTTATTAACATGTAAATATTAATTATCATTTTGTTGAATTTTAAAAAGTGTGAAGTGGGGAGATAATGTCACAAAAAATCACGAGTAGAGTGTATTGGTCGTACAAAGCTCTTGTAAGCACCTGCCAGTCACACGCTAATCCATTGTTCAGAGGGCATCCGGAAGGGTCGTTTAATAAGTTTAGTATTGTGCTAATGCATGTAAAAGTATAGGTCTGTCTCCTTAAAAGGCAAAATTGTGTAAGGGTCCTTTCGTGTAGAATTTAACACTGCTGATTTAGGGATTGATTGAAAGTTACTTTGTTTGAGCAGAGGTTGGAACCGGCGAAATTCACAGGCAATATGTGGTCAGTATTTATTTATTAACTTTTATCGTACATTTGTATTCAGTGGGCGGCATCATCTTGGTTGGCGATGTCACGACATCAGGTTAGCTTTTATGTTTCTCAAACATTAATTTTGAGACTAACATATGATTTTGAAATTACTTTATTAGATGTAATTATTGTCTTTGATCATTAATTGTAAAACAATATTAATTTGATATCGTTGAATATTAGGTGCATTAGTTAACAATGAGATGAATGACTAGTATAACTATTCGACGCGTATACATGGCGTTGTAGAATATACATCCATTGATACTCATCATAACTAGAGAGTGGCTTGCATATATTTATTAGATAATGATTTGGTGGTGTAATGATAATTATATAAGATTGGTGTGTTTATGAACCGACATCTAGAACGTATGTATTGTTACAGCCTAACCCGTCCGGTGCAGATAACCTGTCCGTAGCAGATAAACCGTCCGGTGCAGATAAGCCTCCCGGTGTGGAGATAAGCCTTCCGGAGTGGAACTAAGCTTCCACATATAACGTTAAGAGCGGTGGAGACGGTCCCCGTACCAGCGCAAAATGACCAGGTTCTAGTATCGACAACCCCCGGGACACGAGGTGGGCCCGTTATCAATCCTCACTGGAGGAACGTCATTCACAACCTCGGTGGAGGTTAATTACCATATATATCGCGTCATCAACCCTTATAGAAGGCATGTGATGACAATCATCAATTGGATTCGCGCATCATCATCTTCATGAGCCCTCGCGCATCACCTTCATCGCACTAGACCATAATTCGTGTGCACATCAACATTTTTATAACTTTAACAACACTTTAGTGTCGTATATAATCAGTCGACACATTCAGTATTTGTGATAATACTAAGAACGTCTCAAACGTTCATAAGAACAGTCTTTTCATATTTCATCTGTGCATTCGCTTGTGTTTTTGATAATTGTATATACATTTATATATATTTTAAAAGTTGCATTAAACTTATGTAAATGCAGCCACCGTCATTGCTTCTTTCCTGAGTAAGCCCCAACCACTAGGGTCATCTTGCGACAGTACTCGTCTATAATTCTAAAAATAACATTGGAGTATTTGGACTATTTTGGAGAATTAAACCTGAAATAATTAAACTATATTTGGTTTAAAGGGACACTTGACAATTTGGAATCATGTGACAAATGGCAATTCCGATTAAAGGGACACTTGACAATATTATTAGGACTTTAAAGATGGTACGTTTATTGAAATCTAAAGAAATACCGGTTCTCGTTTATTTGTATTCTAAAAGTGAATATTTATCATTGTACTATTTAAATATATGTGCTGCATATATTGTTTTAATATATCGTATTGCTCGCTTTGCATTCCCTTTCTCTTACAACTTTCCAGTAACAATATCACTACTGATTCAAAGTCGGGGTCGACTTCAAAACTGAGCTGCTTTTTTTCTCTCTTTTGCTACCTGTTTCTGAACATGTACATGCATTGTTGCATTTTTATCATTGATTTGGCCTTGAAGAAAATTAAAAGTAGTATAGTATAAACTTGTTTTTATGATGAATTGTGACTGTTCTCAGTGGATTTCCTAAGTCTGTGCAAATTCATTTATGATGAAATCTTTGGACTGTATTAGTGAGGACGCTTTTGGAAAACTCTTTGATTGGTATATAAGCAGACTCTGAGAGCAGCTCAGCAGTTGAATTGAGTTCTAATTAGTAAAAAGTTAATTTTGAATTGGATGATTCTAAAATATAAAATAAATTTGTGAGAGGATTTACTTATTATTGTGCTCATTCATAATAAAAGAAAAGTTGGACTCTAAACCGGAAATATTGGAAATTAATTGAGACTGAAAGGGAACTTACTGTTTTGGACTAAAGAGACACTTACTGTTTTGGATTAAAGAGACAATGGCTAATGTGAATTAAAGGAACATTGGATAATTTTATTTGGACTTAATTAAAAAAAAAAATATTAATGAAAAACTGCATTTGTATATTCTGTAAGTGAATATTTTATGTATATAAATGTGTTAATTATATTTTTGAGCTGGTGATTTGGCTTCCTGTCTTGTTACATTTTTCTCGTAGCAATGTATCCCTTTCTCATTATTTATATGATTCAATAGCATACACCACTACATCTGTCTGAATCAGTATCACACATAATACATGTTTGTTTGTTTGTTTGTTCGACGGTATTTAGCAAATTTTATGAAATATATGATGGTAGATATTTTGTGGTAGAGGCAGACTACCCATTTTTCCTGGGTAGTACCAGTACTGAATATCTCCCACCATCCGTCAGAATCGACACGTTATCACTTACACGTCGAGCTCCCAGTGGGATTCGAACCCGCATCGGTGAGAGGCGTGGAGGTTTACAACGCAACGTCGTTAACTCCTCGATCACGAAGGCGATATCACAATATATCTATATGAAACTATTTGCATAAATAACACACATCACTAGCATTGGCCTTGCTGAGATGAATTATCCAATCTGAAAGAAAGAACGCCATTCGAAGTAAGGATAGTTCTTAAATAAGCAAACCTGTAAATATAAATAAAAAGTGCTTTATACTGATACGTAAATACAAACGACCTACAGAAGAGGTTGATGACATAATAGAAGCAGTTCATGAACTAATTGACAATATTGCATCTGTAATTCAAAAGAATAAGTCAGATGCTAAAGTATCTCGCATATGACTGGCCAGTAGTATGGCAGAAGGAACAAGCAACATGGAGCCGAAAGAGTTTGACTTTCTACTGGTGTTGGAATATTTATCAGATTCGAGTGTAACAGAGATATAACAAGTACTAAGGGAAACAGATGACTGCTATTTTGATCTTGGTTCTGATCATTCAGTTGTACAGAAGTAGTATGGATATGAAAATAAGCATGCTCACAATAAAGTCAACCAGGACGCCTACCTAAAGCCCATTGCGACGGTGGCGTTTGATGTTTGTCTATGATCTTTCCTGTCGTGCCCTTAATGGTTTATTCTCTTGTTGCTCTGGCTTCTGCCAAGTCATGATATCTTCATTGTGGCTTTCTAGGCAATTGTTTTTTTGTATTATAATTACACGAGCATATTTGTGTTATACCTATATTGCCTATTGATCCTGCCTTGTTGGTTAGAGGTTAGATCATGGCGGGGATTTCTTTATTTACACTGTCCTGTATTAATGGGATGACAGTAGGGTAAGTGTGAGGTTGTTTGCACCCTAGAACCGGTTTAAACCCCCAGTGGCCTTTGTTGCCACTGACCGTTCTAAGGCGGTAGCCCTATTGTCAACCATTTTGTGTTTGTGATGTAGTTTGCATTTTTTATTACTTTTGCCTTCTCGTTTGTATGTTTGCGTGTTTGTTTTTGTGTTCTGTGGTTGATTGTCGTCCTTGAATGCTGCTTTCCCTGTCCGATATTTTTATCTTTCTTTATCCTGCATCGGAAAGAAAGATTACCTTAGTAACGACGAGCTCAATTTAAGATTTAACGACGAAGTAATAACAGTTTCACAAAAGGTGGCGCCTTTCGAAAAGACGACGGCCATACTATGAACCGCTACTTTTAGGCAATTAACAGAAAGCATTGCCTCTACATTTGAATTGTTGTGGACATCAAAGGTCAAAGATTCGCGCAAATTAGATATTTCTGTTGAACGTGTTCCTGCTATAGAGGTACGAGGTACAAAAACTGATAATTTAGATCGGGGTCGTGTAAAACAAAACTATGTAGTGGGTTTTTCTTGTATTCCTTTATGAGGTGACCTATCGATATAAAAACAAGTATTTATAATAACGAATACCTTAATATTTAACACAGAGTCAGTTAACATATAAAAGTAAATATAATCATGTAATGGTTATCCCATCTTAGTTCAATTCCAACATTAACATATATGTAAAAGATAATATATCGCATTCTCTATTGAACTAAGACATATAAACAACCGCCACCATTATTGCCGGGCCTTTGTAAAAGACTTCGTCACACCAACATTACAATTAGCATCAAGTTCATGATAAATTATAACAACAAGTTTAGCAATGACTTACCATGGATAGATGTATATTCGAGATCTCTTAAGACATATTCTTATAACAGTTGTAGTGAATGTAAATACAAATACAGTTAACAATCTATAAATGGCGACTGTTCAAAATGGCCTAGTGCGAGCGTGTCCCTAATATGCGGGAAATCATATTTCATACAAAGAAGAGGTTAAGGTTCATTCATACCCAATCAGATCACTCGACAACACTGACGTATACATGCACATGACATAACAAAACATGGACTGACCTGACTTACATATACAAACAATGGACACATATCGGACACTTAGTATATTGGATTGAACAGGAGGGCCACAACATATAGGGAAAATATAGGATTTGGACAACATGCCAAATGGGATATTTTGACTCTATGACATTCTCCCCTGCAAAGAGAAAATGTCTCCTGGCATTCACTTCTAAAATAACAGTAATTATAAAATCCGTTCAGCTGAAATACCAACTCTGTAGATCATATTGCATTATTGAGCTGACAATTTACTACATACAATATACTCAATAATGCTAATGTAAATGGTTACTGGGCGCCATCCAGCTGAAGCAATTATTTAAGCTGAAAAATAATACAATGCTATATACAATAAACCAATGACGTGTAATGCATCATTTTAACCTGTATTAATGTAAATTACATACAGAATATTGTACCACGTTATACTTATAGTACAATATGCAAACTATAGTCAATCGTTTTAACACATCTAACAACATACACAGTAACATAAATGCGACTGTATTGGTGTTTGCTAACTGAAATAAAAACAACATTTTAAAATACATCTTTATCATAAAATAACTGAAGTGGTACATATAAGTACACTTGTCTGTGACATTCTCCCCTGTTACGGTTTAACTTAACTACACACGACAACCTCTCACCCAAGTGCCGTATCTGTCTGGCGGTTTACGGTTGCGTGTTGACCCACGCGGAGGCGGAGAATCCATCGAAATATCTGGCGGAATACTTGTGGACGGTGTTTCCACACTAATAGCAGTCATATCCGGGGTTGAGTCATTCACATCTTGTTGTACAGTTCCAGAAGGTTCAGAACGTGTAAATGAACTATTCCTAGACCATGTAAATGGTGCAGAGGTTGTTACATCATTTTGCACACTTCTGTTACTGTTCAGACTACTGTGATTTGATGTGTTCGCAAAAGAGACCGTCCTGTCCTCGGAGACTGTAGACACAAGGCTAGGCCTAGACCTTGTTTCACGTCTCGCAGGAATGACGTATCTAGGAGGATCATCAAGTGATGATTCTGTGTCCGCGTCAGATTCAGAGCTCTCTTCTGAATCTGGAATCGGTGCTTGTTTGGATTTTGCTCTGGTTCTAACCTGTCTTTTAGGGTTAGAATCAGTTACACTATCAGGGTCGACTCAAGGTATGGCGACACATGGAAGGAGAAGATTCCTATGTAAAGTTCTAATGGTACCTTTACCAACTTCCTTCCTAACTTAGTAAACTGGTACGTCTTCATTAGGAATACCCCTGACAATGTACGTATCCTTCTCCCATTTATCGGCCAGCTTATTCTTCCCTTTTAACCCAACAGTCCTTACAAGTACACGATCACCGACTGCGAGTTCAGAGTTTCTCTCGCGTCGTAATGTGTCTTGTATTTCTCTGCATGCTTGTCAGCATGGGAGTGTGCCACTTTGTACGCAAAGACTAGTCTCTTACTGAGCTTGGCGACGTAATTCTCTCGACTAACATGTTCATTTAATGGATTGTTGACGCCTAGGTAAGCATCTATTGCTAACCTAGGGTGCCATCCAAACATCAAATAATGAGGAGAGAAACCAGTGGAATCGTGTTTTGTGGCGTTGTATGCATGTACAAGCGGTGCAACAAAATACTTTAATCAGATGTTTGATTGTCTTCCAACGTACCTAACATCTTGAGTAAGGTCTGGATGATATTGCGTTGTACGAGACTTGGCTATTCCAGCAATATTACACAGTTCCTTGATGGTGTTACTTTCGAAGTTACGACCTTGATCACTGTGCAACCTTGCTGGAAAGCCGTAATGACAAATACAGTGTTCAAATAGCACTTTAGCTGTCGTATGTGCTGTCTGATTCCGGGTAGGATATGCTTGGGCATACCGAGTAAAATGATCGGAGATGACCAATATATCCTCATACCCTCCTTTCGAACGCTCGAGGGATAAATAGTCAATGCAAACCAGTTCCATTGGACGAGAAGTCTAAATGGGAACAAGTTTTGCACGAGGTACTGTAGGGGTCTTTCGTCGAATACAGTGTCCACATTGAGCAACTTTTCGCTCAACGTCAGACTCCATGTTCGGCCAAAAGAACCTCCTCTTAACCAAAGTTAAGGTTCTGTCACGGCCTTGATGTCCAACATCGTCATGTAGTCCCTTCAATGCAATGGATTTGTATGCAGAGGGTAAAACAAGTTGTTGGACAGTCTCACCGTTTACTGTTGTGTTACGGTACAGTATTCCATCAGTGAGTTGAAGATTTTTCCACTCACGTACGAAACACTGTACATCGGTCGAATCCGATTTGCACTCCTCTGATGTTGGTCGATGTCCAACATAATAGTAGTGCAAAACTCTATCGATGACTGGATCAGCAGCTTGCTCCTTACACCAGTCAATGCTGCTGAATTCTTGGGCATCCAAAGAGACTTCGGACTCTAAAGAACTCAACTCTGCACTGCCTGTGACGGCCAAACTTTCAATAAGTGGGAGTACTTCTCTGGAAACTAATGCGGCGCTGCAGATAGCTCTAACAACCTCAGGAAACATCACTGTTGGCTGTGGTGGACGTGAGAAAAAATCTGCATCACCGTTTAACCTACCAGGTCGATACACCAACTTAAAATTGTAGTTTGCTAACGCTGCAAGCCATCGATGCCCTGTGACATCCAGTTTCGCTGACTTGGTGACATACGTCAATGGATTGTTTCAGTCAATACCTCAAAATTGTTCTCATACAGATAGTCATGGAACTTGTCTGTAAGGGCCCATTTAAGGCATCAAAACTCTAACTTATGCGCTGGGTAGTTGCGCTCACTTGTACGCAGTCCGCGACTTGCGTACGCAATAACTCGTTGCTTTCCATCCTGCTCTTGATACAACACTGCACCAAGACCATCGATGGAAGCATCGGTATGTACAACAAAAGGCTTCTGGAAATCTGCATAAGCCAACACAGGAGGGGAAGTCAGTCTCAATACCACTTTCGGAACCCACATGACCAAGGTAAGTAACCGACGTATTGAAAAACTCGCACTTGGATGATTTGAGCTTCAGACCGTACTTAGCCAGACGTTCAAACACACCCTCAAGCCTTTCGATATGCTCCTCAAAGGTCTTCGAAAATATCAGAATATCGTCCAAGAAGATCAAACACTCTGTGAGGTTCATTTCGCCCATACACGTTTTCATAAGACTCTGAAACGTGGCAGGTGCATTGGTCAGGCCAAAGGCCATTCTGTTGCACTAAGGGCCCAACAGAAAAAGCGGTCTTTTCTTCAGCAATCTCGACCTGCCAGTAACCTGAACGAAGGTCGAGTTTACTGAAGAACTTGGCACCGATGAGACTATCTAGAGTGTCATCTATACGAGGAAGAGTGTATGTATCCCGTATAGTCATTGCATTCAGATGTCTAAAGTCAATACAGAAGCGAAGAGAACCATCCTTTTTCCGAACAAGGACTACATTAGAACATTAAGGACTCTTCGACTTCCGTATTGCTCCAGCTTCTATCATTTCCTTAAGATGATGTTTGACCTCTTCAAACAAACCTGGAGGTATTCGCCTAAAGGGTTGCTTAAAGGGAACATTATCTGTAAGATGAATACGGTGTTCGACAGTATCTGTCTTTCCTAAGTGCACTATCGACTTGGAGAACAAGTGATCCCAAGAACCAAGAACTTGTCTTAACCTATTAAATTGCTCTTGTGTAAGGTTCTCCTTGTTGATCTGAACTCCAAGATCTTCAAGGGGAGATCCTTTACTACTTTAGACACAGATGGCTCTGGTTTCCAACTGTCAAGGACACTGACTTCGTTTAATGAACACATCACTGACTTTGGTAAAATCCGTATAGGATGAGCAGACAGATTACACACTCGAACAGGTATGCAAACAGATTTGCCAGATGTTTTCGAAAGAGAAACAATCCTAGGACAAACGGTGTAGCTCTGAGACTGTGCAGAAGAAACAACTTCGGTCACTGCATTGTCTAAATTACCAGATTTCCTGGCAAACCCATGAATAGTAACAACTTGATGGGGTGCAATAGTAAAAGGTATACTACTGTGAGTTCTGACAGGGATAGTTTGACAGTACACATACTGTCAATAGCTGTCTGCCATTCTTTTGGTACAGTATGATCGTCTACATTCTTGCAAAGTCGAATGACATTGGTACCAACAATGACAGGAACAGACTGGACGTTATCCTTCATAGGCATTACCAGAACTGGGATAACAAACGGAGATGAAGAAGGAAATGGAATGACAATCTCAGCTTCAATGTATCCAGAGAAAGGTAGTTTAGTTCCTCCAGCTGCAAAAACGTTCGGTTCAAAATCATCCATACTGAGAAGAGATGGTAATGGATTAAGTGAGCGAAAGAATTTCTCTGAGATACAAGTAATCATGCTTCCACTATCAATCAACGCATCAGATTCAACACCACACATGTTGATCTTACTCTAGTTAGAACTTCCAACCATTCTACTGAGTAATTCAGGTTTATAAATTTTAGGTGTGTGAGGGTCTTTGTCATGTTCAACATGATTCACCTCCCCACGTTGCCCTTTAACTGAGGAGGTTAGAAGTTTAAATGATGGTCAGTGAAACTATCATTGTAATAGGTATGGCTTCCTCGAGAATTACCGCGTCCGGCTCCTCCCGATTGACCTCCATTACTGTTATCGTGAGCTCTACTGGGCCCAGTAGAACCACGATAACTTCTGCCACGACCTCTATCGTTGTATTCTGAAAAGAAACTGTGTTGGTTAGTGCTTTGATGTAGCTTTGAGTCCTCTTGTCTATCTACTTTCTCTTCCAGTTTTTGAAGCTTTTCCATGAGCTTCGACATTTGATCAGCCATCTTGTCTAATTTGCTAGATGGATCAGATGCTGAAGCTGGATTATGTTTGATATTAGTATGAGATGGTACACTCGATGACACAGTGGGGGATCTCTTGCTACCTGAAAGAGACAACTCCTGCTCCACTGACCGAATTTCACGAAGTAATGCCTCAAATGAAACAATAGTGTCATACTTATGACGAGTCTGTGACTTCAAAGTCTCATCACGTAAACCTGTCCAAAACTTAGAACGAAGCATGTCATTCTTTGTCATAGGTTTAACATGTCCTTTATCAACAGCAATCTGCAGTAAGGTTTCCAGCTTACAACCAAAAGATGTAACTGATTCCAAATCATGCTGGACAGCTGTATAAAATGTCTGCATGACATTTACATTGGTAGAAACATTCCCATACAAAGTATCAAGTTTCTGTAAAACATCATTGCTAGTAGCTGTTTCTCCAAGTGGTATTAACATCTGTCTAGCAGTGCCTCTAAGGGACATTCTTACTGTATGCAATATATGGTGTTCTGTTAATGAAGGGTCATTGAATATACATTTAAATTCAAAACGCCAAACTTCATAATTGATTTCACCCTTAGGTGCTGGCTCATCCCCTGAAAACAAAGGTAGTTTGGGTAATTGTGAGTAATGAGTACTCATGGAAACATTATTGCCTCAAACAGCAGGAGTCTGAGTACGTTTCCTCTCTTTGGGCCTTGCACCTACGCCACGGTTTGCACCTTTGATGGGTGTTGAAAAATCTAAGGGTCTTGAAGATAAGATCGATGATGCGATTGATTCCTGAAAATCAAACAATACATTTCTGGCAGGTGTTCTGTGTGAACTGGTTACATGTTTAGATGACGCCAGAACATAATACTCCTCCTGCTTCAGGACCACATACTTATTGCTTCTAAGAGCCTTGAACCTCATCTGAAAATCATTATCATCTAATTTTGTCTTCACATGTGTAGCATCATCATCCTCAACACCATGTGTTTTGGGAAGAACAACTGCCTTGTCCATGATTCCTACTTCCAAAAAGAATCAACAATACAAAGTACTGAAATAAAATGTCAAATAATTCACTATATACAATGACTAGATAGCTTTAAACTGCATAATCATAAACAATTATCAATACAATTCACACAACACTGACAAGTAAACACATGTCAATTCACTTCAATGAAGACTGATCAGCTTTAAATCTGTAAACAGTAAACACTTTCAATGAACAATTACATGTTGAACATTCAATATAGTTGACAACTGTATAACTGAAAAACAACAACACAATTATCAATCCAATTAGGGTAATACAGCTTTAACGTTCTGAACAAAATCACTCAACTGTAATGGTCATAATACAGCTTTAAACTGTCATCACACAGCTTCAACTTCTGCTTACAATTCCTGTAATTCTAATAATCTGAAATATAATTCAATTTAATTACAGCCCATCTGAAATTCAATAAATTAATTTCTGTTCTGAAATAAATTATTCTCTGTATCAACAAGCTTCTAATCTGTAATAAGAGAAACTGTACAGTTTAATACAATCACAAATCATATTAACCTATATAAATCCAATGCAATGCATGATTTCACCACTCTGTATGATAATGTCTAATACATCAATATCAAAATCCCAAATCTCAGAAAATAGTATTCGGTCCGCAGTTCAAAATAGCGCGATGAAGAATAATAACGCGAAAAAGAACGACGCGACGTCAAATTTTGAAGAAAAAAACAACTTTCCACAGAGATTTCCAATATATGCAAGTTATGCATCAAGGTCATATACAGGGCTAGGTCAAAGGTCACTATACATGTAAACACAATTATAGGCAAAATTGAACAATTTTGAAAACACAACATGTAACATAAACACTTACCTCACATACATCTTTCTCATTCGTCATGGTAGTGTGCAAAGAGAGTGTGCAGACAGTTAAACAATGAAAGAGTGCTCTGGGAGTTTGAATAAATCAGGCCAGAAAAGTTCAAAAATCAAACAACAACTTTATTGTTTACAAATAAACACATTTCTAACTACTCTGTACTCAATATCAATTGGTACCCCTGGGAACACTTTCACAAAAATAACTGTAAGTGTCACTTTAATTTGTCCCTTTAGGCTTTACATAAAGGTCACGTGTTCTCATTTTCCTACTTTCACTTTCACAAATACATCTAAATAAGATATTCCAAGAGTGTTGATGGAAAATAGCGGTTGAAAACCACAACAATACTGTTTGTGACCAAAGGCTATGCCAGTATCCAGGTAAACCTATGACTTATTTGACCAAGGCATGTACTTTTATATGTGAGAAGTAATTCTACACATATGTAAACAAAATAAGTAGGTCAATATTTAGACTCACCCGTTTTCCATCTAACTCCTAAAATATTACTTAACTAGAGCATTCATACGCATGTCTAGTATAAAGAACAACTAATTCACACTAAATAACAACTAATTCACACTAAATAACACACAAACTCTAATACACTGTCAATATCCAAACGTTTGAAACGTCCAACACAACACGGCACGTGTAAAGTCTCAAAATCGCAACATCTCACTTCGAACAACCGAATCCTTCCTTTCAGGCTAGCCACATTTATCACAATCCCGTCGAGATCTCGAAAAAATATCGTTTTATTGCTAAATCGAAACGTAGTGCACTAAAATAAAATCTGTTCCGCGGGAGAAAAATACAACACTTTGCTGCAGCTGCATATTTACATGTATAACCGGCCGGGTTTTCCTCAAAGTCATTGAGAACTCTGCATGGTCTGCCCTGGTCTGCTAATTCAATACACACTAATGTTGTCCAATCCATGATCACCAATGGAATAAATCACGTTGGGCGCCATTGTAATCGGGGTTGTGTAAAACAAAACTTTGTAGTGGGTTTTTCTTGTATTCCTTTATTAGGTGACCTATCGATATAAAAACAAGTATTTACAATAACGAATACCTAAATATTTATCACAGAGTCGGTTAACATATAAGAGTAAATATAATTATGTAATGGTTATCCCATACTAGTTCAATTCCAACATTAACATATATGTAAAAGATAATATATCGCATTCTCTATTGAACTTAGACATATAAACAACCGCCGCCATTATTGCCGGGCCTTTGTAAAATACTTCGTCACACCAACATTACAATTAGCATCAAGTCCATGATAAATTATAACAACAAGTTTAGCAATGACTTACCATGGATAGATGTATATTCGAGATCTCTTAAGACATATTCTTTAACAGTTGTAGTGCATGTAAATGCAAATACAGTTAAGGATCTATAAAATGGCGACTGTTCAAAATGGCCTAGTGCGAGCGTGTCCCTAATATGCGGGAAATCATATTTCATACAAAGAAGAGGTTAAGGCTCATTCATACCCAATCAGATCACTCGACCACACTGACGTATACATGCACATGACATAACAAAACATGGACTGACCTGACTTACATATACAAACAATGGACAAATATCGGACACTTAGTATATTGGATTGAACAGGAGGGCCACAACATATAGGGAAAATATAGGATTTGGACAACATGCCAAATGGGATATTTTGACTCTGTGACACTGAGTTAAAATCTTACAATGAAAAACTAGAAGAAGATAATGCATATCTGATCATTCCAGGAAACCTGACCCATAACTGCTTTATTATTACGTTTACCAACACGGAAGTGAAGTTAGTAAGAAACATGTCTGAGTATCACAGGATATGCTATAAACTATTAAAGTACTGTCTCTGAATAAGAATTCAAGCCATGGTGTTTTCTTCCTATATACCCAAAACATGTGTATTGAGACATGCAGGAGCGTGTACAAATGACAGTGATATACATATATGCATGTGTGACATTGTGTCAAGAATGAAAGACAGTTTCGGAACTCTTTATCTGGATCCCGAATATAAAGACAGTATGGAAATACACACAGACATTCGATGTATTTTCATGAACTCAAATTACGTATCAACTGAAATGTTCGACGGAAAAGACTGTGAACTAATTATCGATTGCCTTAATACTATCGTTAAAGAACTGGAAACAATTCGTATGAAGGAGAATTGCCAAGAGTATTGTTTCGAAACTTGTTTTCAACAATTTGACAAAGTGGTAATGAAAACGGCGATACAATGGGATTACGTTGTCTATCGTCATGAGTCCATATTTATTCGACCGGTGTCACAAAAACATAACATTAGGTACCGAGGTTGCATTTCTTTAAATATTGTTATCAAACTTTAGATATATACACGTTAAAGCAATAGTCATGCGAGTTAACAAGTAAATTTACAACAAATACTGAAAGGCTGATGCTTTGAACGCAACAAACACAAACAAGAGAGAAAAGTAACAGACTTTGTTTTATTGAGTCTGGTCGTTATAAATAATAAAGGTTGAAACATCTCTCAGTACCCCTAGCACCAATGTAAGTGGTATTCTATAATTGTACAAGTCGTGGTTACAGTCAAAGTGAAAATATTGGTCCAAACACTGTTTGCCGGTCACGAGCATTCAGGTTTTGTTATTTCCTAAGTAATCCTCCAAGTTGTGTACACACAGCATGATAATTGTTGCCAATCGTGAAAACTCGGTCAATCACGGAATTCTTCCGGATCACGCCGTCATTCTTCGGGATCACACCTCGTGTGTATATCGACGCATCTGTCTGTTCAAATCTTGCTATTCTGTTAGCCGAAAGGCAACGACACACAAACTAGTACACTGTTGCTATACAAACAATATAGCTGTTAGCTAAACGTGTTGATGTATGATTGCGTTGCAAACTCGAATGTAACTCGAAGGTTTCCATATTGGTTACGTCATCCTAGTATGACGCGTTTAGATTCCCTCCGAAACGAATTTGTATTTAAAATCAAAGTTTTCATCAGCGTTTTGCAATCTCATTTAGCCGATTTCTCCATCTATAGTCTATTTGTATGGACGCAATGATAAAACCTTCATATGTATTGTAAGTAACAAACATGTTAATTAGGGAGAGTTTGTATATTAACACACACTGTACATGTAAACTAAGGAGAGTTTATTATCACACTGTACATCTAAACTAGGGAGAGTTAATAATCACACTGTACATATAAACTAGAGTGTCACTGTGTTTATAATCACAGTAAACCCTAAATGTAAACTAGGGAGTGTATATAATCACTCTGTTTATGTAAACTAGGGAGAGTTTATTATCACACTGTACATATAAACTAGGAAAAGTGTATAATCAAACTGTACCTGTAAACTATGGTGAATTTATAATCACACTGTACATGTAATATATAGAGGGTATATTAACACACCTGTTAATGTAAACTAGGGGGAGATTATAATCAAATATTACTTGTAAACTAGAGACAGTTTATACACACACTGTACATGGTAATTAGGGAGAGACCATACACACACACACACACACACACACACTATGCATGCAAACTTTGGATAATTTATAATTACATTGTGCATGCAAACATGGGAGAGTTTAAAATCACACTGTACATGTAAACTAGGGTGAGTTTAAAATCACAATGTAATTTAATATAGAGAAGTAATACAAAAACTATACATTTAAACTAGAAGGAGTATAAAATCACGTTGTACATGTAAACTAGGGGGAGTTTATTTATCACATTGTATATGTAAACTAGGGGAGTTTATAACCACATAGTACATTGTACATGTAAACTAGTGGGACTTTAGAATCACACTGTACATTTAAACTAGGGAGAATTTATATACACACTGTAAATGTAAACCTGAAGAGGTTTATAATCATACTGTACATGTGAACTACGAAGAGTTTATAATCACACTGTACATGTAAACTAGGGGTATTGTATGGTCCAACTGTACAGGTAAACTAGGGAGAGCTTATACACACTGTATATGTAAACTAGGGAGAGATTGTAATCACATTGTACTAGGGAGATTTTATAATCTCACTGTACATGGTAATTACGGAGAGTTTATACAGACACACTGTACATGTAAACTTTGCAATTTAAGAATTATTCGGCGTAAAGTAGGGAGAGTTTATAATCATACAGTACATGTAAACCAGAAAGAGTTTATAATCACACTGTACCAGTAAACTAGGGAGAATATATAGTCACACTGTACTTGTAATCTAGGGAGAAGTTATTATCACATTGTATATGTAAACTAGGGAGAGTTTGTAATCACACTCTCTACATGTAAACCAGGGAGAATTTATACACACATGTAAACAATGGAGAGTTTATAATCATATTGTACATGTAAACTAGTGTGAGTTTGCAATCGCAAAATGTCAAGAGTTTATAATCAAATTGTACATGTAAACTAGAGAGATTTTATAAACTCACTGTAAATGTTAATTAGGGAGAGTTTATACAGACACACTGCACATTAAACGTTGTAATAACATTTTGAAAACGTTTTTTTTCAAAGTGTATGGTAACAGTAACGTTGATGGAGTAGTTTCTTGTTCAAACATTACGACTAGTTAAGTCCTCAACTCTAATAAATGCTCTAGAAAAAAAATTAATGTTAAATTAACTCACGACGATGAGGTCCTTGTAAAATATGCAGCAAGACCATTATTCATTTCTTGTAAAGTGTTTAATGAAAATTTATTTGCCAAAAACAGAATAAACAGAATAAAAGATCCATTAGTTTTAAATCGTCCTTGTTATGTTGGCATGTGTATTTTAGACTTGTCTAAATATTTGATGTATGATTTCCATTACTACGTTAAAAACAAATATGACAAAAAAGCTAAATTATTATTTACTGTTACCGGTTCCTTGTGCTATGAAATAAAATCAAAAGATGTGTATGCAAACTTTTACAAGGTTAAAGAACTTGTTGATAATTGTGATTATGATCCAAAAAGTAAGTTTCATTTTAATGATAATAAAATGGTTATTGGCAAGATGAAAGATGAAACTCGTGGTATACCTATTGTTGAATTTGTTGGACTACGAAGTAAACTATATTCGTATATGTTAGATAATGAGGTTAATATAAGAAAAATGCAAGGATGTTAAACAGTGTGTTGTTGAAATAAAATATAACACATGATAATTACAAAGAGATTTTGTTTACAGCAACATAAAGTCACCATGAGATGAAAGTTATTGATCACAAAAACATAACATAAGCAGCCGTGTAATAAATAAAAAAAGTTTATCAGCCTATGATGATAAAATATACATACTACATAATGGGCAAGATACATTGGCGTATAAGTAAATCCCATAATGTGTACAGCGATGATGAAGACTACTGTCCGGTTCCGTCTATCATTTTGCAACGTACTGCATGCTTGGTGGTGGACAGTTCGCCACTATGCTTTCCTCTCTAATTGTACGATGACCGGACAGGCTGTGGACCCTATGATGACGCCTACCTAAAGCCCATTGGGACGGTGGCGTTTGATGTTTGTCTATGATCTTTCTTGTCGTGCCCTTAATGGTTTATTATTTTACTGCTCTGGCTTCTGCCAAGTCATTGAGTACCTTCATTGTGGCTTTCTAGGCTATTGGCTTTTCTATTATATTTACACGAGCATATTTGTGTTTTACTTATATTGCCTATTGATGCTGCCTTGTTGGTTAGAGATTAGTTCATGGCGGGGATTTCTTTATTTACACTGTCCTGTTTTAATGGGACGACAGTAGGGTAAGTGTGAGGTTTGGTGCACCCTAGAACCGGTTTAAACTCCCAGTGGCCTACTTTGCCACTGACCGTGCCAAGGCGGTAGCCCTATTGTCAACCTTTTTGTGTTTGTGATGTCGTTTGCATTTATTATTGCTTTTGCCTTCTTGTTTGTCTGTTTGCGTGTTTGTTTCTGTGTTTTGTTGTTGACTGTCCTCGGTGAATGCTACTTTCCCTGTCCAATCTTTTTATATTTCTTTTCTTAATAATTTGTAAATGTTTTTAGTTGAATTATATGAGCGAAAATATTATGTTATTAAAATGATAAACTGGATTGATAAGTAGTATGGATAGTGGGGGCACCAGCGATAGTTTCCTAGAGTGGGTTTGCTCAAGTAATTAATAATATAACAATCGCTTCAAAAATATAAAACAAATGTATGTACGGCAAAAGTGTGTGCTTGATCACTCTTACCCTACTGTAATCCCAATAATCCATCAAACCCCACAATTGTTTTTGATCATGTAAGCTTTGAATTCTAATAAACAGCTGTGAACGATGTTTACTCAATGAGATGTTACCTGTAATAAAACCCCTTATGAACGCCACATAGTCCCACATAGCCAGTAGGGAGATTCAGACCGTATTGTGTCTCTTGTTTTTATTAATAAGTGTACAGTTGAAGGCTTTGTATTCATTCTTAACACATCACCAATAAGTTCTCTTCTAATTTCAAACTTAATTTCTGCTAGCAAAATGTTTAATATCGTTATAATCTCCTTCTACCTACGCATAGTAAACGTTCTTCTAAAGGAAACGATAGGAAAGAGAAACAAATCATTTCATACGAGTTTATCTAAATCATATTAAAACGACGTATAACAATATTTTATACTGACAATGTAAATACCGTCACGGTCATCAATAATTTCTTAAAACTCTTCTAATTTCAAATCTTAATGTCTGCTAGCATAATTTATAATACCAATATAATCTCATTCTACCTACGCATATCAAGTGTTTCTTGAACTTAACGATAGGAAAGAGAAATAAATCATTTTATACGAGTTTATCTAAAACATATTAAAACGATATATAACAACCGTCAGTTTAAAATATTGATATATGTTTTAATATGTAAGAGGCGCCAGAATAAAAAGGGATTTGCCAATAAAATCCATTTTTCACTTTATAAATGAGCACTTTATATAGGGTAAAAATGCAAGTAAACACCGCCCACTTTTCATTTTTCAAAAAAACGTGCTATCCAAGAGCTAAAATGTGCTCCATGCAGAGGCCACATTGATACGAGCGTGGAAATTTCCTCGCATTTTCATGGCATAATATACAACGTAAAACAATAGATGGTATCAATCTTTATTATTAAAAGGTATGTAATAACCAAACAAAATTAAATTAAAGAGCATTTACAAAAAGCAGGGAAATTTCCTCGTTTTGCCACAGTTATGCCAATCCATGTAAAACGAGGAAATTTCGTCGTTTTACCTCAGTAATGCCCAGTAAAAGTGATAACAACCTGTGTTTTGAGTCATGTGTAAATAACATAATAAACATTAAGCTCTGCCTGAATGTATGATACCGAAAATACGTCTTACCCGAGAAACAGACATGCGCAGACGACATTGTAAAAAATAGGGTCAAAATGAATATTTTAGGCTTTGTGATGCATACCGGATGTCTATGGCAACATTGTAAACATATCAAGGAGCGTCTATTTCATTCCATCTAACCATATCAGGTATAAAACATATAGCAAGTAATAAAAAATAGATTCATATTTGACGTAAAGGCACCCTGAAATGCACAGTTAGTAAAGTTTCAATTTAACTAAGTGTAGATTTAATGTGAAATAATAAATAGAAAATAATCTCTTTTTTTGCAATGTTTGGTTATTATTATTATTAAATATTATTTGTGAATGAATAATATATGGAAACTGCCAACAATCATTTGTCTTGATGACCGATGTAAGTTTGGTGGTGGACTCAGTCAGTCAGGCAGTCAGTCACAAAACTTTGTCCAAATGACAAACACTGATAAACTGCATGGCGACCGAGTGGGATGTTTCTCCAGACGACACTGTACACCATCTCAAACCATTCGGATCAAAGCGAAACAGTTTGCAGCATAAAACTATACATACTGCAGCACAAAACTATACATGCCAAATATAAATTCAGTACAGATCTGCGAAAAAAATATATCAAGGCGACACAGGCAATCTTTTCTGTGAATAATGACAGAACCAGAATTTAATGTTTTATTATGACGCGAAATTCACTTGAATTTCGATGAAAACATGAAATTCACGTACTTTTTTTTAAACATATATCAGCACAGTTTTATTTCTTAGTGCAAAACAAAATTTATAATCAGAATTTAGAACCGAAAAGAATTATAAGGCCATTTGTTAACTTACGTAAAAAGAGACGATAAAGAATGTAACTGTACATTAAAATTGTGACTGTATTTGTTTTCCCTATAAATAAACAGACATACAATATATTGGATGTTTCTTATTCGACATGACTCGAAATGTGTATGAAATGCGCCTGAAAAATATTACGAGAGAACAAATTGCTTGCGTACTAATAGAATACAAGAAATAAGATGAATACGCTAAAAGCTGGAACACCTCATTTTCAGCAGACACCAAGCCCAAAACAATTTCATGTCTCGACAAATGTGCAACTGCGAACGACACATCTTCCCGAAAGGCACAGCGGTTCGAAAAAGGTTGTCAGACAGCTTTAAAGCAAACAAGGGACTGCATAGGTGGGTGCGGTATGTTTCTAATATTGTCAATAGCTGAAATAAACAATTTGCTACACACACACATACCTATTAGAGGTCATATGAAGCTGCTTTCCATGATGTGAACAAGTCCTTGGAATAGTGACGGTACATTGTATCCATTTGAAACCGACCGAGACGAGAACTAAAGTTCCAAGTTCCAGAAACAATTTATCGACTCACAAGCACACACTGTTTTTGGCAAATCCAATCGAATATCCATGTTTCGCGGAATAGTAGACACTGCATGTATGCACTGACATATGCGCTCACAGATTTATAGTGTTTCATCAGGATGTTTCATCGCCTGGAAACCATATCGACATTACGGAAGTGATTTGAGAAGTTCACTATGAACAGTATACACACAATAATCCATGTTGATCAAGTATGGTCCATTTTCATGTGCAAAATCACTAATTTATGCCAAAATCCAACTTTAGTACATTGCATTTAATGCTAGAAAGTCCAATTCAACTTTTTCACACAGTTGAAAACATCAAACTCAGAAATATTGATCTATGTCAATGCAGGCTGGTAATCCAAGCGTCTAGGTGATTGTTCGTTCAAGGTCTCACAACACAGTACTCTTTTACTATGTTGGCCTACTTGAATAAAGTTTACTGGGCCATTTCGAACCTAAATTTTCCAAGCTAAAAGTCACTTATTTATGAAACACAGTCATTTGCCCACACAAAAATTTACAAATTATGGTACGTTGACCAGTTCTTTTTTAATTGGAGTGGTGGCATCCTTTGCACTATTTTGGGCTTTTACTCCAGAGTTTGTACCAGCATTACTACACTGCTTCAACCCCCATAAAACTGTCATATGCTGGTGCCAGTGTCGTCTAATAGCTGCACATCCAATTTCAGACTGTGTTCATCTCACCTGCAACAGCAACACATATATCTGTCAGCAATTATTAAAAATATTTAAAACCGAACAACACACTACTACTTTTTATGGCGCAAGTTTTATCCTACCGTGGCTTTCAAGGGAGCTAACTGTGTAGTGAGACCTTGTGGGAAATTATAATACATATGAATTTCGTATTACTTACAAATGACCCTTAATGGTTTATTCCCTTGTTGCTCTGGCTTCTGCCAAATCATAGAGTACCTTCTTTTTGGCTTTCTAGGCTATTTTATTTTTGTATTTGAATATACACGAGCATCATTGTGTTTTACATATATTGCCTATTAATGCTACCTTGTTGGTTAGAGAACAGTTTATGGCGGGGATTTCTTTATTTACACGGTCCCGTTTTATTGGGATGACAGTAGGGTTAGTGCGAGATTTGGTGCACCCTAGAACCTGGTTTAAACCACCAGCGGCATTTCTTTTGCCGCTGACAGTTCCAAGGCGGTAGCCCTATTGTCAACCCTTTTGTCTTTGTGATGTCTTATTTGGCCTTTTATTCATCTTTATATATAGTTGTTCTTTGTTTTTTTGTGTGTTTGTGGTTGACTGTCATTCTTGAATGCTACTTTTCCTGTTCGATTTGTATATCTATGGAACTCTAGATACCAGTTGGAGTGAGTACAATATGAAACTAATACAGACAGCAACTGTTTTGAGCGCAGTAGTGGAAATATGGGAGTGTCACATGGTTAAAAAGACAGAATGAGATTGGTTAGATTTATACAGGTGTGAAATAAAAATATATATACCGAACACAATTCCTAATCTTAACTAATTGTCTTATGTTAAATATATTTTTGAATAGTTGTGTGATAAGTATTTTGTGTTGACCCATAGTTTGTAAAACTTTTTTTTGTTGATTAAATGGTTACTGGAAAAGTAGCATTCAAGGACGATAGTCAACCACAAACACACACAGAAACAAAGAACAACTTTAAAAATGAATAAAAGGTCAAATAAGACATCGCAAACACAAAACTCGAGTACAAACTCTAGAAAAACGAATAATGTGAGGCATATAGACCCCATAAGAAGTTGTTCGGGGAACATCCACATCTAAATGGGGATAATTAACAATTTCAAAATTAAAATCATCTCTCTTGTCATATATTTTGTTAATTATTTCACCATTTTCAATAAAGTATATATTCCAATAAGTAAACCATATGGTTTCGAGAATGTTTTATGCTTTAAACATTTACACATTTTCTTATTATGTGTTGCTTTCAGGTCTACCTTTGTTCGTTTTACAAAATAAATGTGCAGTTTAAGTTATGTTTTCACTCAGCTAACTGAATTCACACAATTACGCTAGATAGAAGAACATGGTTTTTGATTTAAGATGATAACATGCAACCAGTTTATGATATAATGAAAACTTGTTTTAATTAAATGTGAAATAGCAAATATCACACAGATTAATGGAAACATAACTTAAACGAGTCCAATATACACTCAATACACTTGAACAAGAAACGCTTGGTACTTTTTGAATTTCTTTAAATGTTAAAGAGTCCTCGGGTAAATGTGTTGAAATTGAAAGAAGCAGAGCAAATCGTATGCAAATGAATATCGTTATGTTAAAACGACTTGTGTACTAATATAAAATATAATCTTGATTTGAAAAAAACAACAGCAGCTTAAAAATAATTGGAATAAATGTGTGTTTCTAATGGTACTAAGTTTAGTTGGCGTTGAAGTAGAATACCGCTTAAGCCGGTGATACGGGGCGTGAGAGGTGTTGCTTCTTACATTACCTCTTTTGAAAAGATATCTAAATTTAAAACATAGCATATGTTTTAGGTTTAACTATAATTAAGCCAGATAAATGAAGAAATCGATACATTACCTTGGAAGCTAATGCATTCCCGTAGAAAACTACCAACTTCAAAAGCTGGGACCGAACTTAAATGTAATGGGGATGTTTATCGAGACATAAATAATATAACTAGTCAATGGTAAAAGAATAACAAGGAGTTATATACTCAGTGCTCAAAAGCGATGCATGATGATGACTAGAAAGTTGTGTTGATGCTACGTTACATACGGAATAATTAACTGCGTCGTTTAATCTGTGTAGGCGTGTAAAAGCCTGTGACATTGGCAGTGTCTGTTATGAACATTACATATATGGCGGGATAGTTTTGAGTAACGTGGTATCTATTCTATATTATGATATGTTACGCCTAAGTTACAGCCCATCTGCTATGATATACGTGGAGTATAACCATGTAACATATACGTTGGAGAAAGCGAAACGCTGACTCATCAATTATAGATCAATCACACTTATTTAAACAAATTTGAACATGTATGAAGTCGCTGCATATCTAAAATGTTATCAAGATTAAGTCCCCTTCAAGGTGGGTTTCAGGAGCAACTAGGTTGCATGAGGACTTCATGTTTTACTTAAACACTATATCTTTATGGTAAATAAAACAAGAGTAAGGTATTGTCCGGTCTCATGGACGCCCGAAATGCGTTTGATCGTTTATGGCACATGTGAGAGCTCCTTAAAATTGTTGAGACTGAATTAAAACTCAACAACATATTCTTAGCGTTTGTAAATCTGTATGTAATACGCAAAGTTGTGCAAGAAACCAAGGTCACATTTCGGACTGGTTTTGTGTAAAACAAGGCACCATACAAGGCGGGAACAGTACCCCCAATTATGTACTGTCTCTTCATAGATGGGCTTATCAAATAGTTAGAAAATGTGGCCTTTTTGTTTTTAATATTTAACCTAAATGCTGGATCACACTATTGTTGCTGATGATATTATTTTTTAAAAACTTCAGTTCTTTGACCAATTTTGTAGATACACCCACTTGAAAATCTCGCGAAACAGGTAAATAGGTTTATAAGTGTTTTATATACTAATTGCTATATTCCGACTGCTTAAAAAAATATTATATTTATTATTTACTATCGAGATTAGTAGCAACGGCTAATATTCCCTCAGAGTGTTCATGGAAACAAAGTTTGTAAACTAATATGTGAATCAAACCAAAGGCTTGCAAGAGTACGCCTTAAATTACATGTAACTCAGAAACCATGTGAATAAATACTTAACATGTCTGAACCATGTGATATTTGGAATGTAAGCAGAGAAATACCGGATTTAAAGGAACAATGATATACTGCATTATCAATACTTAGTAAACTGTTCTCTTTCAATCGCCCTGAAAAGTATCCAATGTGTAATTTGGTAGTAATTTTACATATTACAAATGATGCATTTTGTTCAGTTAAAGCTTCCCCTAGACAAAAAACTGTGAAATGCAATAATATAAATTAATAGATTAAAACTTTACAACGTTCATCCTTAAAGGTTCAATAGATCAGATATGCATATTATTATCAGTGTTCAAACACCTTTCGTTAATTAAAACCAAACGTGATGGAAATTAATGTAAACATGGTTCACACTATTTTAGTTATACACAGTCATAGTATAGTCACGCAAAACTAGTTGTGATTAAATATTATCGGCGTCGTAAAGATACGAAAATGCTGTCATCAGTCACTGCATATATTGTAAGATAAATGTGCACGGGATTGACTGCCCGTGCTACTGTGTGAATATGATTGATTTATGCATTATGCAAGTATGTTGATTTATAGATTATGCAAGTATGCTGATTTGTACATTATGCAAGTATGTTGATTTATGCCTTTTATATGTTAAATATGTGTGTATCTTTGTATAAAAGGCCCACAACTAAAGAAGTAGGCGTAGATTCCCAATACCTCTGTTAAACAGTATTTTAATGCTTATTTATATAACATTTACAATCGGAAACGGATACTTTTAAATCAGATATTTTACCATTGTAAGCAGTTTCAGTTCATTTTTCGCATCTAAATCCTAAGTTTTCATAACGTCACTAGAAAACAAACGATTTCAAACGAATATATTATGTATTTACTTGTTTGTTGCAGCATATTTCCGTTATGCAGAATAATGTTCACGAGGAATGTAAGCTTAGTTTTAGAAATAAAGTAAATAGAAATTTACTTGTTTGGACCATATAATCAGTTTTGCTTTACTCCCTTCCTACACCCCTCTCACGCCCCGTTTATACGATATACGTCCATACCAAAAGAAGGCAAACTCGTGATATGTAGCATAGGGACACCAGCCTGTTTGTACGACATATTTAATTTGTCTAGTCAAAATGCCAGAGGTACCAGAAGTAAATAAGCAGTATGTGCATTTTGTATGTAACAGCGGAGAGATAATACTTGGGAAGGGCCGTAACTAATGTTGTTAGAACTTGTGGCCCAACCCGTTTGCATATTATATGGCAATAAAATATGTTTAAATCAGATAATACTTACTATCTATGTTTGCGATACGGTTAAAGACTATTTTGACAACAGTGCGGTGCGGTAAGTTACCTAATATGAGTGTCGAACATTTGCATGAAACATAAATAAGGAACTTGTATTTTGTCGCGATTAAGGTCCTGCTGTAGTCGTTTAGGTTTCCCTTTACTACCTTCTTCTACTTTCTCTATTCATAATCATTTGCTCTTCCCTTTCTTCTCTAATGGTACTCGAATAATGTAGTTTGTTTCTTAAAATGCTTACCTACACGTTTCCATTTGTCACTTCATGCATTAGATATATCTATTGATATATACATATCCGATGTTTAACTTAATCCCAATCTAATCCTTGCAATGTACAATCCTTGTATAAGAACTCATTACGTGGTTCCCGCATTAATTCAATTAAGCGATGGGAAAGCTCATATTAGCAGGATTTTACAACCGTTACGGATATTTCGGCAATAAAACACGTTTAAACAAATGTTTTACTGAACAAATGCGATAACCTGTTTAAAATGACCTATTACATTTTAAAGTTTACAATATGCAAACTGTTTATTATATTAAGCCGAAATGAAGGTTTTATTTTCAACCCCGATTTTGCTTCTTGGAGAATGGGTTGGATTGGGTATGTTAATACTCAGACCACGTAATGTGTTTCGTTCTGATGTTTTTATTTCTCGTGTACAAGTAGTATTTTTTTTTATATATTGACTATATGTATGGTGTTTTACGTCATTTTCAACACATGTAAGGTTATATATGAAGGTCGATTTTTTTGTGATGGAGGCAGACCACCCACATTTCCTGGGTAGAACAAGTACTGTACACTTCCCGCCATCAGTAAAAATCGACACTTCTTCACTTACAAGTGTCGATTCTTACGGATGGCGGGTGGTGTATAGTGAGGATTGATAGTATCCATAGAAAATACACAAATAATTAAATAAAAAGTTTATTTATATGTTTTGCAAATTTAATGAAGAAACTATAAACGTTTCTTTAAGATTGCTACGGAAACAATAAAAAGTGAGATAAGGTTGGACCTCATCTTCCATCCCCTCCCGATATCTTATTTTTGCATTGATACTATGACGAAAACGCGGATGCACAACCTGTTTATTTCACATGAGTCGAATACGTAGAGGTGAGCTTCGGGATAACTTGTTGTCAGTCGTCGACAGTCCACATTTTGTTAACAACTTGCTTTCTCAGAAACCTCTCCGCCAATTTCGATTTCAAATGATTGTATTCATACTAAAATATATGATAAGAGAGATGATTTCAATGTTATAATCGTTAACTATCCACACCTGAATGGAGATGTACCTCGTGCTACCTCATATGGGGTGTATATCTCCCAGCTCATTCGATTTGCTAGAGCGTGTAATGATGTTATATACTTCAATGATCGAAATCAAGTTATTACAAGTAAACTTCTTCAGCAGGGTTTTCGTTATCACAAACTACGTAGATCTTTCTCTAAATTCTTCCGCCGCAACGAGGGCCTGCTGGAAAAGTACAACACCAACCTTAAAACACTTCTGCGACTAGGCATATCGCAACCCTCATTTTATGGAGAAGTAGTCTATAAACTTCGAAAGTTAAAGGGGTCTGACGGGTTTCCTGACCGCTTTACAAATTTAATCAGGAAGTTCGTTAGAAAAGGATATAACCCTTTTGTATTACAGCGCACTGCATGTTTAGTGATTGACCCCTCTACAGTCAGTCATTACGCTTCACTTTTCACTTGTGCGATGACTGGACTACCTCTTGGGACTCTATGATTGTACCTACTGAAACCCCAACTAAGGGAGGTGGGTGCATGAGCTTTCGTCCCTCGGGTTTTTTTGGTCGTACCCTAGATTGGTTTTCTCTTTAGCTGCAACTACTATGGTTGTTCAGTACGATTCTGGATACATCCTGAGATGTTTATTATTTTGTATGTGTATCTTTTAGTTTTAGTTAGTTTCTCTGGATGTGGACTTTATTGTTAAAGAATTCCTTTTGATGGGATGTAGTTTTGTGTACACTGTCTTGTCTATTTGGGCCCTGAAGACAGGATAATAGCGAGGATTGTGCGCATAAAAACTCGAGTCAAGCTAACCAGTAGGCCTTATTGCCTACTGACCGTTCCAAGTCGGTAACCCTGTCTTCATCACCCTTTCTGTTGATTTTTGTTCCATGTAGTTTTATTTACACTGTCTTGTCTATTTGGGCGCTGAAGACAGGATAATAGCGAGGATTGTGCGCATATAAAATCGATTCAAGCTAACCAGTAGGCCTTATTGCCTACTGACCGTTCCAAGTCGGTAACCCTGTCTTCATCAACCTTTCTGTTGCTTTTTATTCCATGTAGTTTTATTCACACTGTCTTGTCTATTTGGGCGCTGAAGACAGGATAATAGCGAGGATTGTGCGCATATAAAATCGATTCAAGCTACCCAGTAAGCCTTATTGCCTACTGACCGTTCCCAGTCGGTAACCCTGTCTTCACCACCCTTTCTGTTGTTTTTTGTCTCTTTCATTGTAGTTTCAAGATGCCATTGCGTTCGGACGCTGTGGTTTCTATAGGACCCTATATATCTTTTTGAACAAACTTGAAGCTCCCTTTTCAGTATTTATTAAAATTCACATTGGCGTATTTTGGTGCAGTGTGTTGGCTTAAATTCTTAGCTAAACGACTTTCAAATGTATTACAATTAGGTAAACTTGACATTCCAGATTGCCGCCGTGACGTTTTACATGTTAAATATACTTCCTTGATCATGACTACTTGAACGTGTTAAAACGTGTATCAAACTAGGTTATGACCATATCATTTTACAACGCACTGCATATTAAGTGGGTGGTCCACAGTTCGGCACTATGCTTTCCTCTTTGTGCGATGACCCGATATATTGTTGACCAATGTGATATAATTCCTGGAAAGGATGGTAACGTTAAACGTTTGCCTTAACTGTTTATTCTCATGTTGATCTGGCTTCTGCCAAGTCACTGTACACTTTCTTTGCGCCTTTTTATTTTTTTATTTGTATCTCTATGATCATCCTTTTATTGTATTCATACTGCCTATTAATGCGACCGTTTTATGTTATATTCATATTGCCTATCAATGCAACCGGTTTATGTTATATTCATATTGCCTATTAATGTGACCGTTTTATGTTATATTCATATTGCCTATTCATGCGACCGTTTTATGTTATATTCATATTGCCTATTAATGCGACCGTTTTATGTTATATTCATATTGCCTATTAATGCGACCGTTGTATGTGATATTCATATTGCCTATTAATGCGACCGTTTTATTTATATTCATATTGTCTATTAATGCGACCGTTTTATGTCATATTCATATTGTCTATTAATGCGATCGTTGTATGTTATATTCATATTGCCTATTAATGCGACAGTTTTATGTTATATTCATATTGCCTATTAATGAGACCGTTGTATGTGACATTCATATTGCCTATTAATGCGACCGTTTTATTTATATTTATATTGTCTATTAATGCGACCGTGTTATGTCATATTAATATTGTCTATTAATGCGACCGTTGTATGTTATATTCATATTGCCTATTATCCGACAGTTTTATGTTATATTCACATTGCCTATTAATTCGACCGTTTTAACCAGTTATACTCCCTTACACTGTCAGTTGCAATGAAAACAAGCGTATGTGCTTAAATGTGTTTATGCTTGTGTTTTTTGTGCATACCGGATAATGTTATCCGAGTTTTAAATGGGTGATGGAAAGCCTGAACTTATTGCCGGTTAAATGCCAGGCCTGTCTACGGGACTGATTATAATATGAACTGCCGTTCTGGTCTCAGTTATCAAATACATTTCAAATAAAAGTCATCCAGGAAACAATGAATGTAACGTTATGTGAAATAATAAATATTCTCCTACCTTTTTATCCTTATATAATATTAGCGAAACCAAATGCCATTTTTGAAATATCCATCCCTCTACAAGCTCAAACATAAACAGAAAAACTCACTAAGTCAAGGCCGTGGAATAAAAACGTCACTTTGGAAAACAACGTCACCATTATGACGTTGTTCTTACAAGATGTCGTCAGTAACATTTCAGCGTACTTTTAATTGAGGGGCTAAATTGGTGGCTTGGGAACAAGGTACCGAATTGCCTATTTCAAATGGCACATCCTATGATTGAGGCATATTAACGTCATACGTTCATTTTATTCTTTTAAATCAAGGACAAAAATGAATATAGATAAAGAATCACATTTAAGCAAAACATACACAAGTAGATAACATGTTTTAGTTTTTCTATTTATCCAAAATGATATTGTTTTGGTTACACATGTAATAAACAGGTCATTGACTGGGGTAGGTGTACCTCTTTGTGACATTGACCCTTGATAGCATTATAACCTCTAATTATTACACATGAATGGTGGTATTACATACAGTATTTAATGTGCACTGAAGTTTGCATATGGATGGTAATATTACATAGGGATGGCAGTATTACATATATGAATGTATTACATATTTATGGTTGTATTACATATGAATGGCGTCATTACATATGAATGACAGTATTACACATGCATTGTTTTATTACATATCACTTGCATTATGACATATGGATGGCGGTGTTACACATGGATGGAAGGCAGGAGTTCATGTGAATGGCATTATTACATATGCATGTCAGTACTGCATATTGAGGACATTATTATATTGAATTGGATTTTATAGTCGCACCAACAGCTAAGGTCATATGGCGACTTTTCAGCTTCCACTGGTGGAGGAAGACCCCAGGTGCCCCTCCGGGCAATTTTCGTGCACGGGCGGGCACCTGGGTAGAACCACCGACGTTCCGCAAGCCAGCTGGATAGCTTCCTCACATAAAGATCCTAGGCCCCTGAGGGATCGAACCTACAGCGGTGAGGGGCAAGTGATTGCAAGTCAGAGACTCTAACCACTCGGCCACGGACGCCCCACATTATTATATATGGATGACAAAGTTTCATAGGATGGCAGTATTACGGGTGTACTGCAGTATCGCATATGGATGGCAGTATTACATACATATCGATAACAGTGTTATGGTGATTCCCCTGTTTACGGTGGTCGCTTATTACCACGGTATTTTGTAAAAGTACCATTCCCATGATGCAATGTACGTCCATAAGGTCATTTGTATGCAAATGTGTTGACCTAGATTGCCACTATGTGTCAACACAGGAACAATTCAAAATCATGAAATGTTTTGCATTTTAAAAGGAACAAAAGAAATACCTCATACATTTTTCTCATGTTTTTCTCTTTTTCAGAAAAAAATAGCATGCCTGTCTCAAAATTGATAAAATTTCCTTTTTTGGTGTCGTCTGCTAGTTTTAAGCTTGGCCATCTTGCTCGTAATAAATCAGGTCACATGTTTCCAAATATGTCCAGCATCCCGTGCTACCATAAAAACATGCTAGTGATTTATACCTATACACGGATATACCGCCATCTTTGTTTTTTGTACCAGACTTGTTGTGACATATTTGCGGTAATAATTTTACAATGAAAACACTTCAAAATTTGTAATGTGTTGATGAATATTGAAAGATAATAGATTATGTTATCACCCTATCATGCATAGTTTTAAAATGTTATATTTTCGCTTTCAACTGGATGCATTTATGTCAAGTACACCGGTATATAGAGGAGCAAGCATACATATAGATGGAAGGATCGCATATCGCTAAACTTATTAAAATGGACTGCAGTGTTACATACGGATGTTAGTATTGCACAATGACGGCAGTATTGCATATGTACGATACTATAACAAATAACAGATATCAGTATTACATATAGATATATTTGGCATCATATATATATATATACGCATTGTTTGAAGGTACTATGCACAAAATTACTCTTCAATAAGCTATTTCGAAGGAGCCGTATCATAAATGGGATCCGATACCCCAAAGTTAGGTCATGTGACGGGGTCAAAAATTCATATTCATATTGGCACGGTCACCTGACTGGTCCAATTACCGGTCTGACCGGTTCAAAAACCGGTTATATGACCGTTATGATTATTGGCGATTGCTTTTCATAGACTTGCATTTTATTTTACCTTGTTTGAGAGTATGCTAAGAACTCGACATGACGTAACCGAAATGAAATACAGTACTGTAACAGTTTAATATTCGTTGATAAAGAGATAAAATCCCAATAAAAATGCGGATATATGAAAAAATAGTAAAACATAGGTGATGCGTTAATACCCGTCATATCGGCCTAGACCTATATAGGCCCTGAGACTAAAGTCTTCGGTCCGATATTGGGGTCTCGGGCCGATATAATTGACAAAAATAACGCATATCTCATGTATTAATCCTAGTAGTATAATTATATGAATGGCATTATTACATATGTATGGCAGTTTCGCACATGGATGGCAGTGTTCCATATTTAGGACAGTATTACATATTGATGTAAGTAGTACATGTGGATGGCAGAGTAACATATGCATTGCAGTATACCATATGGATGGTAGTCTTATGAATGTGTGTCAGTATTTCATATGAATGATGAAATTACATATGGACGGACGAATTATATTTAGGTGAAGTATTGCATATGTATGGCAGTCTTACAATTGAATAAGAGTATTATATATGTATGACAAACTACATATGGATGACAATATATATCACTAGGAACAGTTGCCGTTACGTGTTGCTGTTTTTTATCACTGGGAGCAGTTACCGTTTTATTACTAGAAGCACATGCCAGTACGTCTTGCAATTGTTTTTTTGTTAGTTTAATAGTGCAGCAACCTTTTGACTTTGCTATTTTATTTTTTTGCGCAGCTGTTAATTTAATTGATTTTAAAAGTGTTTGTTTTTTATCAGCAGGAACAGTTATCATTCCATTTCCAAATATTTTACCAATTCCAGTACTTGCCAGACCACTAAGTGCCCCTGTTGCTAGAGGTCCTAATATCCTTGGAGCAAATTTAGTAACTGTTGGTAAAATTGTTTTTGTTAACAAACCAGCTAATGCGCCTAAAAAGCCTCCATTTTTAGACTGAGACCTCATTTTTGATTTACTTATATCTAATCCCCGTCCGTTAGATTTAGCTTTGTTAATATTGTTAATCTTGGTAGCTGTCAGTGACAAGGGAAAGTTTCCAGTTAGTTGGTTATTTTTTAACTTGAGTGTTAATTCGCTTTTGTTCTCATAAGCCTTTGCTAAACTTTGTTTCTGGCCATCTGTCAAATTTACTGAATAATTTACGTAAGTCATATATATTATAAGTTAGATTAAACAAGAACTAGTTCATTTCCGACAGTATCAATAACTACATCTACTTCATAGAGAACCAGAGCATAAACGTTATAAGGAGCCCCCGGAGGTATATTTAACTTATATCTCAAACTTAGTTGTTTTGGATCAATACTGACTTCATTTCCCTTGTAACTCATATCGAAATATATCATCCCGAAGAGATTTTTAAAATTACTCACATTGAGTTAAGTTCCAGTGTTTTTATCATTTTGCTTGTAAGAATAATTAATAACATCACTGAATAGTATTGTGATATTATAATAGCTGTATTCGGTTTCTGGATAATAAACTCCATTTCCAACTTCCAATCTAGCTGATTATAAATAGCAATTAGTATTAGCAGCATTTACCTTATTACCGTATCCAGAAGATGTTTTTGTGTTTGAGAAGAACTCTTGTCTGACCTTTGCAAATACACAAACACATGTTTGGGATTTTTAACACCAGCTGTTATTCTAAATACGGATTCAGTTAGTTGAGAACTTCCGCTTTATTGTATCATTTCACGAAGATAAGTCCATCTTGTTGATGTCATATGATTTGTCATTACGTAACTTAAACCATATGAGTCAAATATCATTCTGGGTATCCACAAAATTAAGTTATTAATAACAACTCGACCATCATCAACATCAGCTTTGAAAATTAGCACATTATCATCTGTCAGTTGCAAGCTGATTTGAATCTGACTAGGAGGAAGCATGTTTGTTCCCAAACCTCAAAAGAAGGAATATTTATTTAATGTGATTATAGAGTCAACTTTTTGATTAGTTATGATTAAAACATGACGAATCGCAAATCCTGAATTATAACCAGCTTGCTCATCTCGGGGTTCTGCTACATCCGTATTATCTAAATAAAAGTATTCGTTTGTTCCGGTTGTCCTAACATAATCGCCAGAAATTTCAAGCAAGATTTTGACATTAACAAATATGTGAAGATTATTTCCATCATAAACTATTTTTTCATTTTGCTTTACCTGCATTTGATCAATCAGTGAAGCTGCATCGTTAATTAGAGCAATTATGTCAGCGTCTGCGAAAGCGGCTCCATCAGCAAGTTTGTTTACTTGAAAACTGATTTCAAAATGTGCGTTATACCAATTAAAGTAAGAACTTATGTCATTTAACGTAAATTGGTAGCCACTTTTCATTTGCCTGGTATTATTTCCTAGTTGTGCTATGGGGGTATCTAACTGAATAGGTATGCTCCCATATCTAGTATTATATTGATTCCTTCGAAACATCTATATATACTAGTAATTAGATTATTTTTTATTTATTAATCGATTAATTCTTGAATGAATTCCCGTTCCGAAAAGTAATCTGTTAATATTTGCATTTACATCTGCTTCAGTTTCAGCTACAACTTCTTTTTTGTTATCAACCTTTGTAAGTTCTTTTAAAATTATCTCACCTTTTGGTTTAGGTTTTATAATTGAAACTAACTTATCAGCAGCCATTTTTCCTACTTCATCTCCAAGTGTTTTAGAACCACTCTCTATGATTTGTTTTCCAGCAGTTTCTAATGCTTTCTTGCCTGCTGTTTTTACAGACTCACTAAATATTTTTGATCCAACTTTTGAAAAAATGTCAAATATACCAGCTCCAGTTAATCGATCAACTTGAGTATATGTTTCCGTACTAGTGTCATAAACTTTTTTTAATCGTGCCATATAACTTATGTTACATTAATTCCTTCAAAACAAATCGAAATGATGTGTGGACACCATTAAGATTAATAATTTTACCGGAGAAATCGGTAATGTAAATATTAATACTGTTAATGATCGTTTTGTTTACTTCACAGAACCCGACTCTTATCGGTTCATCTTTGAAAGGATATGATCTCGTAAGATCAGCTGTACTTATTTTATAAATGACAACCCCGTATGATCGGTCAACAATAGAATTACTTATCAAATCACAGTGGATATACAATGTATCGATAGAATTTTTTATGTTTGGTGTTACAGTTCCAAATTTAGTTTCTCGGATAACTGCATCTTTGTCAAACCCGATTAAGGTGTGAAAGTTTGTTTCTCTTAAATCAAGCATGAAATTATTATGGATGGTAACCAAACATTTGAAAACTCAGTTTTAATCGGGACAGGTGAGTCATCAGTTAAATCATTGTTTACAGTCAATGTTTCTTTTATGTAATTATCGATATCAACATAACAGTAAGAGGCGCCAGAATAAAAAGGGATTTGCCAATAAAATCCCTTTTTCACTATATAAATGAGCATTTTATATAGGGTAAAAATGCAAATAAACACCGCCCAATTTTCACTTTGCAAAAAAACGTGCTATCCAAGAGCTAAAATATGCTCCATGCAGAGGCCACATTGATACGAGCGTGGAAATTTCCTCGCATTTTCATGGCATAAAAACGAGGAAATTTCCTCGTTTTGCAGCAGTAGTGCCAAGTAACAACAAACAGTGTTTTGAGTCATGTGGAAATCCTATCCATGCAAAAACGAGGAAATTTCCTCGTTTTGCAGCAGTCGTGCCCAGTAACAACAACGTAAAACAATATATAGTATCAATCTGTATTATTAAAAGGTATGTACAATGAACAAACACAATCAAATTAAAGTACATGTACAAAAGGCGAGGAAATTTCCTCGTTTTGCCTCAGTAGTGCCCAGTAAAAGTGATAACAAACTGTGTTTTGAGTCATGTGTAAATCCTATCCATGGAAGAACGAGGACATTTCCTCGTTTTACAGCAGCAGTGCCCAGTAACAACAAGCTGTGTTTTAAGTCTTTTGTAGATATCCATGTAAAAACGAGGAAATTTCCTCGTTTTTTGCCGCAGTAGAACCAAGTAACAACAAACTGTATTTTGAGTCATGTGTATAAAAACGAGGAAATTTCCTCGTTTTGCAGCAGTAGTGCCAAGTAACAACAAACAGTGTTTTGAGCCATGTGTAAATCTTATCCATGCAAAAACGAGGAAATTTCCTCGTTTTGCAGCAGTGGTGCCAAGTAACAACAAACTGCGTTTTGAAACTTTTGTAGATCCCATCCCTGTAAAAACGAGGAAATTTCCTCGTTTTTTGCCGCAGTAGAATCAAGTAACAACAAACTGTGTTTTGAGTCATGTGTAAATCCTATCCATGCAAAAACGAGGAAATTTCCTCGTTTTTGCAGCAGTAGTGCCCAGTAACAACAAACTGCGTTTTGAAACTTGTGTAGATCCCATCCCTGTAAAAACGAGGAAATTTCCTCGTTTTTTAGCCGCAGTAGAACCAAGTAACAACAAACTGTGTTTTGAGTCATGTGTAAATCCTATCCATGTAAAAACGAGGAAATTTCCTCGTTTTGCAGAAGTAGTGCCCAGTAACAACAAACTGAGTTTTGAAACTTTTGTAGATCCCATCCCTGTAAAAACGAGGAAATTTCCTCGTTTTGCCGCAGTAGTGTCAAGTAACAACAAACTGTGTTTTTAGTCATGTATAAATCCTATCCATCTAAAAACGAGGAAATTTCCTCGTTTTGCAGCAGTAGTGCCCAGTAACAACAAACTGCTTTTTGAGCCTTTTGTAGATCCATGTAACAACAAACTGTGTTTTGAGTCTTTTGTAGATCCTATCCAATGCCGCAGTAATGCCAAGTAACAACAAACTGTGTTTTGAGTCATGTGTAAATCCTATTCATGTAATAATGAGGTAATTTCCTCGTTTTGTCACAATAAGAAGAAAAGACCATGAATATGTAGTTTTTGTGATTTACACAATCAACTAACGAGACTCTTTTTAAACGAATAACTACATAATTTAAATAAAATTTATAGAGGATATTTGTTGGTTTGTCCTGAATATAGGATTTATTTTCATCTCGAAGTGATAAAACTTATATTTTATCGTGCTTTAGCATGGTAACCTTTTTCTTGTAACAGGCATGGGTCTACACTTAAAACAACGCATATTACATCTAGACGGTGAAAAATGAATTTTTTCAGTCACAAGTATCCTGAATAATATAGCTTCCCTGGTGACATATGTGCTTAACCTACAATATGTGGGATAGTATTCGCCAATTTATTACCAATACAGTGGCGAATGAGCTTCCGTATCGACACGAATACACACAAGTCATCAGAGCGAGAGATATCTCTTAAAAACAGATATCTCTCAAAGAACAGAGATATCTCGTTAAAAAGAGATACATCCTGAAGTTAAAGAGAAATCTCTCTAACTTAAAAGTGGTATATTTTTTTGAATAATTATAGGTTATTAGATATGTATGGGGATATATGCATGAATTCTTCAGCGTAACAATATTGCGAGACTTTAGGAGCGTAATACGATGAAGAACGAGTGCATATAAATACCAAAACAATTACTACTACTAATACGGCTTTCATTGATGATAATACTATACCTTAAACAACTGCTCCTGCTATTACACTACTACTGCTACTACTACTACTTTTAGAACTGCTACTACTACTGCTACTAATACCATTACTACTACTAATAATAATATTTGTAGTAGTAGAAATAGTAGCAGTAGTAGACTAGTAGTAGCAACAGCAGTAGTAGTAGTAGTAGTATTAGAAGCAGCAGCAGCAGTAGTAGAAGCTGCAACATCAGCAGTATAAATAGTAGTAGCTGCAGCAGAACAGCAGCATTAGCAGTAGACGTTGCAGCAGAGCTACATCAGTAGTAGTAGTAGTAGTAGTAGTAGTAGTAGTAGCAGAAGCAGCAGTAGTTGCATTAGCAGCAGTAACAGTCGTAGCAGCAGTAGTAGTAGCAGCACCAATGTGAACATCAATCAAGTCGAAATATCAAACTTAACATAATGCAATACATAATGAAAAAAACATGTTCGCTCTGTTTCATAAGTGGTATATGCTTAGGAGAATCGTTATGTGATCCACCTGTCTCTTCTTCCTTAAGTTTCTGGTTTCTGAAAAAGACTATAAGCAAATTCTTGTAAATACACGTGCAAACTATGTCAACAGTTTAAGTTGATCTGTTAAGTCGTTAAGTAGCGTACTTGTTTATGTTAACATACTTGTTTATGTTAAACACACACTCCTGAAAATATGTTTAATGGATATGAACTATTTCATATTAAAATATGAAATATGATTTATATGAAATATGAATTAAAACAAATATCAAGATTATATGATGATGATGCTCACATATACGTTCGAACGAGACAGCTAACGCGAACGTTAGTAATACTGACACGTGTCGATGTGACTGTGACAGCCGTACGCTATGCTACCGTAATATAAGCCCAGTAACATACGTATCAGGTACATACGAGTTAGAATCGCATCGGAACATGTTAGTTTCATACTTACTTTCATATACTTTCGAGTAATCTATCACATACGTACATGTTAGTATATCGTACGCCCTAGCGCACCCGGCGCCCCCCACCCCCCATACAGTTTCCGGATCATGCATGTATGTCCATGTTACTGTAGATAAAATATCAAACAATTTCGATGCACGCCCTCAGTATAAAAAATGTTCTCGCTCGCTTCGCTAGCTCGACGCATAATGGTTAATGACTGGTTTCATTAACACATTGTTTAATCCTTTGAGTTGAAAACGGACTATTTTACCCTATCAATGCACTACCGCAACCGTTTTATGGGGCTAGATACGGACCCGAACATCTGGATTGTGTTTTAATAATCGGTTTTGTAGTGAAATTGTGCAGTTATTTGGCGGGTTAGTTTCTTTTAAACAGAGACAGTATAGTAGACAACTCGCTTACTGGCACCCATACCACTACTTAGTAACAGATTTGGGGCTTCTGATTGGTTGAAAAAAGTATAGGTCTATTAGGGCATATAGTCAGATTGTAAGGTAGATTCTGATAAAATTATCAAAATCATAACAAATCCCCATAAAACATCCAAAAAATATATTTCCAACATAAAACATGTTCAGTTAGGATATGTTGACTGAACTTTGCATTTTTATGGGTACAATTGTACTGAGAGTATATTTGCAAAAAGTAAAATTTCTTTACTGCCATTCTGGGGGTGCCCACCTTCAGTGCAATATTAGAGGCTGAACGCAATACAATAGTCCCAATTTGCTGGTCATTTTTGAATGTCTCTAAGATAGTTCTTTAAAAACATTTAGGTTTTATCATCAGTTCGGATATAGGAATAGGGGTTGTAGGCCAAATGGCTATAATGGAGGCCTATGGGAAATGCAATAGTGGTATATGACCTACTGGTCTGCTCAAACTTATTTACATATTTTCGGACCAGCCACCAGGGAGATTAAGCTGATTTCGTCACGTGTTCAACCCTTTCCCACATATAAACAGCTGAATAACCATGTTACATTATTGAAATTACTATGGACGCACTCTAAAATGCAGACGTGTTTTTAGATTCTATTTTGTTTTCATGCAGAAAGTATCCATTTCACATGCAACTTTACCTAACACCGCAATTATATGATTCGGAACAGCCTCAAGTTCCGATAGTCTACGGAAGTTATCGAGTTTGTACGATATGGATATCTGTCAGGTGGCAGTGAATAGTTACTTTGAAATTCTCACTTTTGTAATGCAATCGCACACAGTCAGTGTTACAAATGTGTGCTCAAAATGCATAGATGCATAGCATTATGAAGCGGAGCGAAGTCTTATGTCGTGAACATAATATGGTTGGTAGAAAACATCCCTACTGATGCTATTGAGGACGTATTTTAGGGAGACCTAAAATTTAATTTATTTTATCAAGTTAATGCAACAATAATGTATTTGAACAATTCCACAATTACGACTGGAATACACGGAAGACTAGGCTTGTTAGAACGCATTCTATTACGAATTTTTTACCGCCAAGTTTAAAATTGCTATCTCTAGCGCGTAACCATAGTTGGGATAGATATACCTTCTCGGGTCTTTTATTTTAAATGTTCAGTGTAAATTCTTTAAGTGGTCTATGGCTTATTTAGTTTAATTTTATCAAGTTAATAAAGAAATAATGTAGCTGAACAATTCTAAAAAAATACAAATCCTGCATTACTACCTTGCGTTTATTTGCGTGATGTTTATCTATAATAGTGTATAATGCAAACTGTTAAAGATAACAGTAAGTCTGCGTTTATTCAAAGTAATTTTACATCGAACAGCACATAAAAATGTAACCCCATTGATGCCTTTCTTTACTCTTCAAGTGCATTACACGCAATACAAGTATTACACGCCATGACTAAACACGATCTGAAATTTAATAATATTGTCTGGTTTTAAACTTTCATTTATTTGTAAAAATTTTTTTTAGAATGATGTCCTATGTGGCTATATATAAATTAATGTACGGTTTACTTCAATTTGTCGAATTCTAGCTACGCGTTATATGTAGTACTTGATATTTCAATTCGCATACGAATGAATCCGCCCGTGCATCCCTTATCCGTATGTCTGTGTATGTCAAAACAACGATATATATCTTAATATTACTACAATGCATTTGACCGATTTTCAAAAATTACCACTCAATTTCTTAGTTAAGACATTTCCAAGTTAAAGTTAAATATTTAAAATTAACAGTATTTTCCCCTCTAAATAAAGTTGCAACAACTGGCAGTGAAAAATAAAACTCGATATTTCACATTATCCAGAGTCCTTATATATAAGGACCCTACATTATCCCATGAGAGAGAGAGAGAGGGAGAGAGAGAGAGAGAGAGAGAGAGAGAGAGAGAGAGGGACGGACGGACGGACGGACGGGCGGACGGACGGACATGTATGCAGTATTATATTAAAGAAACTTTTAATCGGAAATAACATTTATATATTTATTATTTATATATATATATATACAACTGAAATGCCACTGCTGTATTATGCAAATGTATACTCTATAAAACATAACGACACGATAAATCGGTGGTTTATTAGTATAAATCAAGCACCTGCTGTATTATTTAATATTCACTTTTTTATATATTAGCAACTTAAAAAATAATAAATATTCATTCTTACCTTCAATTTCTTTAAATCCGTGGAAATAATACATCGCAAATAATATATTTCTTCCATAAGGCTCGAAACACAGCTAAAATTCAACTAAATCCAAATTATAATTTCTGGAAGATACCATTTTCGCTATAGGTATTTAGGATTTTTTTAAAAATTTTCTATATTACTCTTTTGTCATTGTGACAATAATTTCCAACAAAGTCATTTGTTTAATCTTATTAAATTTACAATATTGATTTCTTGTAATTCACATACTGGAATTATTGTAATTAAAATACTGATTCAATTAAACCAACTCTTCATAGCGACAGATAACTTATCACCCCTTATTGGCAAAATAGACTCGTCCCGTTGTCTAAATAACAGCTGGTGCACCTGGTTTAGCATCTGGTGGTTTAGTGTATTAGTGGGCGTTTTTGACACTTTGAAAAACATATTGATACAGTCAGTATATAGAAGATGGATTTAAAAGAGATGAAACGACTTACATTTCACAGGTAAGCATTTTTATATTATTTTTTTGTTTCTTTTTATTTAAGTTTTACAGTGTACATGTTTATTTATGTTAGATATATTACTAAATATTTTATCTAAGAACAGTGTATGTTATCATGGTTATTATATCTAATGTTATGAGGGAGAAATACACATATCTAAAAGTGTGTTTTAAAACAGAGTAATAAGAGATTTGTATTGTATTTTACTGCTCAAGCGTATGTTTAAGAGAATTTCACGGGTGATCGGGAATATTGACATGTTTATATGCGTATATATAGGTATTAATATACTCTATTTGATTTTCACTTCTCTCATGGTGTTTTCAGAAGTGCCTGACTCTCTTATCTCTACAATCGCATTTCCATGCATATATTTTTAGGTTTAAAATGTAGTATTGGTGCGATATCATCAAAATTAGGTAATATGCAGAACAATTTGCTTCAATATTTGTATTCAGTTATCTTAGTACTCGTTGAGTATGAGATTTTATCACAAACTTCCATATAAATACGTTGTTACGATATAGACTTAGGCAGTCATATCAATTCATAATTTTGATAGAGCATCATCAAAAAAATCTGACCAACCAATGACCAGAAATAAAACATACACATACATTCTGGTAGGTGATAAACTCGGTCTTTATCCTTGTTGTTCAACCAAGTTTAGTGCTAAAATTAAGGTATCTACAGTGTGATTCTTTAAAAAGCCTGCATAGTTCATGCAAATTTATTCAATATATGTATCTTTCAAAATTAAAATCTTAAAAATTATCGTCTTTTTACTCTGCTAAAGATTTTTATTTTACTATAGAACCTAAGGATAAAATCCGAGTAACACACATTTTATCACCTACTGAAAATAAGATAAAATCTCAACATCTCTGCAATGGAAAATTATGAATCAGGATGTAGTTGCCGGGCAATAAAGCTTTATCACACGGTTAAAAAATGTCATATCACGGAAATAACCGAATATTCTTTATGATTCTTTCAGCGGAGTGATACGGAAATTACCGATTAGTTACGATTGTATACGATGTGTCACTCGTATCGTATGTCGTCTGTTTGTCATCCTGCTTTCGCGCCAGATTATTGGCGATACATCTACATGTGTACGTTGAGCTGTCATCTTTGACCATTACTCTACGGAAATGACTTGACTAGTAATGAGGATGAAATAAAATGGATGATAGATAGATAAAAGTCAAATAAAGAAAGAAATAAGGCATAATACACGGACCACAAAGATAGTTTAACAACTTTATAATAAACTCAATTATATAGAACCATCCGTGGATAAAATAACCACTTGTGACCATTCACTTTCTGAGTTAGACAATTTCAAAGTCAATGACATTCATTTTAAATCAAATTTCGGAAAGAAATGTCGTTTATATCTACACAAGTTTACGCGACAGACGTGAATGAAAACATACAAATGTGATTACATTTATTAATTCTCCCTGGTAAAAAAGCGCAGTAAATTAGTTGAATTTGGCAGTTCAACAAAGTCATTGCTGAAGTATATGATAAACAGAATAAAAATGTGTATTTTCATATCACACCCTACATCAGGCCCTCGACCTATATCAGCCCTCGAGCTAAAGCTCTCAGCTCGAGGACTGATATGGCGTCTCAGGCCTGATATAGGGTGTCATGAAAATACCCATTTATTAATCTCTTTGCATTGTGAACAAAATAGATGGAGTTTTCTTTAATTGCAGTTAAAATGTCAGCATGATAACTTGTTGATACCTTTATTCTATAAATAAAACATCATTCTTTGTTTGTTCTGTAAACTAGCTAGTTTTAATTAGCCTAGGGTCTTCCCCAGCCATTTATGGCGTATCGGCGCCGCGATCCCTTACTTTTGAAACAGACATGCCGCGATCCTTAATCTGACCGCGACCCTTTAAAACCGTGCCGCGATCCCTTTAAAGTGGGTCAAAACATTCATTTCCCAGTGTTAATTTAAGACATAATTAACTGACCAAATAACGCCTTGAGGCATAAACTCCTGACAAGCATACGTCCTTAGCCACTAATTGGAGTGTTTTCATAAGGATTAGAGGGGCAGGCAGAGGTGTTAATTACCTCCGCTATAAGGATCTAATTCAAGAATTCAACCATGCGTACATGATCTGTAAACTTATTACGTCATCAAATGTGAAAAACAATTTACTTATGTTATATTTTATTGTAGCGTTGAATTAACGTTCCTCCATCCATTTTATAGCGATTGATAGATAATGATGAGAAACTAATCTCACAAATTATTCGATAACCACATAAAATTATAAGAATCTCGATGTTGCAGATTATAAATTAGGTTACTTCTGGTTTTGAATTTGCTTCCCTGTTTCAAACTAAAACGATTAATTATGTATTGTATTATTTACCTTTATATATACTCTGTAAAAGAAGTTTTGGACCATGGCAGGGTTCGAACTCGTACAATGATCGCTGAACCATGACCATAACCCTTATGATCTCAGTTGATAATTCACAATAGATCAACAATCAACAATAATTATCGTTTACAATGAAAGTTTGCGAAAAAATAATAATCTTTTTATTGGTTACTCGAATGTGTCCGTAACTGTTACTTTGTATGGACTTTGCAACATTTGTTACAGACCCTTTGTGTATTCGCGATATTTTTTTAAAATCAAATCTTGTTTGGAATTTAATTTTCCTGGTACCAAATTAACCGGGTAGGGTAGACATTGGTTACTAAAGAAAGATACTTAAATTTTGTCCACTAGTTTTATTTTTATATATGACTTTATATACCCTGGTCCAAAACGTTTTTTACCGAGTATATATATATGAATTCTTCTAGGCTAGACGAATGCAACCTACACGAAACATTATATTATAAAACATGAACTGTTTAAAGTGGCACTCTGCAATAATGATTTTTAAAAATATCGCACATTGTTATTTCTTTCTACCCGAGTTTAATATAATTATTCAAATGATCATATTTAGTGTCTTTTTAAAACAGTTCAAAACCTGTTATTTTAGTATGGTGCATCAATTAATTCGTGAAGGCGGTACATCATGCACATCTTCTTTTTTGTTTATAAAGAAATCTTTTTTTTTTAATTTTTTTTATTTTTCTAAAGTATCCATTACATATACCAACAGAGTACATACATCTTATTTTTACATATTGATAACAGTTACATACATACTGCAAACAAGGTATAGTCATACTCATTTTATTCTATTTTATTAAAGGGACACATGGCGAACATGAGTTACATTCAAGTATTAACATAAGTATCTCGGCTATTAAACCTGCCATATTCTATCCAAATGTTCAAGTACACAACTAATGCATTATCATTAAAATTTAGTAATATGTAAAATCATTTTACATGTACCTTGAATTATTTAAACATTTAACTTTAATGACTGAAAGTATGCAGGTCATATTGAAGACCAACAGGACGCTGTGAGTTTTAAACTAATTAAGATTGCCAAGTGTCCCCTTAAATTTAACTCAGCATATGTATACAGTACAGTATCTTATTCTCATTATCTGTATACATGCATCCATAATATATTCCAAAGTACATGTATATACAACTTTACAGACTTGTACACACATAAATCATTATCTACACACTCACCGTATGTATTGTTTTGTATATCCTGTTCTCAAGTATATACAACTTTGCAGATATACAGACGATGTACATACATAAATCATTATCTACGCACTCACTGTATGTATTGTCTTGTATATCCTGTTCTCAAGTATATACAACTTTGCAGATATACAGACATATGTACACACATAAATCATTATCTACACACTCACTGTAGGTATTGTTTTGTATATCCTGTTCTCAAGTATATACAACTTTGCAGATATACAGACATATGTACACACATAAATCATTATCTACACACTCACTATATGTATTGTTTTGTATATCCTGTTCTCAAGTATATACAACTTGGCAGATATACAGACATATGTACATACATAAATCATTATCTACACACTCACTGTATGTATTGTTTTGTATATCCTGTTCTCAAGTATATTCAACTTTGCAGATATACAGACATATGTACACACATAAATCATTATCTACACGCTCACTGTATGTATTATTTTGTTTATAAAGAAATCTAGTTCAAAACCTGATGTCATGAGACTTTCGGTCTAGATTTCTTAAAAAATAAATTAAAGAAACGTTATGAAATTACCAATATTAGCATCTATGCGATATCTACACACGATGCTAACGTTGTAATAAACTGCGATTGTATTGCCAAGTTTAAAACAGCCAACAATGGCGCGTAACCATAGTCAGGAAATAACTTCTTCGAGCCTTTTCGTGGTTTATGGTTCGTTTAATTTATTTTATCAAGTTAATGCAACAATAATGTATTTGAACAATTCTGAAAATAAAATAAAAAATGTACTCCTTTCAATTGATATTACATTATCCTTTTTTTTAAAACAATGACTTTATGTTCAAATGATTTTTAAGTCAACGCATTAAAAATGCCATCATCTGTTTTAAAACTGAAACTAAAAAAAGGTTGCAGAAATACATGAATATAAAACAGTATTTTCCATTTGTGGTGTTTTGTTTTAGCATTGGTTAGTTAAACACGTAATCAGACTCGGGAATTTCCACGATATATATTGTATATACTGCACACTTAATTCACATACTATTCCAAAGAAATTCAAAGATGTTGTGTAAACAAAAAGTTGCAGTTAGTTAGAGAAAGGATACAACTGTGATGTTGTAGAAGTTTTATCGCAGTACACTTTGTAAATTCATAAATGTTGAAGTTTCTCTTTGAAAATTTGAGCCATTTTAATAATGTATTTAATGAAGAGTTTGCAAAAATGTGCATCCTAAGTTTGCTCACATGCCAGAGCCAAACACGTACTCGGCCAATAATTCAACTTTGAAGGAATACTAGTTGCTGTTTTAGACGTTTTTCCGAATGGAAATTTCTTACGATTAACAGCAGTACATACAATATATAGCGGAAATTCCCGGGTTGCGTTTCTTTTTCGTTTCAGTATATATTTATGATAAATGATCATTGACCATGTGGATTGACCAAACGATAAGCCAATCCATAGACTGGTCACATTTGAATGGTTTCTCCAAAGTAATCTAAAGTTAATAGTGTTAAAATTGCATCGTTACACCGAATATATTTTGTTTTATTACGCAATTAGATTGCTGTCTAAATACATAAACTTATGGTAGACTAAGACGAAAAAAATTAATCTCAGAATGTAACTAAATTGTATGCAAGCAGGTTTATAGTCAAAATGCTACTGGATAAATAAATCGAGACGCTGATTTCAATGCTTGATAAACATTTCAAGTGTGTCCCTTTAAAGAAATGTGGATCAAAAAAACACGAGCACTATATCTGGTTCACGAAATAAGACTTATGAAACGTGTTATTGTGCATACGACACGGTATCAATAAGAACGCACGTCATAGCTACCACGCGTGTATATAAGACTAACGCATACACATATTTTACCTTATAAAAAATGAAATACTTAAAACCTACACGTACATTCGTTATAGTTAATATGAACAATCGACCGTCATATATAACCTTGCATGTGTTAGAAATGACGTAAAACACCATACAAACAAAACAAAGACATTATCAACATTATGCAGATAATACGTAACGTATATAAAACGTGGCACGGTTCCTTACATTTCAATCTGATATTCAAGTTGCCACAAACCGTAAGGCGGTTGAAGGTTCTTTCAAGAAGGCAACCAAAATCTAAATTGCCAATTGAAGTTTAATTTAAAGCAGCCTACACATCCATATCAACCAATTTTGTTAAAGAGGCTCTACCTATATGTTTTGTCCACCAATTGATATAAACTTTACTTAATTATAAAGAGGTCTATGAAAAAGGTAAATGGCAATAATTTCAGCCAATGTAATATGCGTTTTGCTGGGGGAAAACAGGATTGAAAAGATCGGATTTTTGAAATTGTATTCGTAATTGTTTTAGACAAGCCGATTGCGGAGATTTTCCGATCGATTCGTTTGCTATCGGAACTGCGCCGAATAGTTTGTAATCGCATTGCGCATGTCCGAGAAAATCGTAAAAACTCGTAGTTCTCCGGCAGGAATAAACGGTTGGGCAGCATTTTATTCAAGATATTGTTTTGATCATAATTAATAATTTACAAAACTGGAATACGAACCATGTTTCTTCTTAGAATACTCATAAAATAGCTTTGTATACATATAAATGCAGTAATATTGAGTATTTAATATTTTACATTAAAAATCGCGAAGATATAGGTAGTGCCTCTTTAATGTCCATGTATATCTGTTGGATCGTACCGACGAAGCGTGGCAACATACTAGTTTAAGTTCGCTGTGTATTGGGCTGTATTGTAAATGGAACGTTACAGTAACAGTAACTGCGAATTTCTGATAAAACAACAACAACAACAGAAATGAATTGTTTGTAAGTTCTTAAACACAGTTTATAGTTGTTGTTTTTTTCTTCATATAATCATGATAATCTGAACGAAGTAAACATAAGTTAATCCACTTTTGTAACATCAAGATCGCGTAATCGTCAATAAATTAGCAAGCTATCGTGCAGTGATAATTGGGGAAAACAATATTCTATTTCTCTCCCATTAGTTTTTCTAAATATAGATTAACTTGTATTTGTTCAGTCATTAATATTAATTATAATATTAGTATATAACAAATAGTTTTGGAACGTAATTAACTGTTAATATTAAACACTGTAATACCAATAATATATTATATTTATATAATACATTGCGTACGTACACCGTACGCTATATCAACACGTACGCAGGCGCAAGCTAACACGACAGGGTACCCTACAGGCTGACGTAAATATTAAAACGTGTACATGACAGGAACACTGCATACATGATTCTTAGCTGTACGCATTCAAGTTCTTCAAGCACGGGCATGTGACAATTACACGAACATCCGCGATACTTAAACGGACAATCTTGAATAGTTAACATGCACGTACCAGGGGCGGATCCAGGATTTCAGCTTAGTGGAGGCGTAAGATTTTGGTCAATTTTCGGGTCGGTCCGTATCTAGCCTCATAAAACGGTTGCGGTAGTTGATAGGGTAAAAAATTCCGTTTTCAACTAAAAGGATTAAACAATGTGTTAATGAAACCAGTCATTAGCCATTATGCGTCGAACTAGCGAAGCGAGCGAGAAAAAAATTATACTGAGGGCGTGCATCGAAATTTTTTAATACAAAAAGGATTTAAAGGGAATGTAGCGACACAGCCAAACCATCTTTAATATTAAGAGTTCTGAAAAACTTGAATAAGGGTGAAAGAATTATCAAAATCGGATGATAAACAAAGAAGAATATATCGATCATTTGAAGTTTCTGTTGAAACAGATATGAAAGCGGCCATTTTGAAAGCTTTGACATCACGGTTCTAAATTACCATATATGCAATAGTTTTAAATATGAAAATTTACACATTTATAGGGAAAAACGACAGCAATTGTATGAAAAATATGTAATAATTAATGGCAATAATGCTTTATATGACCAGTAAACATTTTTGCATTCATTTGCAATGATTTTCTTCGTTTTAAACGATATTTATCAATATTCCATATATGGTAATATGAAACTATGATGTCATAGTTCTAAAATGGCGGCTCCCATATCCTATTTAAAACAACTTTAAATGGTCATATCTTTTTTGTTTATCATCCGATTTTGATAATTCTTTCACCTTTTTCCAAGTTTTTCAGAACTCTAAATAATAGAGCTGGTTTGGCTGTGTCGCTACAATCCCTTTAACAATGTGTTAATTAAACCACTCATTAGCCATTATGCGTCGAGCGAGCGAAGCGAGAATTGTTTTTTTTACTGAGGGTGTGCTTCGAAATTGTTTAACACATAATGGATTTAACAATGGGTTAATTAAACCAGTCATTATCCATTATGCGTCGAGCGAGAGAAACGAGCGAGAATTTTTTTTATACTGAGGTGCATCGAAATTGTTTAACACAAAAAGGATTTAACAATATGTTAATTAAACCACTCATTAGCCATTATGCTACCAGCGAGCGAAGCGGAAGAGAATTTTTTTTTTTACTGAGAGCGTGCATCGAAATTGTTTGATATTTTATCTACAGTAACTTGGACATACATGTATGATCCGGAAACTTTAGGGGTGGGGGGGGGGGAGTGGGGCGCCGGGTGCGCTCCCCCTGGATCCGCTAGTGCGTACGATATACTAACATGTACGTATGTGATGGATAACTCGAAAGTATATGAAAGTAAGTATGAAACTAACATGTTCCGACGTGATTCTAACCCGTATGTACCTGATACGTATGTTTCTGGTAGCATAACGTACGGCTGTCACAGTCACATCGACACGTGTCAGTATTGCTAATGTTCGCGTTAGCTGTCACTTTCGGACGTATATGTGAGCATCATAATCATATAATCTTGATATTTGTTTCAATTTATATTTCATATAAATCATATTTCATATTTTAATATGAAATAGTTCATATCCATTAAACATATTTTCAGGAGTGTGTGTTTAACATAAACAAGTATGTTAACATAGACAAGTACGCTACGTAACGACTTAACAGATCAACTTAAACTGTTGACATAGTTTGCACGTGTATTTACAAGAATTTGCTTATAGTCTTTTTCAGAAACCAGAAACTTAAGGAAGAAGAGAAAGGTGGATCACATAACGATTCTTCTAAGCATACCACTGATGAAACAGAGCGCACATGTTTTTTTCATTATGTATTGCATTAAATTTGATATTTCGACTTGATTGATGTTCACATTGTTGCTGCTACTACTACTGCTGCTACGACTGTTAATTCTGCTAATGCAACTACTGCTGCTACACTCTACTACTACTACTACTACTGATGTTGCTCTGCTGCTACTTCTACTGCTAATGCTGCTGTTCTGCTGCTGCAGCTACTACTATTACTACTGCTGCTGCTGCAGCAGCTTCTACTACTGCTGCTGCTGCTACTAATACTACTTCTACTACTGCTGTTGCTACTACTAGTCTACTACTGCTACTATTTCTACTACTACAAATATTATTATTAGTAGTAGTAATGGTATTAGTAGCAGTAGCAGTAGCAGTTCTAAAAGTAGTAGCAGTAGTAGTGTAGTAGCAGGAGCAGTTGTTTAAAGTATAGTATTAGCATCAACGTAAGCCGTAGTAGTAGTAGTAGTAGTAATTGTTTTGGTATTTATATGCACTCGTTCTTCATCGTATTACGCTCCTAAAGTCTCGCAATATTGTTACGCTGAAGAACTCATGCATATATCCCCATACATATCTAATAACCTATAATTATTCAAAAAAATATATCACTTTTAAGTTAGAGAGATGTCTTTTTAACTTCAGTATGTATCTCTTTTTAACGAGATATCTCTGTTCTTTGAGAGATATCTGTTTTTAAGAGATATCTCTCGCTCTGATGACTTTTGTGTATTCGTGACGATACGGAAGCTCATTCGCCTCTGTATTGGTAACAAATTGGCGAATACTATCCCACATATTGTAGGTTAAGCACATATGTCACCAGGGAAGCTATATTATTTAGGATACTTGTGATTGAAAAAATTCATTTTTCACCGTCTAGATGTAATATGCGTTGTTTTTAGTGTAGACCCATGCATGTTACAAGAAAAAGGTTACCATGCTAAAGCACGATAAAATATAAGTTTTCTCACTTCGAGATGAAAATAAATCCTATATTCACGACAAACCAACAAATATCCTCTATAAATTGTTATTTAAATTATGTATTTATTTGTTTAAAAAGTGTCTCGTCAGTTGATTGTGTAAATCACAAAAACTACATATTCATGGTATTTTCTTCTTATTGTGACAAAACGAGGAAATTACCTCGTTATTACATGAATAGGATCTATACATGACTCAAAACACAGTTTGTTGTTACTTGGCACTACTGCGGTATTGGATAGGATCTACAAAAGACTCAAAACACAGTTTGTTGTTACATGGATCTACAAAAAGCTCAAAAGGCAGTTTGTTGTTACTGGGCACTACTGCTGCAAAACGAGGAAATTTCCTCGTTTTTAGATGGATAGGATTTACACATGACTCAAAATACATTGTGTTGTTACTTGGTTCTACTGCGGCAAAAAACGAGGAAATTTCCTCGTTTTTACAGAGATGGGATCTACAAAAGTTTCAAAACTCAGTTTGTTGTTACTTGGCACTACTTCTTCAAAACGAGGAAATTTCCTCGTTTTTACATGGATAGGATTTACACATGACACAAAACACAGTGTGTTGTTACTTGGTTCTACTGCGGCAAAAAACGAGGAAATTTCCTCGTTTTTACAGGGATGGCTACAAAAGTTTCAAAACGCAGTTTGTTGTTACTGGGCACTACTGCTGCAAAACGAGGAAATTTCCTCGCTTTTGCATGTATATGATTTACACATCATGACTCAAAACACTGTTTGTTGTTACTTGGCACTACTGCTGCAAAACGAGGAAATTTCCTCGTTTTTATACACATGACTCAAAATACAGTTTGTTGTTACTTGGTTCTACTGCGGCAAAAAACGAGGAAATGTCCTCGTTTTTTACATGGAAATCTACAAAAGACTCAGCTTGTTGTTACTGGGCACTACTGCTGTAAAACGAGGAAATTTCCTCGTTCTTCCATGGATAGGATTTACACATGACTCAAAACACAGTTTGTTATCACTTTTACTGGGCACTACTGAGTCAAAACGAGGAAATTTCCTCGTTTTTACATGGATCGGCATAACTGTGGCAAAACGAGACAATTTCTCCGCCTTTTGTACATGTACTTTAATTTGATTTTGTTTGTTCATTGTACATACCTTTTAATAATAAAGATTGATACTATATATTGCTTTACGTTGTTGTTACTTGGCACTACTGCTGCAAAACGAGGAAATTTCCTCGTATTTGCATGGATAGGATTTCCACATGACTCAAAATTTCCTCGTTTTTATGCCATGAAAATGCGTGGAAATTTCCACGCTCGTATCAATATGGCCTCTGCATGGAGCACATATTAGCTCTTGGATAGCACGTTTTTTTGCAAAGTGAAAATTGGGCGGTGTTTATTTGCATTTTTACCCTATATAAAATGCTCATTTATATAGTGAAAAAGGGATTTTATTGTCAAATCCCTTTTTATTCTGGCGCCTCTTAACTGTAATTTCCACTTGTAAAAATAATACTTTTCCAATCTGTTCCATTGTGACACCTTATCACTTTGTTATTAAAATCTTCACTAATATTATACCATGAGTAAGTCATGGAATTAATCTTATCGAGTCAAATACCATACTTGTTTGTTCCTGCCTAATATAAATGGTCTGTCAAATACAGTTGTAAAATTACTCGGTGTATTCGAGCTATTAATTATTGAAGCTTTTTCTGATGATAATACAATTTTTTGTTCCATATAATATAGAATGGATAATTTTTGTTAATACTAATCACTTAAATAAAACAGTTTAAAGAAGGATAAAAATATCGTACAGGGAAAGCAGCATTCAAGGACGACAGTCAACCACAAAACACAAAAACAAACACGCAAACAGACAAACGAAAAGGCAAAAGTAATAAACAATGCAAACGACATCACAAACACAAAAGGGTTGACAATAGGGCTACCGCATTGGAACGGTCAGTGGCAAAGTATGCCACTGGGGGGTTTAAACCGGTTTAAGGGTGCACCAAACCTCACACTTACCCTACTGTCATCCCATTAAAACAGGACAGTGTAAATAAAGAAATCCCCGCCATGATCTAAACTCTAACCAACAAGGCAGCATCATTAGGCAATATAAGTAAAACACAAATATGCTCGTGTAAATATAATACAAAAAAACAATAGCCTAGAAAGCCACAATGAAGGTACTCAATAACTTGGCAGAAGCCAGAGCAGTAAGAGAATACACCATTAAGGGCACGGCAAGAAAGAACATGGACAAACATCAAACGCCACCGTCCCAATGGGCGTTAGGTAGGCGTCATCATAGGGTCCACAGCCTGTCCGGTCATCATACAGTTAAAGAGGAAAGCATAGTGGCGAACTGTAAAAGGGTCCACCACCAAGCCTGCAGTACTATGCAAAATGATAGGGTCATAACCTCTTTTGATAAACGTTTTAACAAGTTTAACAAAGATAGTATGAAAGTGATCATGACCTAAACTTGATTTTTCAAAATTGAAAACTTGCGTAGTGTCGTATTCTATATCTGATCTGAAACTCATACTATATGGCGGTTTGAGATATTATTGAAATGTTTCTTTTACTATTCGTTTGTCATTTTATCGGGTGAAGATGCTTTCCGACATCACCTGATGATGCATAAATATAGAAACTTTTTCTATATCTGCTCCTGTATAAGTAAAATCTATTTCAAATACATGACGACCTTCCTTAAGAATTTGCAACCCACCATAGAGATATTTTTTATAATATTCTTCACCTTTTGTAAGTGGATTGGCCATAAAAGTAAACGCATCAAGAAAATGTTGTGAACGCCCGGATCTTTCAAGTGGGTTTTGCGTCGGGTATGATACAAAAAGATTATCACTATTAGTACTTCTGCCATAATCTTGAATAATACTTTTCCATCTATTGTATATTCGATAAGTAAAATCCGGCTTAAATAGTCTACTGTTACTTTCAACTCATCAATTATGCCAAGAATTGCCGTATGGCGACTATCAGACTTTTGATAAAACTGTTTCAATGAAGCTATTTCGCCATCAACAACTTTGCTCCTTACATCCTGGACAGCTTTCAAGTACTTTAAACATTTATCAAAAGCAGTCTCAAGTTTATCAGTGTCAACCAGTTTGCTCAAAGCAGTCGCCAGCGACTTACCGTCAACCATTATCTTTTTGATGTCTTCAAACTCTTTACTGATATCAGCAACGTTAGTGTTTATCTGCTCATTTAATATTTTAATTTGAGTTATTTCGGTCCATTTATTTTTATCCATGTTAAGATCACTTTTTAAAACATTTTCCTGGTTTTTGCCTTTGTTAAGATAATTAACCAAATGTTTTTGTTTTACATACTCAGACAGCACAATACCAAAATTTGTAATATTAACACTGCCAGTAGTAACTTCCTCGCCAAGATCATTAAAAAGTCCCATTATATATAATATGATTAGATTAAGTTTCACCGGTGAAGTTTCTTTTGACCAACTTTCTAGGGCGATCAAGATACAGAAAGTCGTACTGCCTGTCAGTTGCTTCTTTATACTGATCTTTGCTGACATATTGTTCTCTAGAAAGAATGTTTATTTCATTTATACTTGGAGTTGTAAAGAAGATGTAATGAGAGCAATTCAGCCGAATGTCTTTAGGGGTTTTGTAATAAGATTAAGTTAAATAAATTACGCAACAATTCTTCTGCCTGCCTTGGATGCAATAATTAATAATATCATTTTGGTTGCGATCACAAATATAATCATCAAAAATAGCTATCTTTTGAGTATCAGAATCCAAATCATTCACAGGGATAACTTCATCATTTGAACATCCTGGTATGTCTCCGACTGGACTTTTATTCTTTGTTGCTATTTTTTCCAGTTTTTGTGATAAGACCTGATACTAAGACTGCTCCAAGTTTTTAGCAAACAAGTAAATCTTGTCATAGTATACTAAATGTTTCAGCAACATGTGAGCTAATGTGTTCGTCCTGCCAGATCCTAAATTGCCGCAAATTAACATTCTAAAACAACAGTCCGGCATGAAGTTATATATCTGCTTGAAATTACTGTTGTCTGTCTTTATATCATAGTTTGGAATTTCCATTATAATAATACTTGGATAATAGTATATTATCTAACTATTATTATATGTCGAAAGTATATTGCGGAATAAAACAAATCCCTCGTGGTAAACGCCTTGGAACAGAAGCAGAATGTTTTAAGGCTAATCAAGTTAGATATTACGGAATGCAAAAAGTAGTTAAGACTGCAGTTGAAAAAGCAGTTAAAAAGCAGTCAAGCCTGCAATCAAGAAAGCAGTTGAACCTGCGGTTAAAAAAGCAGTCAAGCCTGCAGTTAAGAAAGCAGTTAAAAAAGCAGTTAAACCTAGAGTTAAGAAAGCAGTTAAACCTACAGTCAAGAAAGCAGTTAAACCTGCGGCTAAAAAGAAAACAACAATTACATATTACTTGATTTAAGTTATCTTAACTCATATCAACTTATCTTAATTTATCTTATTTTAATCTAACCTTATATTATACATGTCTTTGTTAAAATGGAAAGAATAAGCAGATAAAATGCGAAAAGCGAGTGAGCTTGTTAAAGAATACGAGAATAAAGTTATCCGAAAAAGACTAGAAAAAGGAGCTAGTCGTGATTTATACACAGAAGTATTTAAACCTGTGACTAGCGAAATAACAGAGCAAACAAGGCGGCTAGCTGAACATTGATTACCCTTCCGGAAATACTTCAACAATTGGCTCTTCTTCCTGAGGCAATACGCCCACAATTACTTGCCCAGCCTGATCGTGGAGCTATAGCACTACCGCCGCCTCCACCACCGCTACTACTACAACCACCACCACATGTTATAAAACCAGTTGCCAAGCACACTTTAGATCCTAAACACCAAGCATTGCTAGCTGATTACAGAGAGGAACTGAAGCGGGAGATAGAGTCTGGACCAAAATTAAAAAAAATCTTCAGACAGAGTGCTTAAGTCAAAACCTTCCAAATCCACGGAAGCATTATTTGAAGCAGTCCAAAAGAAACGTACATCAATTGATCCCGGGGACGAAGAAATAGAAGAAGAAGAATGGGAAGAAGAAGAACTAGCTGCGGGGCCTAAGGAACCCAAACCGGTGCGTGATATTGACTTGGATGCTGGTATGGATACAGATGTGCTACAGAAACATAACCTACTATTACCATCAAAACTAAGTACAGGTGATAGGGATAAAGCAATTAATGATGCTTCTAAAAATATCATGAGTATCGGAAATTCTAAAGTCGCTCAAACCAAAAAGATAAATAAAACAACAAATACCGGGCAGAGGGAAAACCTTGAACAAGAAAGATAGGCTTTACAAAGAGAGACTGCCGGAGTACAGCATGACAGAGACAGAGTTCGGAGTATGAAACAGCATGCTCCTGTTTTTTCAGGGGAAGGATTACAACAAAATAAAAATTCGACAAAGATGGGCACTATGGAATGTTTCAAATTGATTTAATCAAGCTTGTTGGTCATCACAAACTTAATGCCAAACAAGGAGAAGCAGTTGTGCTAGACCTAAAAGTAGACGATGATTTTATAGACTTGATAACAAAACGTTACAACAATGGAAAAACTAAATCAAAGCTGTCTCAGAATGCTTTTAAGGAACTAACAGAATTATCGGATTTGCCAATTTATAAAGGTTCTTCAAAATTCAAGAAGATTTTAGGAGGTTGTGCTGATGTTGAATATTACACTAGTCCCAAAGATTTGATGGATGATCTAGAGTTAGTATGCGGAAGTATCGAAGCAGGCAATAATAGTCCACAGCTAATAAATAAAGGTATTAGCATAATCGATGAATTGTTAAAAATAGGCAAAATGTCACCCAAAGAACACGAGCAACTATTTTCTAAATATTGTAATTTAATTATTGTCTCACTGTTATTATACATGAGAACCAAGGAAGACTTAATTGATCACTTGACGCGACTTGTAGCTGCATACAGACGCAGTTATAAATTGTGCGGTATTATAAACACAACATTACAGATTGCCAGTGGTATAATTGGTTGTACTGCCGTATTGGCATTGGTTCCGGCAATTCCTGTTTTCGTGGCTGTAGTTGGCGCAGTTCCTCCAATAGTTTCTGTTTTAGTAAGTAAAACAAGAATAGCAGAAAGAAAGACTTTGTTAAAAACACATCATAGGAGTTTTAAACAACTTCTTTCATATGTCCAAACATCAACAGGACTAGACAATGATGAGGAGATAACTAGGATTGTATTTAATAAAATATTAGAAATTCAAAAGAATGATAATTTCACAGAACCTCTGGAAATATATATAAAAAGAGTCAAGTTAAACGGTCATGGCATTCAGTCGTAATTCTTTTCTGACTTGCTTCCATATCCTATCGTACTTTTCTCTGGTTGATTTTGTTTTAATCGGTTTTGTTACTTTTTTTATTTTTAATATTTTAAATATTTTCTGAAAAATGTATTCAATTTGATTGACCTTTTTCGGCCTTCTATTTTATCCAAAATCTTTTCGTAAAACAAATCTTCAAATCTTTGCCTATTTTAAGAAGACAAACCATATGCTACCAAGTATTTATCTAAATAATACATTCTGTGGTAAATAGTTTTCTTTCGGTTATAGTAACCTGTAATAAGATTATAACAATTGTGAGTACCACAATTAAAGCAAATACGCTCGTTATCGAAAACTTCACAAGTATCGTTACTATTTATACATGCATAAGCGCCTTTGTAACACAGCTTGGCTCTGGTGCAATATTTACAAAGCTTCTTTTTATAAGTTGTGTAAAATAAGATGCAATCTATACACACCCCAGGAGGAACAATAATATCTAAAACTCTTTTACAATATTTGCAATTCATTATATTATACTATAGAATTATATATTTAAATAAGACTTAAAAAATATTACCTTACGTAATATTATAATGGAACAAGTAGAAAAGGAAATCAAAAACGTTAAGGAAGATCAAATGACATATGCCCAAACGGTTGCTTTTGAAGATATGAGTAAACTTGACAAAGAGTTAACAGTTTTTACAAACTTTCAAGATCTGACTGAAAGAATTATAACAATGGCAAAACAACTAAAACTGTCATGGAAAATAAAAAAACAAATATAAACAAGCTGCGTGCTTTTTGCAAAAAACAAATTTCAGAGGCAACTAATATTCTTTCAACCGACGCTGCTTTTATTCCTTACTACAGCATTTTGTTCGAAAAAGGTATTAATATCATTATGTATGGATAAATAAAAAATAAGTTAAATTAAGCTTAAATTTAAAATAACCAATCTTATATATGGAAAGTTACGCAAAAAATGAAAGAAAACACTTCGAAGAGGAAAAAAAAAAGGTTTACGAGAAAGTAGCTGCATATGAACAAACTCTTTTAGCTGAAGCAATCAAGGATATTAAACTATTTGAGGAAACTCACATGAGACGGTTGGAAGATGATAGTACAGCTTTTAAAAAAGATTGGGCAGTAAAAACTGAAACTGAGTGCAGCGCTGCCATAAAGCTTCTTACAGATCTAGCACTAAAAGAAATTAAGATTTTTAATGAAACACAGACAAATACAGTAACTAAAAATGTTGAGTTATTCAGAGATGAATTAGTCAGCAAGTTGAAAAAACATCATATGATCAATATTGATATCGGATGTCATGAAGTATTTAAAATGTTTATTAAAACCATAAAATATATGATTGAGGTAAAGCTTTTTGAGACAAGGGCAACTTTATAAACTATTGCCAACACATAATAAAAATATTATCGTTAATAGCTGAAGGTGATCTCACGCTTGAAGGCTTTGAGAGATATTCTAAATATCAAGTAAAAATCAGTCAAATGATAGAAAATAGAGTTCTTGAAAAAGAATGTTTTTGGAAATATTTAGACGTTCTTTTGGACGGAGAGATAGATGTTCTTTAGAGTGAGGATGCTGATGAAGTTACAGATGATAACACTAATAATGATGAGGTTACTGATGAAAGCATTTCTCAATAAAAAAAAAGCTATTTAATTAGGCTTAAACAATAATCTCATGAAATGTTATATAATGAGTATCCGACAAATTGAAACATCCCCAAAACAGTATAGCAAGGTTTTTAAAGTAGATGGTTACTTAAGTAATGATCCGATTGGTCAACTACAAAAAGCACACAATCCTGCTGTAAAGTTTCTAAGTGCAGAACTAAAAAGAACAGGCGGATTTAAATTAAGCATTGATGTGAAACTTACTTTTAAAAAAGCACCGCACGATAAAGAGCATAAGGAGGTTTTGATATTATATACAAAACAGCTTACTTTGCCTCAAAGGCTGTAATAATATTAAACAAAAAATAAATATCAGAAGCATTAGACAAAGCACAAGAAGAAATTATAAATAGAATTGGAAATTGGATTTAGTTGGGAAGTGGTTGGGTAATGGGGCACTAGACGCATACTATATAAATCGAATAAAGTATAAGCCTTTACGAGGTAGCTCTTATTTGGATTTACCAAAAGAACTTACTAATGCTAAAAAAGGATTAATAAATATAAAAAATGAAAAAGATATCGAATGCTTCAGATGGTGTCATTTGGCTGTTAATATGAAACCACAAAGAATAAAAAAGTACAAAAAGCATATTGATGATCTTGATTACAAGGGAATTACATTTCCTGTCACTATCAAACAAATCCCAAAAATAGAAAAACAAAACAACATTTGTTTTAACATATTTGGATATGAAGATAATCAAGTATACCCTCTGTACATATCAAAAAATAAAGCAGAAAAAACGTGTGATATGCTTTTGATCACCGAAGAAGAAACAAATCATTACGTGTGGATAAAGGATTTTGACAGACTAATGTTTAGTCAAACAGCATACGAGGGGAAAAAATGGTTTTGTAAAACATGCTTGCAGTGCTTTACATTAGAACGTGTGTTAAAAAAGCATGAGCCTGATTGTCTTTCACTTAACGGAAAACAAGCAATACAAATGACAAACAAAGATGAAACAGTTAGGTTTAAAAACTATGACAGGCAGCTAATGGTTCCGTTTGTTATATATGCAGATTTTGAAACAGTAACCGAAAGTATGTCTTCGGCATCAAATAATCCTAAAAAATCACATACAGAAGAATATCAAAAACATACTGATTTTGGTTATGGATACAAGTTTGTTTGTTGTTATGATGATCAATATGCAAAACCAGTTGTAACATATAGAGGACCTAATGCTGTTTACACGTTTTTAGAGAAAATGATAGAAGAAGAAAAATGGTGTAAAACAACTATGAATGCAAACTTTAAAAAAGATCTAGTAATATCACAGGAAGAAGAAGCCAGATTCCAAAAATCTAAATCATGTCATATTTGTGGTAATGGTTTTGCAACAACTCTCAAAAAAGGCGACGAGGGTTATACAGTGGCATACACAAACTTCATCAGAAAAGTCAGGGATCATTGTCATATAACTGCAAAGTATAGGGGAAGCGCTCATGACATATGTAATATTAATTTCAGGTTGGCTAGAAAAATACCTGTTGTGTTTCATAACTTGAGAGGATATGACTCTCACTTTATAATGCAACACATCGGAAAGTTTAAACAAAACATAAATGTTATACCAAATAACATGGAAAAAGTATATGGCTTTCGTGTTAGGAAAAAGTTTAGTTTTTATTGACAGTTTCCAGTTCATGTCCCAATCATTAGATAATCTAGTAAAAAAAAAACGTTCCGTCGTTTCAATACATATCTCAAGAATACAGCGGTAAAAAGTTAGACTTGCTAAAAAGAAAAGGTGTTTATCCTTATGATTATATGAAACATTTAAGATTAAAAATATGGGAGAATATCATGATATGTATCTTAAGACTGATGTGTTGTTGCTGGCAGATGTTTTTGAAAACTTTAGAAAAATGTGTATTGATTATTACAAATTAGATCCTTGTCATTACTTCAGTAGTCCTGGTTTAGCCTGAGATGCATGCCTCAAGATGACTGTTATCCAACTTGATTTAATAACTGATATTGATCAATATTTGTTTGTGGAAAAAGGATTAAGAGGCGGCACAAGTTATATTGCAAACAGATATTCACAGGCTAACAATAAATATATGAAAACCTATGACAAGAAAACAGAAAGCAAGTACATAATATATCTTGATGCTAATAACTTGTACGGGTGGGCCATGTGTCAACCGTTGCCTACTGGCAACTTCAAGTGGGTTGATAAGATTGAAAAAGGAAAATCAAATTACATTGTTGAGTGTGATATCGAGTATCCTGAGAAACTGCATGACTCGCATAATGATTATCCTCTCGCCCCGGAAAGTTTAAACATAAAAGATGAGTGGTTGTCAGACTATTGTAAAAATTTAAAACAAAAGTTTAATTTAGGACATTGCAATGTTAATAAACTTGTTACGACACTAAAAAAAAAGTCTGTCGTGCATATTAGAAACTTAGAATTGTATAAAAAGCTTGGATTGAAGGTAACAAAAATACACCGAATACTACAGTTTGACGAATCAGAGAAGTTGAAGACATACATAGACTTTAATACTGCTAAGAGAACAGCTGGTAAAAAATGCTTTTAAAAAGGATTTCTTCAAACCGATGAACAATTCAGTTGTTGGTAAAACTATTGAAAATTTGAGAAAATTAATTAATGTTAAATTAACTCACGATGAGGAGGTCCTTTTAAAATATGCAGCAAGACCGTCAATTATTTCTTGTAAAATGTTTAATAAAAATGTATTTGCAGTAAATAGAATAAAAGAACGATTAGTTTTAAATCGTCCTTGTTATGTCGGCATGTGTATTTTAGACTTGTCAACATATTTGATGTATGATTTTCATTACAACTACATTGAAAACAATATGATAAAAAAGCTAAGTTATTATTTACTGATACCGATTCCTTGTGTTATGAAATAAAAACAAAAGATGTGTATGCAGACTTTTACAAGGATAAAGAACTTTTTGATAATTGCGATTATGATCCAAAAAGTAAGTTTCATTTTGACGATAATAAAAAAGTTATTGGAAAGATGAAGGATGAAACTTGCGGAATACCTATTACAGAATTTGTTGGATTACGAAGTAAACTATATTCGTATATGCTAGATAATGAGGTTAGTACAAAGAAATGTAAGGGTGTTAAAAAGTGTGTTGTTAAAAAACAGATACCGCATGATGATTACAAAAATATTTTGTTTACGGCAACAGAAGCTCACCATGAGATGAAAGTCATTAGATCACACAAGCATAACATAAGCAGCTATGCAATAAATAAAAAAGTGTATCAGCTTATGATGATAAACGGTACATACTAGATAATGGACAAGATACCTTAGCATACAAGTAAAATACTGTATGGTAAAAAATGATATGCAGAGCGATGATGAAGACTACTGCCCGGTTCCGTTTGACTTTGCTTAATGTGTTGCAAATGTTTTGTTATTAAAATGACAAACCGGATTGATTAATAGTATAGATACTAGGGGTACCAGCGGTGTTTCCCAGGGCGGGATTGCTTGAGCAACTAATAATATGTGTCGGGGCTTTTGACTTAAGCATGACTATCATTTAGTTTGTGTTATGTAAATGATGACGTGCTTGAGTTAATAGCCATGGCTGGCATATTTTACTGTTGCTTGGGTTTGAGGCCCGCGATGGGAAACTGGCCTGGTACCGCTAGTATCTATACTACTCATGTTAGCAGTAAACAGGTATTTTCAATGATAATTTAACGTTGGGAAACAGGTCTTTAAATCAAGGTAACTGCTACTGTACATAGAAATTTGTTTCTACTCAAGGATAAAGAACTTTTTGATAATTGCGATTATGATTCAAAGAGTAAGTTTCATTTTGACGATAATAAAAAGTTATTGGAAAGATGAAGGATGAACCTTGCGGAATACCTATTAAAGAATTTGTTGGATTACGAAGTAAACTATATTCGTATATGCTAGATAATGAGGTTAGTACAAAGAAATGTAAGGTTGTTAAAAAGTGTATTGTTAAAAAACAGATAACGCATGATGATTACAAAAAGATTTTGCTTACGGCAACAGAAGCTCACCATGAGATGAAAGTCATTAGATCACAAAAGCATAACATAAGCAGCTATGCAATAAATAAAAAAGTTTATCAGCTTATGATGATAAACGGTACATACTAGATACTGGACAAGATACCTTAGCATACAAGTAACATACTGTATGGTAAAAAATGATATGCAGAGCGATGATGAAGACTACTGCCCGGTTCCGTTTGACTTTGCTTAATGTGTTGCAAATGTTATGTTATTAAAATGACAAACCGGATTGATTAATAGTATAGATACTAGGGGTACCAGCGGAGTTTCCCAGAGCGGGATTGCTTGAGCAACTAATAATATGTGTCGGGGCTTTTGACTTAAGCATGACTATCATTTAGTTTTTGTTATGTAAATGATGACGTGCTTGAGTTAATAGCCATGGCTGGCATATTTTACTGTTGCTTGGGTTTGAGGCCCGCGATGGGAAACTGGCCTGGTACCGCTAGTATCTATACTACATATATATGTATTATAGGGGTTCTGTTGTAATTTTCGTCTCACTCTGTTTCGCCTCAAATTACAACAGAAAACCCCTATAATACATATATAAAAAAATTTAAAAATACATATACATATAATACATATATAAAAAAAAATCCGATTTTACTTGATTTATTAACCCTTTTTTAAAATAGGGGTAGTGAAGATTGCAAGTTTAATTTTGTTTTATAGTTATCAAAATTATCAAATGTTTCTTTAATACAAAACAAATTTGTCGATTTGTTACCAAAATTACATTCAATTAACAATTTTCTGACCTTGAATACAAAGGTGGTGGATCATACTCAAACACACTACTAAAACAATAAATCACACACTTTTTAGACTTTTTTGTAAGGTTGCCATTGCTTCCTTTCTTCCCTGCTCTACTAGTTCCTTTTTTTGAACTTCACTTATTTCAGCCTTTTTTTGTTTTGTCTTAATCATCTTAATCTCTTGATCAGATATTTGTGCATCACTCAACGCTTTTTCTATTGACTGCTTTATACTATTTAACTTAGACTCCGCCAAAGTTTTTATTTCATGATGTTTTTGAGCTTTTGCATTAAGCTTGCGTCTGATAAAATTAATAAAAACACCTGTAGCTCCACATACTATTGCTGCTATTTCCAAAGGTAAAAAAACTGGAACAACAAATCCAATCTCAGCCATAATAACACCTGCAGATATTAAGGTAGTGTCAATTCCATCTGTAATATTAATACCACGTTTATATTTTTTATAAAGACATTGACGTATATCTCGCTCTGTAATTAACTTTTTTTCAATCTCTGAAATCTTTTGTAATCTATAATTTTTGTCCGTCTTCCACTGGCAACTCAGGATATATACTTGGTGCTGTCGGTTGCTTTATTTTTTTATTAATAAATAAAAAAATTAATTAATTCAATTATTAATGATGCCACCGTATTTACAGCGGTAGCAACCGGACAGGATTTTAAGCAACGTGATTTGGTTAAGTTTTCAATCTTTGTTACGTTCAAGACTCCTCATGGTAATATTAACCAGGCGGATGGGGTAAGAGTTCCAAACAAACCTATAATTGTTGTTACGAGCACTGCGGTATAAATAGTAATATAATAACAGATAATGTTGACCACTTGTAGTCTTCACAAATATCCCATTTCCTAACACACTTGTAAACATAATCCATACTTCCTCTAGCACTACAGGTTCATACTCTACTGGTATTGGTATATATTCTTCTGGCTCCGATTCCATGTCTGGTTCTTGTTCTTCCATTTTTTTTCATCATATAATTATAACATTATCTTTTTTAAAAAAAAAAAAGTTCAAAGACTAAATGTTTAATATTAAATTATTAAACACATGTTTTAAGGCAAGCTCTCAATACCCAGTACACTAATTATCATACTGTTATACAATTTTGTATATAATATATTTTTTGTCGATACAAAAATCAAGCCAGCTTAATTCAATTAATAATGATGCCACCGTATTAACAGCGGTAGCGTTAGCAACCTTGCATACAAAGTTAACAACAGAACCAGCACCAATCTCTAAAGGTTTATCAAAGTTATCATGATTGCGTGGGATGATGTGAAGCGTTATACCATAATTTGGTTGTTCAACACCATTGATAGAAACTATTACAGTTACGTCACCAACTAATCGGTCACTTGCTAAACCTATTCCTATAATCCGTCCACGGCGTGTCATTACATGCCCCACATTCGATTCTGCTCCACCATTATCAAATGAGAGTATTCTATTTAACACAAGTGGGCCCTTTGCCTCCGCAAATATTGTTATAATCCCATATTTAAGATTATCAACTCTATCTCTCAAATGATTAAACTGGTCAACAAAAGGCAAAACTCGTAAATCTGAAACAATATTTATCAAAGCTTCCAAGTCTCCTGTTGTTTTTTTAGGTCTTGTTGGTCCAAATATACTCATTGTTTTTTTTATAAAAAATATATTTTTTAAATAATTTCTAAAACACAACTCATAGGCAAACCGTGATTATTTATCTTGTTGCCATACTCATCTCTGATTTCTATTTTCAATTCAGTAATTGCATCATTTGTAAGACAGTGATATTCAGGATAAAAACTTGTATATACTATATCTCCAAACTGCTTATTTACTACAGGTACAACACCTATAATAGTGCTTGGTGCACCATTGAAATAATTACTACTCGTATTAACTTGTTTCAGATGAACTTATAGCTGTTTATAAGGAGCTAAATCAATTGGGTAATTTCCGAAACGAATACCTTTTAACCATTTTCTGTCCTCGAATCCCAGCATTTTTGAAAGACCGCTTGACATTCGTGTCTCTATTGGCGTATCTAAAAAGGCTTCAGCATTTTGGACAATAATGTCCAGGGTAATCTTTTTATTTAGAACTTTAAAAACTCTTATCAAATCTTTAAAGTTATAGAGTATATCTGGAAAATGTTCTGTTTTATCTGGGTTTCGTGTCTTTATGGTTTCATGAATAATATTATACCAACCGATAGTGTATGTAAAACTTTTTAATCCAACGCGCTTAGGTCCATCTCTATTATCGATATACTGTTGTAAATTAATAGAGTTGTCTATGTTTGAAATTGTATGAAACATTTTTGTTTTAATATATATATATAAAAACACAAATAAAAATGATTTCTAAAGAATTCAAATATAACCCGGATGCTCAATATTTAAATACTTTTTGCAAGAAAGTGATAGATATAATAAATCAAAACATAGTCATTACATCAGACGGTAAAGGCTTTAAAGCATCATTTCCAAATGTCTTTGAAAAAAAGCAACTTGTATACGTCAAATCAGATGCTATAGTTCAACGCTGGGGAACAGATTGGATGTTATTTTGGCAGAACCAGTTGAATTTTGCTATTTGGTGTGCGACAACTGGATGTGGTATTGATTTTAAGAATCATTTGAAAGCTGATGCCCTGGTTGGTTCGTTATTTCGATTTCATGTCTACTACAAAGTCAGAAGAATATTATTTGAGATGAGTGTAGCAATGCCGCAAGACTCAAATTGGAATGCTTTTAATAACAAATATAACCGAAACGCATACGAGAGAATATGCAAGGAGTTTAACGTTGACTTAAATTCAGACTGGAGACAGAAACAAAGCTATAATAATGGGCTAGGAACATTTTATAATTACTGGACAAATATTGGTTATCATCCTTTGGTAAATACTGTATAAGACAACAAAACGATGAGTTTTACAGTCTATGAGAGTGATAAAACATATCACATTGATTACATTGCACAAGGATCTGAGGCTGACATCAGCTGGTCTACTTTTATACTAGATTGTTCATCTGGATTTACAAGGGCAGGAGTAGAAAGAATCAATGACAGCATAAGAACCTCCTGCTTGGCAATTCTTGGTTCACAATCACAAACAAGAACAGATATACATGGAACTGGAACAGCATTTGATGCACAGAAACAATTTTAGCAAATGTAGAGGACGCAATAAATAGCCCCATCGACTTGCCCAGTCAAATTTCAAGATATGAAAACACCTTAAAATATGCAAGAAGTAAAGTAAATTTTGTCTATGGAAGTGGATTGTATATGTCTCCGAGCGAAATGGAATTAAGAATCGGAATAATACAAGACTACAATAATGAAATTGTAATAGCAACCGATGCACAAGCATTAGGATTGAATAATGATGTAAATGTAAAACCAGTGCCACCAAAACATATTCAACATTTTCAAGGCACCATAACAAAGAATTTTTTACCGGAACATTCTGATAAATCAATACATAAAACTGTGGAACATAACCCACCAGAAATACAAAAAATAGGGATTGAACATGAAGACAACAAAACAACTATAAGTGTTGGTACTATAGTAATAGGTCTTGCTGCATTACTTATTTACGAGATTTACTAAACCACTCTTTGGCTGCCACATACAACAACCCGGAAACAAACACAAGCAAAGCCCATAGATTGTTACCAAGCCAATTAATAACATTACCTGTTGCAGATAAAAGCCATGATACTATTGAACCAATAACTCCTGGAAGTGCTGCGGCAGCTTTACCAGCTAGGTTGGCAAGAAGTTTACCAAGATTAAGTAGTTGTTTTTTATCCAGTTCTTACACTTGATGAATCAGGCTTTGGAGTTGGAGTTGGAGCAGCACTTGATGGGGGAATAATATAATTAATTATCACCCCAAGAATCATACCAAACGCAGTTAGGATACTAACAATAGTAATACCTTGCTCCCTAAACAACGTTTTAATCCTCTCACCAAGAGTTGTATTCTCGTTTAACATTTTGTTTATTGTCTCTTTTATCCTGCTTACTTTGTTACGAAAAGCTTCTCTGTTCTCATTAATGACATCCATTCTTGCACCTCTCTCATTTTCAAGGTCTTTGATGCGATCGCTAATTTTTTTTATCTGGAATTCATCAGTATCAGTTTTAGCTTGTTCTAACTTTTGTTTTTCTCTTGTTATGTCTTTATCAAGTTGTGTGAGTTTTGCCACGTTATTGGTGAGTTCTTCCTTGACAGTTGTCATTGCTTTTACTATTCCATCCATTTCACGCTTGTCTATATTTGTTTGTATTGAAACATTAGGACGCTTGTCTATATTTGTTTGTGTTTCAGCATCAGGACGCTCAATCACATCCCAGTCATAAAAAGCACTTTCCACTGACTGTGCTGTGTCATTCGCAACACTTGATAAATCTATTAATGGGATATCATCCACATTATTCGGTAAATCGTTTATTGTGCTCTCCAATACTTGTCTAAATTTATGTGATACTTTTGTTTTATTGTCATACTCCGGTAAATTTAAAAACTGTCTTACCGCCCTTGTTCACCCAGAGCCAATAATCCTGTTATATTCATTTGCCAAAGAACCAAGAGCCAGAAATGTAAAAGAGCCTTGCCTGGCAGTTATTCTTATTCCTTTATCACCAACAATCCAGTATAATGTTTTACCATCATTTGATACTTTAAACTGGTCATAATCCATTTTGTCTGGTATCATCTTATATCGTTTTTCTATTTTATTATAAAAGGATTTTACAAAAAAATTCTTGTATGTTTCAAGTGTGATTTCTGACAGCTCTCCCCTGAGTTCAGCAAGATGGTCGCTTTGATTAAGAATATTTCTTTGAATAGGTTCATTAGGTACCATCGGTGCATTATCATCATCAAAATCATAATATTCATCATAATCATCTGTATCGAACGCAGCATTGTCAAAATAAAATCCTCCTTCAGCCATTGTTTATTTGATTTAATTTTAAAAAATATATTTAAAAAATAAAAACAATGTCGGCTTACGGAAACAAACTCAACCCTCATAGAAAACTAAGAGAGCCTCATGGTGCCAAGGGCATCCGCACAAGTGTAGTAATAACTAATAATCCCTCAACAATAGACCAAAACCAGCAACTGCTTGTAAGATTTCCAAATCTAAGTACTAATGATGTTATAGTTCCTCGTACTGCTCGTTTTGCCTTTGAAATAGAACTTAAAAGCAGAACAGACGCCAACGCTACTCTATTTCAAAATCTGGGTAGAACAATGGTGAAAAAAATGACAATAAGAATAAGTGGCAGTGAAGTTATGTCAATAGATGACAGTGATATATATCATTGTTATGTAGATTTATGAAAAAGCCCTACCGAACGATTAAACACAGCTTACCAAGGTATTGGTAAAGCAAACATGTTAAAACATAGAATTGGTGCGGGAGATGCTTCCTCAGACACCGGAGATGAAGCTATAGCAGCAGCTTATGGAAATAGATTTTGTATTCCACTGGACTTTGAAATGTTAGAAATTCATATGCCATTTTATCAAGCGGGGCTTGGTGATAGGTTAGAATATGTATAAACGTTTAACGATTATAACAAAGTTATCAAAAGCAGTGATGATGATGCATCTTATGTAATAAAAAATATCTGCTTGGAATTTGATACGGTTAGTGATGTTGAATTAGCCAGACAAATAAAATAGCAAACCAATGGTAAGATGTCATTTATGTATGATCGTATTTTGCGACATAGAAAAATAATAGCAAGCAAATCTGATACTTTTTGGAACATTAACATTAATGTACCAGCACGGAGCATGAAGGGTATTCTAATGCTGTTTGAAGACCCAGAAAGAACAAGCACAGAAACCTATTACAACCCAAAGATTGAAAAGGTTGAAATGACAATAGAGGGAGTACCAAATCAGTTGTATAGTCAGGGCATGAAGGCATATCAACATTGGGATGAAATCAACAAATATTTTGCCTTGACCTCAAAAAGAAACAAAGAGACAGAAATAGCAGCGAGGTACTTAAACTTTACCAATGTTTCTCTTGAGACTTATCTGACAAAATCATATGCTTTGTGGCTTGACCTTAGAACATGTGATGACAATTTATTACACGGCAGTGGAAGAAGAATAGAAAACGGCAGTGAAGGCATAACGATATTAATAAATAAAAAAGCAGATGCAGATCAACCTTTAAATATTTATATATATATAATACAAGATGCGCAAATCAATTTCGAAGATGGAAGATTCAAAGAAGCAGGATACTAGTTTGCAACAAAAATATCCTACATATCCACACAGTGCCATTATCTGCGATCAGACAGGCTGTGGTAAAACAGAGTTTGTTCTTGACATGCTTGAACAAGAGTATGTTGGAGTTTTTGAACCTATAATTATATTGTGTCCAACCATAGAGTGGAACGAGGCTTATACAAATAGATCCTGGATAGGAGATGTAAGACACCCGAGAGATAAAAAAATAACAATTGCCAATCCCGTTAGCAAAGGCAAAGAAATGTTACAAGAACTGTTGCGTTTCTTTTTCAATAAATATACTGGTCAGCCCACATTATACATCACTGATGATTGCTCCGCCACAAAAGAATTAACAAAGAAAAAGGATATGTTGTCAGAGTTGGCATTCTCTGGTCGCCACGCCAAACAATCAGTGTGGGTTATTTCACAAAGATATAATTCTGTATTGAAAGATGTAAGGGAGCAAGCAAAATGGTTGTGTATGTTTTACACCAAAGACAGAGATAGTTATGAAAATTGTTTGAGAGAAAATGATGTTATTCCGACGCTGGAGGAGAGAACCAGAATAAGAAAAGCTTTAGCTAAGACTAAATATTCAAAGTTAATTTTGAGGACTGACCAACCAACTGGTTATTGGGTTGAATAATTTCTACCAGCAATTAATTTTTTCTAACAGCATTGCTTTGTTGCTAATATTAATACTAACAGCAAAGTAGCAATGTGAATAGCAATGCTTGCTGCAAATTAACAATGCTAATAAAAAAATAGCAATATTAATAACAATGCTATTTACAATACTAACAATTACTGCTTGCATGAATATCGCAGCTTTTGTTTTATGTTTTATGTTTATTTCAAGATAAAAAATAAAATTATTAATAGAAAAATGAATGCGGAAGAACTATTACAAGATATATCGGAAGGTTTCACGGAACGTGACGAATCAAAGCAACAAGAAACAAAAAAAGAAAGATTATCAGCCATAGTGGCTGGCGGTGGTAGTCGTCAATATTTGGGTAAAGACATACAACTCACGAATATAGATAGCATGCCCCCGTATGAAATTAACAAACTTTACTGCAGATATGAAGCAAGGCTTGGGGCAAGTATGACTAAGACTTTAGGCAATTATTTTATTAATTTGTATGTAATGGGAGTATCAAAATATTTTAATGTGACAAACCCACCAAAGCTGATAGAATATTTGGAGGAAGACCCATTTATTAATCATGCTTTGACAAGCGCTTGTTGTGAGTTGTATTACAGGTATGGAATGTGCTTAGCACCATTTACAGCAATACTGACAACTGTTAGACATATTGATTTTAATAAAAATAAAAATATAGATAATATAAATGGAGAACCAAGAGAGTGAAGTTATACCTGTTGTTACACAACCTGTTGAACAACAAAAAGTAAAAAATCCAAAAAGAATAGAAGCTGGAAAAAAAGGAGCAGCGGCAAGAAAGGCAAAGCGTTTGCTTCAAGATGCTGCAAAGCAAGATGCTGCAAAGCAAGATGCTGCAAATCAACTAACAAAAATAACAATAGATGAAGAGGAACAAGAAATCAAAATAAACGTATACAAAAATTATATTCCACCGTGTCTGGTTTTATTAGGCATTGCTGGGTTGGGTTTGTATGCAACCTGTGCAACCTGCTGCTGTTCGTGTTGCACCAAAAGACCCGTTTGATTTTTGATAATTTATTTTAAAAAAATAATCATATAAAAAAAATGCAGCAAGTATTGACGGAAAACAAATTGTAAATATGATGTATCATGCAGGAGTAAAAACACTTCTAACTGTTGGATATTCTGAGATTGGCTAAAAAGACCAGCCCCTAAAGTAGATTTTAATATGACAGATTTTGTGATGCTGTCTGTGGATATAATGTTAGCAATGGCTACGAGGGATATGCTGATTAAGCAAGGTATTATTCCTGCGGATATTATGAAATAATTTTAAAAAATATATATAAAAAAATGGCAAGTGCAGTAGCAATGATGATAGGTGGCGCATTAACAAATGCATTGGCGTTTAGCGGTTCAAATTATTTCTTTTCAAAAATGGGAAGTCATTCAGATGAGGAAAGACAAAGGCATGACAAAGCAGTGTAACAATTAAACGCAGCACAAGCGGAGTGGAATAAAAAAAGAACAGAGAGATTAGATTTTATTAATAAGCAACTGCAAAAAGAGCATCATGCAGAGCAGACTTTTGATGATGTGGACCAAGCTATGAAACAGTATTATTACATAACTGGCAAACATTTGCTTTCAGAACCGGAGCCCAAGTTGAGTGATTTTTATACACCATCTCCGGATCAACAGAATAGAGAAATTACGTTTATTGTGGTGGGCATGGCTGCAACTGGATTTGTGGCGTATAAATTGATTTCATAAAAAAAATAGTTTAAAACCATAATTACTTTAGATTTGGAATGACTAAATATGTTTACTTTGGAAAAACTAAGTCATATGCATGATACCTATTTTTTTTGTTGTTTTTACATGGTTTCAATCCAAGTGGTCGCATAAATATATGGTGGTTTAGCACTCTTCTCTAATTTATCTTTGAGATGACCAGGCGCCCATACTTCACCATTGTCTAATAATGTCAATACCATGGATGGACCATATTCAGTATCTACTATTTTCGTATCTGTAATAGTGTATATTTTATTTACTTCCAAGTCTGTCCATTTCTTTGTGCTATTTTGATATTGCTCTTCGAGCAGTTCATCAAATCGTGCAGTTGTGATTTCCATTTTGTCTTTATAGTTATATAAAGTTTAATCTTTAGTAGAAAAAAATGGAAAATATTTATTACAGCCCAAAAGGATTTTGGCGAGGTTACACAGCAGTTAAAAAATTAGCAAAAGAGGCTGGTGTTAGTGAAAAAAAGGCATTAGAATTTTTAAAGAAACAAGCTGTGTGGCCAATTTATTTACCAGCACCAAAGAAAATAGTTAGACCCAGGTTTGATGTTTCCGCTAAGAATGGAGTGCATCAAGCTGATTTGTTATTTTTACCGCATGATACTTTTGGCTTTGGCCGTGGACGCAAGACATATAAATATGCGATAACTGTTGTTGATATTGCAAGTAGATATAAAGAAGCAGAGCCACTGACTTCCAAGGATAGTAAAGAAGTTGCTTAAGCATTTGAAAAAATATACAGTCGGCATTTGAAATATCCAAAGTTATTACAAGTGGATCCAGGCAGAGAATTTATGGGTGCAGTATCACAGTTGATGGCAAAACACAAAGTAAATATCAGACGAGGCAGAACAGAAATACACAGAGACCAAGCTTTAGTGGAAAGATTTAACAGAACATTAGCTGAAAGATTGTTTGGTTATCAGTATGCTAAGGAAATAGATTTGCAAAAACGTAATAGAGAATGGGTAAAGAGATTACCAGAAGTTGTTAAAGCCATAAATGCGGAGACAAAAAAGCCCCCTCCTGTTGAAACAAAAATATTAAAAGATGATCCTATCTGTATGAATGCAAGTGTAAGATATTTATATCAACCCGGGGAACAAGAAGGTGGAAGACGAAGAGCAACTGATCCAATGTGGAGTGTAGATATTCACAAGATTAAAAGTTATATGGTGACGCAAGGTATAAGAGTTTATTATTTGAAATTACCAGCGCCACAAAGAGGATTTGTCAAAGAAGAATTACTTATTGTTCCGGCTGATACCCAAATTCATAAGTTTTTATAGAAACCATGTGCATCAGTTTTAATACCGTCTGGTGCTATGTATCGTTTAGAGTAAAATGGTGACAGTGTTACTTTGTTTACTTTTATACCATATATCTCATGCTTTATTGAGCGTATCATATTCATATTATGGGTGTATTTTTTCTTGTTAAACAATGCATCCTTGTAGTTTTCAAAGTTTATATTTTTTTCTATTGCATATTTTTTTACTCCCTTTGCTTTTTTAATGAGTTGTTCATCCGCTCTCAAAATAGAATATAGCTTGGGTCTTAATCCAACATACTCAACTATAGCAACACCATTACATTCGTCTTTCATTTTACCCAATACTTTTTTTGTTTGTATCATCATGCATTGGATGATTTTGAGGATAATCACTTAAGTCATATTCATCTTTCATTTCAACCATATCTTTGTATGCATCATCTGTTCTGATGTCTACCAGTAGGCTGTCAGTGTCTGTGTATAATAAAGTACAGTCATTTCCGTACCTTTTCTTTAGGGTATTATAATACCAATCATACATCATATACTTTGATAAATCCAATACTGACATCCCAACATAAAATGGTCTGTTTAATGTTAATTTTGTTTTGTTTACATGTACTGCTGATAATTTATCTGAAAATTTTATACGCCTGTTAAAGTTGGGTTTGGCTATTATTTTTCTTATCTTTTCATTTTCAGAGCCGTTAGTTTTTATATCTGTCGGCTTGCGCAAATTTTCCATTGTTTTTCCAAACACAGAGTTGTTCATAAGTTTGTAAAAATCTTTTTCAAATTGTGATTTAGCTTTTTTCCTAAGTTCTGTATTTCAACAAATACATAATTTCATCCATGGTTTTTCATTAAATTCTAATACTCTGTGTACTTTCTTTAGTGGTCTCCAATACCAGTAGTGGATGAGATAAAATTCCTTGGTCTTATTTTCGACCGTAAATTAACGTTTATACCACACTCTTAACTTACTTAAAGTTGTTGCAAACACTAATTGGGGTGCAGATCGAAAAGTCCTGTTGCGACTTTACAGATCTCTTATCAGATCCAAGCTGGACTACGGCTCGATAGTATATGGATCGACTCGCAAGTCGTACTTGCAGATGCTCGACCCTATACATAATCAAGGATTACGACTCGCCTTAGGTGCCTTTCGTAAATCACCACTGGGTAATATGAAACATGATAACCCAGTCGTGCTTCAACTTTTAGAAAAGTACTATTCTCTTATAATTGATAATGTTATTATTTTCTGCTGGCTTCCAAGCCATGTAGGAATACGTGGTAATGATGGAGCTGATAGTGCTGCTAAGGCAGCATTCGATTTACACATCACTAATACCAAATTACCTTATACTGATTTTAAAAGTTGTATTAACACATATATTCGTAACTCTTGGCAAGCCGCTTGGGATTTGTCAGTTAACAATAAACTCCATCCAATAAAACCGTTACTCGGAGAATGGCGTTCTTCTAGTAGACCCATTCGTCGAGAGGAAGTTGTCCTAGCCCGGTGCAGGATAGGGCATACACGTTATACTCATTCATATTTATTACAAGGTGAGCAATTACCAGAATGTATACCCTGCTTTGCACCGTTAACGGTCAAACACATATTATTGGAATGTGTAGACTTTGATCCTATGACTCAAAGGTACTACAATGTTAATACTATGAAAGAGTTATTTGATACTGTAGATTTTAGTCTTGTTTAATATTTACTGAAAGAGATCAGACTATATAAATCATTGTAATGTGTTCTTATATATATTTACTTGTTTATATACCCGTTGACGGGCATTTGTTGATTTACATACATAGTTTATATTACACCTGATCATCCCTTATTTTTTAATAGTTTTATCTTTATATATTTACATTAATTTTTAATTAATACTTCATTTTCATAAATTTTTGCGCACAATATGACCTATTTATGTGTCGACGTGCCGTAAAACACCATTCATTCATTCATTACTTTCTTTAGTTTCATGCCTAAAGATAAATACAGTTGCAGGTTTTTATAATGTATCACATATTTTTCTTTGTCCCTAAGATTGGGAACTAGTTGTTCTACATTTATCATGCTATATTTTTTTAACTTCTTTTTCAACAAATCTGTTTGTTCTTCTTCTTCAGACAACACATTTGTCTGGTATTCAGACAACCATTCTGTTTTCACTGCTAATCTTTCCGGTGCAAGCGGTTAGTCATTATGAAATTCATGAAGTTCTTTAGGATATTCCAAATCAACTTCAAGCATTTGTCCTTTGCCAGGTTTGGTTTAGAATATTTTCCAGTCTTGTTTTTGGCTTTCCAAACAAAGCCAGAATATGGAAGTGACTGACTCATTGCCCACCCGTAAAGATTATTTGCATCATAATACATTAAAAAGTTGTTTTCCTCATTAGGGTTATAATCAGCTACATGTGAATTGTTTGCTTTGGCATATCGTTTTGATACCATGCTTATGCCACCTCGCATTCCTTTTTCTATAAATAAGTGCTTGTCAATGTCTGTCAAAAGTTCTGAATCTATTTTTGAATGTTTAAGTAAAGCATCCCAAGATAATCCAGGTGCTGTATAGTAATGTAAAGCATGCACTCATACATGTTTTTCTAAAAGTTTGAAACACATCTGCTAACAGAGTTACATCAGCTTTTAGATATAAATCATGATAGTCTCCAAGAGTTTTACAGTTAAACTCTTTCCATATTTTTTGAGCGTATTCGTAATCTTCGGGACTTATACTTTCATCTGAGAGACTACTGTAAAACTTTTCTATAGGCGGTAATTGAGTTTCCTTGAATGTTTCCATACTGTCCATATATTCGTATGGATAAACACCTTTTCGTAAAAGTTCAGGTTTTAGATATAAATTATGATAGTCTTCAAGAGTTTTACAATTAAACTCTTGCCATAGTTTTTGAGCATATTCATAATCTTCATAATCTTTGTCTTTAAGCTTTTTACTTGAACTGTAAAACTTTTCTATAGGTGGTAATTTTGTTTCCTTAAATCTTTCCACACTGTCCATATATTCATGCGGGTAAATACCTTTCCGCATAGGTAAATTTGTTTGTCTAAACTGATTTTTGGTAATTTCAAAATCAGATGTGCCTGTTGCATCAACCAATTTTTCCAGAGACGAAGCCATAAACTGAAAGCTATCCAAAAATCTAAGTTGTCCGGCACTAAACTAAACTACTGCCATTACTACTGATATTACTAAATGAAATATACTTTTCAGCGTTGTTTGGAATGCATGTAATATTACCTGTCATTTTATGTATTTTTTGCATTATAAGATGACTATCATATCCTTTGAGGTTTTGAAATATAACAGGGATGATTGTTTTATTTGGTTTTATTTTTAGTTTTAGGTTGCAGTTTTTATGTGCTGCACCTCTATATTCACCTGTAAAATGACAGTGGTCTCTTACTTTACAGTTTTTACCACATTTCCTACCTATTTCATTTTCGCATATCCAGCAGTGTGTTGCTTTTTCATAATCTTCCTCATTTTGTTGTGTCATGATTAATGGCTTTGGGTGAGCAAATATTTCATTAATGTTGCTCTTCTCACGTTCCAAGTGATTTAAAAACTTTTCAACAACATCTTCACCTCTGTAAATAACAGGTTCTTTAGCTTTGCCATCATTCCTGACAACCTGGTATCCAAAACCACAAGCTTCGTGTACATTTTGAAATTCAGATTTCTTTCCAAATTTGATTAGATGTGGTTTGATTATACTCTCAAAATCAGCATATATTGCATAAGGTACAGGCATCTGATTTTGATGATTTTTACATTTTACAGTATTTTTACCTTCTTTTGGCATTTCTATTCTGCAACTTTTTTTTATTATTACCCTCACAGTCTTCTCTGTGTTTGGTAAGTAGATCTTCTCTTGAAAAGGCGTAAAGACAACGATCGCAGAAATAAGTTTTACCGCGATATTTGTTTTGATCATAAAGTAATCTATTTAGATTTTTAATCCAGCAATAGTGATATTTTGTTGTTATTGTTTTTGGTTCGTTGGGATAATCATCAGGGTTATAATTTTCATCTATAATTCCTTCTTCATTATTTGGATCATCTTCATCTTCATTTTCTAAATCAACCTCAACGTCTTCAGAAATTAAAAGCAAGTTAATTCTTTCCATTTCTTGCGGTTGCTCTGATATTCTATATGGAAATACAGATACCCTTTTTCCTGTGCATCAGTAAACATTAATAGCAAGGTTGTTTTGTTTTTCTACTTTTGAAATTTGTGAAATTGGAGTGGGAAAGTCAATACCATCCATATTCAACTTACCCATGTGTTTGTTATAACTAGATATCCTAGTTGGATTATTTTTATTAGGCCACAAAGCAGAAACCAATGCCACTTCCAAGCACTTATTATCTTCATTATTGACATTAATTATTGCTTTTTTATCAGATACTGCTTTAGACAAAGGAATATATGAAGAACCTTTTAATGGTTCATACTTTGCAAAATTTAAGTAAAACGTAACACAGTGATCAATCTCCAATCCAGATGCTGTGTTTGTAAATCTTTCAAGACTCTCTTGTATATGTGCAGATGATTTATCGTAAAACTCATTTTTTTTTTCAGAGTTTAAGATTGCATTTTGTTCGCTGTGTAAGTTTGCTGTGGTGTATTTTTTGGTAGCACCATCATCTTTGAATAGATTTACAGTGAGACCTAATTGAAAATGTAATCCATTCATCTTTGTCAGCTCTTTGCTTATTTGTTTTGTAATAATGGATTTTTTATCACGGAATAGTTTTTGAGGGTCTTTGTATTTCCCAGCAGATATTTCGTATGCTTTAAAATAGCCACACATTGGTTTGTCAACCAGTTTTAATTCTTCTTTAGATTTTCTATCATTAAGCTCTTTCAACTCATTTATAACATTGTCTCGTGATTTAGCATATTTCTGATTTTGCTCATCTTGCAATTTATCATATTTCTGCTTTTCTCGTTTACGTTGTTTCTTAGCACGTCGTCTCTTGAGTAAATTTTCTAATGTTTGAGATTTAACCTCTAAAGTAGTTTCCTTTGAAACTTCCTTTGGAGTTTCACGGGTTTTGATTGTAGTACGAGGGGTTGGAATTGGTTTTACAACTCGTGGTGCTGGGATTGGTTTACTTTTCAATGTCTCGGGTGGTTGAATAGCCATAAGACTATGTTCTAGTGTTTCTTTGCTTATCACACCTGTATCAAACAGGCGTATTAAATTTCTTATAGTCTCTTCGTTTTTTTTCCCATTTCCTTTGTTTGTTATGTATTTAAATTTTTTTTATTTAATATAAAAATAATTATATAAAAAATAGACAATGGAAATCAATGTTTGTAAATTTCTTAAAATTGGATCACATAAACCATGTACAAATAAGCCTACAAAAGATTCTAATTATTGCAGTTTGCATAAATATAGATTAAAAACAAGTCATGCATTACCGTGTCAAATATGTAAAAAAGGCACTTATGCAAAATATCAAGTGTGTGTTGGTTGCGGTGCAGCTTCAATTAGAAAAATGAACGATTATTGGAGGTTAAAGTCGTATAACGCTGAGTGTCTCAGATTTAGACGTATTAAGGTTTAAATTATATTTTGATAACTTATACAAACAATTAAACTTGCAATCTTCACTACCCCTATTTTAAAAATGTTTTAATAAATCAACTAAAATCACCATTTCATGGTGATTTTATTATATATATGTATTATAGGGGTTTTCTTTTGTAATTTGAGGCGAAACGGAGTGAGACGAAAATTACAACAGAACCCCTATAATACATATATATACTAATCATTTTAGCAGTAAATAGGTACTAACTTCAATTTATTGGAAGTTAGAGCACGGTGTATTAACTCTGCCACTTACTTAGTTTGTACTAAACGATTTAATGCTTTGCATTCATCAAAGGATATTGCACCAGCCATATTACAATCTACCTTATTTCATTTTAAATGTCCTTGTTGGTGAGGATACAAAATAAACGAGAGAAATTAGGTGATATGGTCTCATTCGGTTATTGTTAACAATCGATTCAGAAATATAAAACAAATATATGTACGGCAAATGTGTGTGCTTGGTCACACTTACACTAGTGTCATCCCAATAATCCATCCCACCCGCGCAAAGTTTCTATGATCATGCAAGCTTTACTTTTCACTTGAGTTCTATTAAATAGCTGTCAACGGTGTTTATTCAATAATATTATAACTGTAATCCACCCATATGAACACCACATTGCCCTACATAGCCAGTAGAGAGATTCAGACCTTAGTGTGTCTCTTGTTTTTTTTACTAATTGTACAGTTGAAGCCTTTGTATTCATTCTTAACACATCATCAATAATTTCTGAAAACTTTTCTAATTTCAAATCTTAATTTCGGCTAGCAAACTTTATAATATAATTTTAATCTCCTTCTACCTAGGCATATTAAACGTTCTTTTGAAAGAAACGATAGGAAAGAGAAATAACTCATTTTATACGAGTTATCTAAAACATATTAAAACGACATATAACAACCGAGAACGTTTATTATATTTTCCGTTTAAAATATTGATATATGTTTTAATATGTGCAACAGTTACTAAGTCTTGCTTTTGTGATTTGAATTATTCAAATGAAACAAACAGTTGTAATTTAACCTTTGCAGAACTGAATGTTATTTGAAATAATTGAATTATATTAACAATATCCGCGGAACATAATATTTTCTATTGCGCATAGATGATCATATTTTGTAATAATACATTGGATATCTGTGCATTATTGACTTTAATAAATAAGTTGAATATAATAATGTGCCACGAGGCTCTGCTGTGTACCGCTTATTTACCCAGTTATTTCAGTAAGTCAAAAATAGCAAAAGATATAAAAATCGAATAGGCAAAGTAGCATTAAAGGACGACAGTCAACCACAAACACACACAGCAACAAACAACAACTTTAAAGATGAATAAAAGTCCAAATAAGACATCCCAAACACAAAATGGATGACAATAGCGCTACCGCCTTGGAATGGTCAGTGGCAAAAAAGTCCGCTGGGGGTTTAAACCAGCTTCTAGGGTGCACCAAACCTCACACATACCCTACTGTCATTCCAGTAAAACGGTACAGTTTAAATAAAAAAACGGCTTGAACCATCAAGTCACGCATAAAAGATTCTATTTATCCAATAACATCCATGCCAAGTGAATGTTTCACTTTACTCTCCTAGCGAATCTGTAAACAACGAGCACTGGTTAGTGCATTAAAATCCGATCGATATCACACAAGCGTATATTCGTATCACAAAAGCGCTGTCTTCCGTACTACAGCTATTGATGTAGATCTTAACTTTTAGTACGATGATCCCATTTACTTCATACCGTATCTATTTAGTTGAATTGTGTTTGGCACTTGTATATTGATATGACTTTCGCATCACCCATACAGCTTTGGTAATTGTTTTTCGCAAATGTGATATTATGATGATTCTATACATGCTTTTATGAAAATTATGACAATAAAATGGAATAACTAGAGGCATATAACACAATTTTATGATTCCAAGAATAATGTTTTTGTCCGAAATTGTCGGAGTTTCATGATACCCCACAAACAATAAAAACCGTCAAGGTTTGTTTAAAAATTTCATTGATCCAACCTTTCGTGCTATACACTGTTTTCGAAATGTACAGATTCTCCAAGAGTGCTTTAAGTTCCACTCTAATATTGTCAATTTACCTACACCACGCCATTTCGTACGTGAAATCATAGCTGTGTGTGTTGTTTAACTGACGTCAGATATGGTCATACTACACCAATTCATTTTCCATAGACGTACATTATATCTCTAAGCTCTGTACAGAGGTCCCTAATATAAGAAGCTATATTTTTGCTTACTTGTTTTGAAAGACCTGTCTTAGTTTTATCAAAAAACATACACACAAAAGGCTGTTTGGGTCGGATGGTTCTGAACCACCTACTTGCATGTATAAACATGAGGAAAATGTAAAATATACTTTTTTTGATTATGCACCAAATTATGAATACATTGTACAAATGTATGATTTGACCTTTATAAGTACTCTTCAAAAGTTGAATTTTAATTTTTAACAAGATTTTTTTAGGTTTATTTACCTTGTCGACCAATCAAAATTAAGAGATTCCGTGTAGTACCTCCGAATTTACCCTGGAACATTTTCCCTGCCCGCTGATTGGTTGGAATTGGTTTAGTCTGATCATATGCAATGCAGCTAATTCGTTGGCACTATAACTAATATGAAACCTTACACCAATTACAACATCGCTTACATGCATTTTATATAGACTTTAATAATATTACACATATTATAAACAGTAAGTTCTGCCTGAACTTACCGCTCTCTAACTTCCATTTATTGGAATTTAAACCATGGTTGAGCTCTGCCCCCTTACTTATTATTTAGTTATTCTGAATAACAGGTTTTACTGCATTCATCGAAGGAAATTTATTCAACCATACTTTATATATTTCAACACACCGAGTCGGTCCTCATTTGTATAGTTGTAGCGCTCGTATATTATAATACAAAGGCATATATGTTATATCGCTCTCTGGTGCGAAGTTATGATAACATTTTACTAGTATAAATATAAGACATACATAAGTTTAATACTTATCAGAAGCACAGTCGGATAGACAATGCCACACAAGAGTAATCTTTATATTATCCAGATGCTAATATGAGTTTACATGTTACATTTGTTGCCAAGAGTCGTGTTCATGTACATGCTGTTTTATTAAAAGCATATGTTTTAAAATAATCAGTTATATACTTTTTATATATGCAGTTGTTTGTGTCTTTGTAATAACTAACTGTAGTCTTCTAGAATCTACAAACACTGCTTATAAGACAGTACTTTTTAAATCGACGATTGAACTCATAATTTCATTGAAGTCGGTGGAATCGGACGCCTTGGAATAAAAATGATTCGACGAATGGATTTAAACCTATTGATTTTATTTTGTATTATTACTTCCCATGTGCAAGTCTCTTTGTTTTTAAATATAAAGGATACACAATATCAGAGAAAACTCACGATCCGTGATTCTGATAAACCCGAGACAACTGACGATGTATATAAAACAGTTCCAATTAAAGGTTATACAGAAGCCGGGTTTTGGTTTGAGTCTAATTTGATAGAAGGTGACCGTGTTCGGAACAAGAGAGGAACAGATGAAGGAACAGAACACGTAACCGACAACAAGCCAGGCGTAACAGAACACGTAACCGACAACATTCCAGTCGTAACAGAACACGTAACCGACAACATGTCAGGCGCAACAGAACACGTAACCGACAACACGCCAGGCGCATCAGAATTCGTAACCGACAACATGCCAGGCGCAACAGAACATGTAATTGACAACATGCCAGACGTAACAAAACAAGTAACTGACAATATGTCAGGCGCAAAAGAACACGTAACTGACAACATGACAGTAGCATCAGAACACAATAATGTGTCACGCACAATAGTACTGGTAAACAAAAATATACTAGGCGCAAGTTATTATTTAGACCTGATATCTGACGAATTGCTTGTTGACTTTACAGTCCAGCTGCTGGAATACTGTTCTGCTATAGAGATGGATCCATATACTGTAAGTGTAGCTGAGGGGAACACCCCTTCTTCTCAAAGGTGCTGCATGTCTTGTAATGATACAAATGCATGTCACAAGAAGAACACCTGCTGTCCACACATTCAAAGGAAACAAGAACACGAATCCGATATCACACGTAATAACATTACATGTCATCCCGCAATTATGTTCATAACGTTACCAAGAGAGTCACTTCCGGATGAAGATAAGAAGGAATACACGTTTATATCGTCTTGTCCGACAGGAACCCTACCGGAACTTAAGGAACTATGTGAACGTCCGTACACAGGGGACGGTTTGTCCATGATAGACTTGATACCTGTAACTGAAGCGTTGAATGTGATCAACTACGCGAACAGACACTGCGCGACTTGTAACCATGCTACCGACACATTGTTATGGGGTACTGTTTTGCGGTAAGTATGATTTGTTTTATTGGTGTTTTACGTCAATTTTAGCACGTGTTAGACGATATCTTATTGTGGTAGAGGCAGAAAACTCCACGTTTCCTGGGTTGTTGTAGAGGCAGAAAACACTAGGCGGTTCCCTCCCGAGCAAGTGCATTTATACTAAATGTAACGATGTATTTTTGCACTTTATTACCTTTTTGTTTTGGAACATGTATTTCGATACACACAACGTGTCACAATTCAGAATGTTTAGGTGATCAATTTAAATAGTCTGATTCGTATGTTACAGAAATTACTGTGCATTTCAGGGCGCCTAGACGTCGAATATGAATCGAGATTTATTTTTATTACTTTCGTTATGTTTTCATACCTGATATGATTGAATAGAATGAAAACGGACGCCCCTGCATCTATTTGCAATCTTCGCGTAGCCATCCTCTCAACTTTGCAAAGCCACAAATTCATTTTGACCTCCACTGTCTACATGCAATTTTATTGACAGCCGAAAACCAAAATGGCGACGGCGGAACATTCCATTTCTCTAGGGTAGGGTGACTTAAAAAAACAGTTGACCAATCGTGGTGTAAATAATAAAAATACAAACGCAGTATACTATTCATCTACCTTTGATTTGCTAGGTATAATAATTTTCATTCCAAAATAAAAAAATAGTATGATCGATTGCTGGAGGTGCTGAACATTGAACAACATTGAACAACATTGAACGACAACACCATCCTGCATAACCTACGTTTTACTTGGAACATCCGAAACCTAGAAATAGACATGCGCAGACGACAATTTCTAAATGCAATGCCACCAGGCGGTCAAAATGAATATTTTATTTTTATTATTATTAAATATTCTTTTTGAATGAATAATGTATGGAAACTGCCAACCGATACTTTGTCTCGATGAACGATGTAATGAGTTAATTTTAGAAATCAGGGAGTTATTTAGATCAAAATTATACATTTCTGTAGACATTGGTTTGTTATACGTGAACTTGTTTAACTAATACTTTAGGATTGCCATGTGAACGTTTAATGTTCGTTAGTTTTACTTAAAAAAACGGAAACTTTAGGTGCTTGACGAAGGTTAGTTTATCAGATCTAAAGATCTGGATGGAATTTTGATAAATGATTGAATAGTTTAATTTTACCGTTCTTTGTCGGGTTAGTTTCTTTAAGACAGTATAACTAAGAATTGTGAATTGAGGCTAGCGCGTTGACAATGTGCTTGTGTGTCTCGAGCTCATTATGGCTGTATTCATTTACAGATTGAATAATTCTCTGAAAGACCTGTTATCTGCATTATTTAAGTTGCTTGAAATCAAACATAGCTTTACAATACTTTGCTTACGGGCACATGGATTGGTAAGCTTTTTACGCGCTGGGTACTCCCTGTCAAGTGTTGGTGTTTTTTCGGCCACCTTTAGATACTCCTGACCACATAAATCTGAAGGTATTGACGTCACCCCATTTAATAGCTCGATGTCAATCCAATACATGTAGAATGAAAATACATGGACGGTGATGTAGAACCAAAACGTATATATGCTGCATCAGTTTGTTTCCCAGTTTACTACTGTTTCACAGAACGTCTTTGTCCGAGAATCGCCAAAATTCGACACTGCTTAAGCTGTCTGTTGAAAATAAACAAAGTTCTTTGCAGTGAGTTAGGTCCGTACCTTGCTCGATCAAACACATTTACAGTAATTAATAGACTTGTCTCAAAAGAATCACTTGAATTGGCCTCGATTTGTTTTATTGTCACAGAACCGCTGGAGCAATTTCAAAAGTTAAGTTCGGAAAATGTGTTCAAAGCATGATTTCAATAAACATGTGAATATCAGCATCACTGTAACCGACGTCTCATAGTAGGCTTTCTTTAATGGTGGGGACACATGATTACTCATATCCATTCCATGTTTTCATCTTTTGTTATACATCACTAGTCTTACTTTCGTATTCATCAATTGAAATATAATAAATAGCACTTCACAATTAACAACATACTCATAGAATATTATCACATACCGTTCTAAATAAAAGACCGTAATAAACAATTTACAATGTATTATTATAATATCGCATATACAATACCCATCATCTTAAAATTACAATACGCAAATTGCAATAAGCAATTACAATATACACTTAAAATATGACCCAGAATAGAAAGTAAATATAGTAAATTGAAATACATCCTAATATAATCTTAAATTACATAATCTTACATTACAATACGCACATGACAATGCACAATTGCTGCATGCACTTAAAATATGCATAATAATAAAAAGTAATGAGCAAATCGCAATATAACTCTAGGAATATAATTTCACGGTTCGTTATAATATAAAGTGTTAAAATCTAAAAACTAAGATAATGACCAAAATAACATTGTAAATAACATAGAATTATTATCAATCATATCACAACCATAACTATCACACTCACACGTCATATGTCTCTATGACGTCATTACTCCTACATGTCCATACTCTATCCTCGTACCAATTATTCCACATTCATTACTGTTCTGATCTAAAGTTCAAATACTCTATATTAATTATAATATATTACACATACTATGCTTTAAGTATAATGATGTGCAAATACATTTAACATAACTCACATTTAACCTTATTAATTCGAGAATTGTTTACAATATTTCACACCTTTAGTTATATATTTCTAAATAATAATTCCTCAAAACAAGATATGATGCTTTACAATTGTCATCCTTAGCTAAACAATATTGGTATAAACGTATTCAATTAAATTAAACACTTCCTTCAATTCGTTCTAGTCACAGTCTCACTTCGAATGTCCGATAATAATCACTCTTTAATTAATATCATAAAAGACGGCTGTGCAAATACGAAAACCGAATGTAAGAATCTTAATTTAAAACTGTAAATTGCAACCTGTTATTGTTAAAGACTTCGGATCAACATGATTCTGCCCAAATGACACGTATTTGATTTTGGAGTTAGATTCAATAACCAATCAACTTAATGCATCATGCAGGTAATTGCCTATTCAAACCAATCAATTAAAAGCATCATACAGGTTGTCCAGCGACCAGTTCAATCTATATATAGAAAAATACTCATGTACTTAACTACCAGCTAATGGAAGCAAAATAAACTTAAAGCTGCCGCAACTTAAAGCTATCTTTATCAACGTAATCTATACATATACTAATACTCAAACCTTTCAAGAATAGAACATAGACTGCCACATCATTAACATCATCCCACGAGCTAGATTGTTGGTCAGCTTTAATGGATTAAGCAGTCTCTCTCATCTATTGCAAATTTATATCTTTCATTGACTGTATTCGACTAGCCTTTTCCGTTAAATGTTGTTTTTCTACTTGATTGGCCAACTTTAATGTTTGTGTTCAGTACTCCCTTTACACAGTAAAGCCTCCGTTATCTCCACTGAGCACAGGAAAGCGACTGACCAATGTAATCAATTCAATGATGTGATTGAGATGTTGCGAATGAATTCCTTTACTGAAAACTGATAGGACGATATGAAAGCGGGACATTCAACAGAAGAGTGAGTTGTTCAAGGAAAAAATGTCAGTTCATACGCGTAATGCCAAGCAGTCCGGTATGTCAATTTCAGTCATAACCTTAATAAACACAGTGTGAAATGTCCATCTAATATCTTTGAAGCTTCGTAACTTGCGCTATTTTCTTACCGCGGTGTTTTACAGGTGAACTGTAGCAACGCTAAATGTAAAAACGGCGCTAAATGTGAAAACGTTGCTAACCATAGTAGGCTATGAGCGAGACACTTTTTCGCTACCATCTCAGGTGGCCTTAATCTTACCATGCTGTTGAGTACATTGAGGGGAAACAACTAATCCACGATAGCAGTGCCAACAGAGTAGTTGATAACTGTTATTAGAGTTATCTCCCACTTTTATATAAGAATCAGGTTTCTTTAATAAAAAAATAGTTTTCTATGAAACAGTAAGTGCTAAACTTCTAATATTTTGCATATGGCATAAGCTTATGGTTCGCTACAACATTTGTCAAAAAGACCACCCTGGGATTATATTTTCCCCCGGTCTATTTGGTCTCGCCCGAGGCCACATTTTACATAGAGTTAAATAGGACACTCATTTTTCTTCTTCTTTTTTTCTGAAACTACAAGAGCTAGACGTCTAATATGTTGCATGTAGTATATATTTATGGCTCGCTAACAAATGTGTTTAGTCGTAGGCAAGCAAGCGGTGTGTTTACCTCGGTAGAGATTTTTTTCTCTAAAGTTTGATTTCTACGAAGGACTATACTTAAAATTCACAAAATACGCATGACGTATAGAGGATATAGTTTATGCGAAATAATGGCTTATATTTTGGAAGGAAAATGGAAATATTAAGTGAATATTTTCTGTGTATAGTACGTGGAATGTGACAAAAGGCAGGAAATAAGCGTGCAGCTGTGAATGAAGTTTATGTAGCTGTGTATTAGTGGACGTTTCTCTCTTTCAATAGTGAAATTTGGCGATTTCTGCGGTTAGAAGTGAAGAACTTTAGTAAACAAACTTATAGCTAAATACAACGTTCGTTTTTGAAAATGCCACCAAGAAAGCAATCTGACGCTCGCCGTAATGTAAAGGGAGACAACATCGGAGAAGATCTCGATGAAACAGGTTAGTTGATTACCTCCACTTCTTATCTCGCTTCCAGTGATAGCGAGGGAGTCGGGATAAACTCGATAAGCTCTTTAAGCAGCAGATAAGAATGGAGACGTTAGGGCAGCTCTACGTTCCTTTGACAAAACAACTGACAAAACTGGCCCTTCAGGAATACATTGAAGCCAAGTTCAAGCAAATGCTAAATGAACAGTTCCTATCAAAAAAGTAGAAAGCACTACAGGTGCTACTGGACAATGGTCAAAAGATTGTTGTAAACCTACAAAGGATTTAATAAACCACTTGACGCTTAGAGACTGGATCAATAAGATCACAAAGATACAATAGTTCAGATTAATATATATGTATGTTTATAATCTCTGTTGGTCAAATACCGGATATATTGTACGGTATATTGAATCCTATAAATATATATATACAATATTACCATTTTGGGGATCGCTATATATCGTTTGATACAAAACGTTTCATTTTTATACACCAATCAAATGCAATTCGTATCAAACTTCTTTGTTTACAAAACCGACACATCTGGAAAATCCAGATACTCCAAAAGTAACGTGCCACTCTGATTTTATAACTCAAGAATGCAGAGACCGCTTAAACATTGATAAATAGAAAATCGAGTTCAAATTAGGTCAGAAGCCAAATAAATCCATAAAACATCCAGCTGCTTTTAGATGCTTTCTGTCCGAATCAGTTTATTTAGGAACACGTGATAATTCCGTTTAAACGACTCGGATCAAAATTAATGTAAAATAGACGAAGATGTTCCGTCAAAATCCTTCTTTCAATTAGGTTTGTAGGTTTATTAGTATCTATCACACGAAAACAATTTATATTGTTAGGCGTCGACGAATATACTTATATTATTTGTTTAAATACACATTTAGGTAAATATTCTGATAATCAATACTCCGATGACGAAGGTAAACATTACCTGAAAAATCATTTGTAATTAAAGACTTTAATATACCAAAACTAAGTGAAAATATAAAGCAGTCTGTAGAAGGTTCTCTCAATTATACAGATATATATGCTTAATTCATTAAAAAGAATGTCCAACAATACAAGCCCAGTTAACTCTGGATTTACGGTCGAATTGTATAAGTTTTTCTGGAACAATATTGGTTATTTTCAGTTAGGAAAATATATTTCGCTTATTTAAATAGAGAACTCTCAATAACACAAAAACAAAGAGTTATAACTTGCATTCCGAAAGTCAACACAAATTGTATTTAAAAAACTGGAGACCAATCTCTCTTCTAAACGTTTCTTAGAAAATAGCATCAGCATCCGTAGCTTTTAGAATAAAACATTTGTCATGAACTATTATCCATGAAGATCAAACTGGCTTTATACCAGGCACATTTATGGGAACAAATATAATATTACTGTATGACATACTATTTTATGCTGGGAAATACAACACTCCAGGGTTATTACTCTTGACTGACTTCGTGACTGCTTTTGACACGGTATCATGGAATTTCATGACATAAGTTTAAAAAAAAAATATTTTTGGCCCTTCAAGTATTAGTTGGATAAAACTGTTTTACTACAATATAGAGTCATGTGTTACTGTTCATGGGCATTTGTCAGACTGGTTCTATCTACAAAGTGTTTGTCGTCAAGGAGATTCAGTGTCACCCTACTTGTTCAATCTGTGTGCAGAAGTATTATCTGTACTGTTAAGAAACAATCGAAATATTAAAGGTATTACTATAGATAATACTGAGTTTTTAGTATCACAATATGCTGATGATACCAGTTTGACTCTAAATGGCTCAAAAGAATCACTTCTACACAACATGTTGGCATTAAACCTTAATGCACAACTCTCCGGCCTTTATATAAATTCTGACAAAACAAAAGTTATCTGATTTTGATCGAAAAAAGGTAGCGACACAAAGTTATGTCCAGAATACAATTTATGTTGGGAAAAAGACAATTTCACTGTACTAGGGGTTAACACCTCAACACACCTGAATTCAATGATAAATATAAGTTATGACCTTAAAATAAAGGAAATTAAAAGATTACCTGCAAGTTGGTCTAAAAGAATACTTACTCATTGGGAAAAATTGTGGTTCTGAAAAGCTTAACACTATCGAAACTTAATCATTTGATAATAGGAATCCCCAACCCATTAACTGATAAAATCAAACTTCTTTAAAATATGTTTTATAACTTTCTTTGGATTAATGCAAAATATAAAATAAAACGAACAATTATAGTACAAGACCATAAGTTTGAGGGCCTAAGAATGGGGCTAAGAGTGATTGATATTAAGCAATTTATGTCAGCTTTAAAAACTACTTGGATTCGCAGAATTTTCCAGAGAGATAATAAATATACTCAGTTAGTGAAACAAATGGGCCCCAGAAACCAATTCCATGGCAGCAATTTCATGCTGTTAATTTATGGCATAATCCACATATTAAGGTCGGAGGTCCAATCGTTTTCTATAGAAGATGGTAAGAAGGAGGAATTTTATTAAGCAATGACCTTTTAAACACAAATGGAAACATTTACTCTTACAGAGAATTAAATAATCGACATGACATAAGGTCTAATTTCATAGAATAGGAAGGTCTTATTACTGCTATTAGAAACTACTTGGGTAAATCGAATATAACACATTTATCCGATTATAGTCCAAACCTATTACACCCTCTTATCCTATCACTAATCCAAAAACATACTAAAAGCTATAGGTTCATTTATGGTATGTTGATTAAAAACAATATTCACCCAAGTCATTAATAAAATGGAAGAATGAAGTTTTAACCTTACTTAATTATAATTTCGAGACAATTTACGCAATACCGTTTAAAATAACAAAATATCCAAAATAACTAAGGTTACAATATAAAATCGAACATAGAATTCTGGGAACTAACTATTTACTAACAAAAATGAACATTCTAGATAATAGTATATGCAACTGTTGCAATATTTTACCTGAAAACATTCATCACATGTTGTGGAATTGTGAAGTTGTAAAACAGTTTTGGTCATATCTTGCAGAATGCATTAGAAATAAATGTAATATAACTTTGAAATTTTGAGAAGAAGCAAATATGTTATTTGGAAATATTAACTGTGATATCACTTAAAGCAAAATTATCATGCAAGCCAAACTGTTTATATACCAGCAAAATATATCTTTGAAAAACATATTACATCTTTATACAAAGTGGAAAAGTGGATAGCATATAAAAATTAAAGTTACCATGTTTGAAGCCATGTGGAGTCGATATAAAAACATTGGTAAATAGAACAATACAATAGATTTATAGACTTTTTATTACACGTTTCAAAGTTCAGGGACACTATAACGACCATCATAGTAAAACACTGTTGTCTACTTCTCAGCCTTATTTTAAGTTTGTATTTTTTCCTGTCGTTATATATATGGTGCAGAAAATGTTTTGTATAATTGTTTCCGACCACCCTTCATACCCTCCCCCCCACCCCCCACCACCCCTCACCAGCACCACACCGGAAAGAAAACTAACAATACATACAGTGAGTGTGTACATATGTGTGTACATATGTGTGTATATTTGCAAATGTGGATATACTTGAGAATATATTATTGATGCCTGTATACAGATAATGGGTAGAATATCAAAACATAATATAGAATGGTGAATATTTGAGAATATAGGGATACGTAATTTATTATGTTTACATACATACATACGCGTGTATGTGTTTATGTGTATGTATATATGTATATATGAGATATATAAAGTAGAATAAATTGATGCAAATTTATAAATAATGGTACATTTAAAAATACTGACACATGTCGAAACATAAACCACATGATGGCGAACCACCATGTTTGCTCTACAGTAAGCTTTTTTGCTAAATAATATCAATTTTACCTTCCTATACCTTTATTTAAAATATTACACATTAAGATACTGTATACATATGCTGAGTTAATTTTAAGGGGACACTTGCCAGTTTTAATTAGTTTAAAACTCACAGCGTCCAGTTGGTCTTCAATATGTCTTATATACTTTCAGTCATTAAAGTTAAGTGTTTAAATAGTTGAAGGTAAATTGATTGTACATATTACACATTTTTTATAATAATGCATTAGTTGTATACTTGAAAATTTAGATAGAATATGGAAAGGGATGAAATCTCAAATTTTTGTTTGATACTATGCAAGCGGTTCTAAAGTCAAATTGAGGCAAGATTAATAATGGAGAAACTTATTGTAATGTCTGAATGTAACTTAAGTTCGCCATGTGTGCCTTCAACAAAATAGAATAAAATGCATGAGCTGATTAATGAGTATGACACTTTGTTTGCAGTACATATGTCATTTTTATCAATATGTAAAATAAGATGTATGTACTCTGTTAGTATATGTAATGGATACTTTAGAAAATAAAAATAAAAACATCTTCTCTGAACCTAAAAGAGCTAGACGTCTTATATTTTGCATGTAGCATATACGTATGGTTTTCTACCAAGTTTGTTCAAAAGGTAGCCCTGGGGTCAAATTTGACCCGCTCCGGGGGTCACATTGCTACATAGCGTTATATAGAAATGTCTATAAAAACTATTTTTCTCTGAAACTGCAAAGATAGACGTCTTATACTTCGCCTGAAGATGGACAGAAAGAAGAATAAAACACATGAAATAAAAGTTATGTCAAGTAACGCCAAGTAAACCAGTATAAAAGATAATTCATCGGGAAAAAAACTTTGTTTAGTTTTGCGCGCTTTCAGGTAATCTTATTAGGAATAAACTAACAGTTTCGATAAAGTGACGTTTTTATGTTCATAAGCTCCCATTTGGAAAAGACATGTGAACGATTAATGCGAGATCAGGGAAACATTTGTTTAAAACATACAGACACAGTTCTCGTAGTAAAATCACATAGTGTAAAGAGAAAATGTAATGTAAATGCATGTGCGATTTCATGTAAATTCATGTAGTAATTAATGTAAATTCAAGTAATAATTCGCGTAAAATCAGGCAAATTCATGTAAAATTACTTTACAAACAAATGTCAAAATCTGAATTTACCAAGTTAAAAAAGGGCCAAAAAGATGCTGATAAGGCTGTCAAGCAATCTTTTACGGTACGCGCAAACACATTATAGCCGGAATTATTTTCATTTTTCTTAAAAAATCTAAAGACCCCCAAAACGACTGTATATAAAATAACTGGCATATTAATGCACAAAATACATTCTCGTCAGAATAGAAAAAACACAATACGATGATGTCATTTCATGCGAGAACCAGCGATTTTCCCCAATTATGGCCTGACTCGGCCTGTCGACATGTGTGATATAATCTAACATGACAAACCCACCCGCCAAAGAGGAAGCATTGCTAATCTCTGCAAGAACATTGTAGCAATGCGACAGGCGTACGTGCGTACCAATGTACACACTTCAATACCAACGTTTATGTATATGTCTGCAGTCTAAGCATAATATAGCACCCTTACCTTCAAACATGCTCATTTATTGTCGAATTTCTTTTTTCATGCATAGATATAAAAATCGAACAGGAAAAGTACCATTTAAGGGCGACAGTCATCTACAAACACACACAGAACCAAAGAACAACAATAAAGATGAATAAAAGGCCAAAAAATACATCACCAACACAAAATGGTTGACAAAAGGACTACCGCCTTGGAACGATCAGTGGCAAAAAATACCGTTGGGCGTTTAAACCAGGCTGTAGGATGCACCAAACCTCACACTTACCCTGCTGTCATCCCAATAAAACGGGACAGTGAAAATAAAGAAATCCCCGCCCTGAACTATAAAGAAAGATAAAAATATCGGACAGGGAAAGCAGCTTTCAAGGACGACAGTCAACCACAAAACACAAAAACAAACACGCAAACAGACAAACGAGAAGGCAAAAGTAATAAAACATGCAAATGACATCACAAACACAAAAGGGTTGACAATAGGGCAACCACCTTGGAACGGTCAGTGGCAACAAAGGCCACTGGGTGTTTAAACCGGTTCTAGAGTGCATCAAACCTCACACTTACCCTACTGTCATCCCATTAAAACAGGACAGCGTAAATAAAGAAATCCCGGCCATGATCTAATCTCTAACGAAAAGGCAGCATCAATAGGCAATATAAGTAAAACACAAATACGCTAGTTTAAATATAATACAAAAAGACAATAGCCTAGAAAGCCAGACTAAAGGTACTCAATGACTTGGCAGAAGCCAGAGCAACAAGAGAATAAACCATTAAGGGCACGACAGGAAAGATCATAGTCAAACATAAAACGCCACCGTCCCAATGGGCTTTAGTTAGGCGTCATCATAGGGTCCACAGCCTGTCCGGTCAAAGTACAATTAAAGAGGAAAGCATAGTGGCGAACTGTAAACGGGTCCACCACCAAGCATCCAGTACGTTGCAAAATGATAGGGTTATAACCTCTTTTGATAAACTTTTTAACAAGTTTAACAAAGATAGTATGAATGTGATCATGGCCAAGACTCTTACGAAGTTTATAAATCACATCTCCGTAGAAGTCAGGTTGTGATAGTCCTTGTCGCAGAAGATTTCTTAAATTATTGTTTATATTTGGAAAGAAGATCAGGTTTACGATAATCCAATTTTGCAAAGCTTTTACTAAGATTATGGTAACGGTAGCCCTGATGGAGTAGCTTTTCAGTTATACAAAGATTACAAATATTAAAGTCCTCAACAGGAGTACAAGCTCTTGAAAAACGAATAAGTTGAGACACATACACCCCATAAGAAGTTGCTCGGGGAACATCCCCATCCAAGTGGGGATAATTAACAATGTCCAAATCATCCCTCTTGTCATAAATTTTGCTAATTATTTCACCATTTTCAATCGCGAGATCTAAATCAAGTAAAGAAGCGTTATTATCAGATATATTAGCTGTTTTAAGCTAAAGTTCTTTAGGATAACTAGTATTAGCCATAGTTGGAAAGAAAGGGTTGTCAATGTTCAATATGTCATCCAGATACCGAGAGGTGTCATTAAAGGCTTCAATGACATCTGCCTGGGTATCTGACGAAAGACCCAACCTGATATCTCTTTCATAGCAAAATAAAAACAAATCTGCGACAAGTGCTGCACATTTCGTAGCCATAAGTTATCCATTTAGATATTAATTGAAATTCCACATGAAATACCGCAATCATTTTAAAACTGCTGGCCACATTATTGACCATGTAGTTAGTTTTCATTCTGTGATTAGGTTGTGGTACACTAATTGCTTTCCCATAGGCCACACATAATTCTGTATCAAATAGAACAAAGTAATTTATCATATATATATACGCATATATACGCATATTTGGGCCGCAACATGTACAAAACTACCATACAATAAGCTCTCAAGAAATGAGCCGTATCATAAGTGCGGTCTGATACGTCAAATGTAGGCCTGGTCACCTGACCGTTATTGGCCCGGTCACCTGATGAGGCTAATGAGGCGAGGTTAATGAACGTCACCTGCCCGTTACGATTATTGGTGATTGCTTTATTGTTTTACCTGTTTGTTTTTGAGACCATACATTTGACCTTAAACCCGTCAATGACATGACGTAACCGAAGTGACGTCAACTAACCTAACTGACGTCATTTAAATAAGCGTTATAATGGAAGCCGGCGAGAGGATGTTAGCGTCAGTGCCCAACAGCTTATTTTACTTATTGTACTTAGACTAATTGTTGAGGAAAGGCATCATAAGGTAAATGAAACTGACATAGGAGCATTTGTCACCAAAACGAGGAATAGAACTAACTATACAGAAAAGCAGACAAAATCTGGCCTTACAATTGTTCACGGAGTGGTTTCGCTCGACTGGTGAGACCAGAGTTTCGGGCAAGACCAGATTTACTGAAGAAATTGGCGTCAAGGAGTTGGACAGTATATTGAATGATTTTATTCTGAGTACTGTATAGTCCGACAGACTAGCTAGACTCGATAAAATCAGTCCAGGCCATCATAAGCTGGTACTTAATCGAGAAGAGGTATGAGCATCATATTCATTTAAATAGATAAGGAATTTACGCATTCAAGGGACGTACTGACAGCTAAAAGAAATTCCCTGAAACAGGAAGAAACGGGAAATAAAGAAATCGAAATAGGAATGGAATGGAAAAGAGAATAAACTACAAACAATACAATTAAAGTTAAAACTGTTGTAGTTTTCGTTCATTTATTTTTGCTATTTTTGTTTTATCAATCTGATCTAATTCGGTAACAGTTCAATCAATATATTTGATTAAAACAAACAAAGAAAAAGAAGAAGAGTAAATCCCAATGAAAATGCGCCAAAGCCTTTGGGTCGATATTGGAGACTCGGGCCGATATGACGGACAATAACGCACCACCCATATATTAATCTCTAAATACTGGCATTTTAGACATGTTGCCTGCCTGTTTATTTGTTTGACATTATCGTATTGTTTATTTTTATTCTGACGAGTAAGTATTTCGTGCACTAGTATGCCAATAAATTTACAAGAATATGTCAAAATCTGAACTTACCAAGTTATAAAAAAGGCCAAAAAGATGCTCAGAAGACTTATTTTCATATTTTTAATTTTTTTTGAAAAAAAAGAAAAGGACTGCATGTAAAATGACTGGCATACTAATACACACAATACGCACTCGTATTGTTCCGATTTGTGGCCTGGACCGGCCTGTCGACATGTGTGATATCATCTAACATCACGAACACACCCGTCAAATGGAAAGCATTGCTAAGCTCTGCAACAACATGGCTGATATATTATGCGCATGTTTGGGATATGTAGCTATGCGATAGACGTACGTGCGTACCTGTGATTATGTATATTTTCTGCAGTTTAAGAGTATGAGAGTGGACCTATGGAAACGGTCGAAAACGATAAATACGAAATATGACAGTCTCGGTTTGACTGAGACTGTTCATGAAATGTAGTGAAATGTGCTTGCTATCGTTCACGCCTCCTATCTAGCACCCTTACCTTCAAACATGCTTATTTTTGGAAGTGGCAGGGAGAACACGTTAGGCTATTACAACTGTACACCGGTAGTTTGGAACCGATGCTATGATACAAGGCCACTTGACGCTTTTTATTGTTCTGCAGTATAAGGTTAATGTGCGTTTAAACGGAAATCTTGACATGTTAAATGACGTACAAGCAGGCAGGTAGGCGGCAGGCAGGCAGACAGGCAGGCAGGCAGGCAGCAGGCAGGCAGGCAGGCAGGCAGGCAGCCAGCCAGTCAGTCAGTCAGACAGCCACCCAGACAGACAGACAGACAGACATACTAACAGCCAGACAGTCATACATATACATGTACGTATATATTTGCCTTTTTGATTGTGTATATAACCTTTTATATATCAGATGTAATTTGGCCAGAGGCTCACTTCCAAGCAAATTCCCTGAGATGCTGGACGCAGTTCGACAACTAAGTTATTGTTATATAGCATTCACACCTCCGCAAGATGTTGACATCAACTCTACGATATGTACAAGTAGTATTAACGACTGTAACACTACAGGTCTTTGGCTGGTGTATGACAAGTCGGTGGAAACGTTGTGTCATCAAGTTAAAATGTATTACGCCACTGACAAGAACAGGTATACTATATGTTTTATATACTCCAATATTTCTGTTGACTCAACATCAACTGTGCATGCGATTTTTCCAAATAGATGATGTGAAAAATATTACATCATAATCACGGTTATTGAACAATACAAAAGTAGACCATTTAAAACCGAGGATCTACATTTATGTATCTTAAAGACGCATACGTCGACGTGTCAGTTATATGACAGGTATAGATATATTAAACTGGAAGTATATATGCCATGATTAGTGTCATAGGTACATATTAAAATAAAGTTGTCATATATATTCCATGTATAAGATACATTAAACTGGACACATATATGCCATGGTTAGTCTCCCAGGTAACATATCAGAACAAAGATGTCATGTATATGTCATGGTTAGTGTCAGGGGTACAGATTAGAATATATATTACATATATATGCCGTGGTTAGTATCGCAGGTACATATTAGAACAAAGATGTCTTATATATGCCATGGTTAGTGGCATAGGTACATATTAGAACAAAGTTATGGTTAGAATCCCAGGTACATATTAGAAAAAAGCCATATATGTGCAATGGTTAGTGTCACATGTACATATTAGAACAACGATGTTATATATATGCAATGTTCAGTGTCACAGGCACATATTAGAACAAAAATGTCATATATATGCAATGGTTAGTATCTCAGGTACATATTAGAACAAAAATGTCATATATATGCCATGGTTAGTGTCACATGTATGTACATAATAGAACAACGATGTTATATATATGCAATGGTTAGAGTCACAGGTGCATATTAGAAGAACGTTGTCATATATCTGCTATGGCTAGAGTCACAGGTACATATTAGATGAAACATGTCATATATATGCCATGTTTAGTGTCACAGGTATAATAAGAACTAGGTTGTCATATGTATATCATGGTTAGTGTTACATGTGTATATATACGGTCAATGTTATCATCTACATCACATGGTCAGTGTTACATGTGTATATATATACGGTCAATGTTGTCATCTTCATAACATTGTTAGTGTTCATGCGTATATATACGGTCAATGTTATTATCTACATGACATGGTTAGTGTTACATGTGTATATACGGTCAACGTAATCACCTACATGACATGGTAAGTGTTACATGTTTATATATACGGTCGATGTTATCATTTACATGACATGGTTAGTGTTACATGTGCATATACGGTCAATGCCATCATCTACATGACATTATTAGTGTTACATGTGTTTATATACGGTAAATGTTATCATCTACATGACATGGTTAGTGTTTAATGTATATATACGGTCAATGTTAGCATATACATGACATGGTCAGTGTTACGTGCATATATACGGTCAATGTTATCATTTACATGACATGGTAGGTGTTACATGTGTTTATATGCGGTCAATGTTATCATTTTCATGACATGGTTAGTGTTACATGCATATATACGGTCAATGTTATCATCTACTCCACATGGTTAGTGTTACATGTGTAAATATGCGGTCAATGTTATCATCTACATGACATGGTTAGTGTTGCATATGTATACATACGATCTATGATATCATCTGCATGACATGGTTAGTGTTACATGTGTATATATACGGTCAATGTTATCATCTACATGACATGAATAGTGTCACATGTGTTTATATACGGTCAATGTTATCATCTACATACCATGGTTAGTGTTACATTTATATATACGATCAATGTTATCATCTACATGACATGATTATTGTTACATGTGTATATATACGGTCAATGTTATCATCTACATGACATGGTTAGTGTTAAATGTATATATACAGTCAATGTTGGTATCATCTACAAGATATGTTTAGTGTTACAGGTGTATATATACGGTCAGTGTTATCATCTACATAACATGGTCAGTGTTACATGTGTATATATATACGGTCAATGTTGTCATCTTCATAACATTGTTAGTGTTCATGCGTATATATACGGTCAATGTTATCATCTACATGACATTGCTTGTGTTACATGTCTATATACACGGTCAATGATATCATATACATGACTTGAGTGAGCGGTAGCTAGCATATTTCACTACCGCTCATGAACAGTCTCAATCAAACCGAGACTGTAATATTTCGTATGTATGTGTCGTGCTCGGCCGTTTCCAAAGGTTCATTACCATACTCTTTTTTTTTTATAGCACAGTGGCTTTTCTTGTGCAGTGTGGCGGCAGTAAAACTTCTCCCCGCGCATGCAATCAGTACTGTTATTCATTCGATCTTTGGAGATCGCTTAGCCCGATACTTATATTTAGTTATCGGTGGTACATTTTCAGTTTCTTTTGTTTTCTTACTTATTTTTTATTCTGTGGTTCAACTACTCCGGCCGATAAGAGGCTCTGGGTATTGTTTAACCACTTATAGGATATGTTGTCTGCTTTTTAATTTAGTCTTTGGCTGTTACTTGTGATACGCAGGCTTCATAACCGCTGCTCCCAACTAAATTCCATTATGTTTATTTCGCTCTTCGGGGGATTTAATTTTATTAGATACTGGAACCATACGCCGTACGACAAGGGAAGCAAATAACTCCATGTCCACCGCCGTATGCATACCATCTTCGGGATGGTTAACATTGTGTACTATTGATTTTATGATTATTGAGTTCTGCTCAACCATAATGTAAGTACTTATGATTTTTCTACATTATACAACATTACCACACAACCTTATCAAAGACATATTTATTGCACTCATTAAAAATACGTTTGCTAGGGGAAATACTACATTTTTGGCCTGTAACAATATTAAAGCGTGTTTTACTAACAGCAGTTTGGACAATTACACTATGTGGACTTGCCATGAACTAGAATTAGAAATAAAACGGGCTTTATATGGTTGTTTGTGTAATTTGAGAATCCAGTACATCGTTGGAAGTCTTATATACCTATATTATTAGCTGCTTTATCAGCAGGAACAAACTTATTATGGAATTTCTGGAATCCCGATTTTAAATTACGAAATGAAAACCTAGTTCTAGGGGAAGTAGGGAGGGGTTAGTCGCTTTTCGTCTATTCTAGCCTTGACAATATTGCACGGAGTGATATGCTTCGAAACAACATTATCTTCAGTAGATTGCACCGGAGTATACGAATTAACACTCCCGAGTTCCTGAGGATTTAAAGCATTGAGGTAATGGAGGCGTCAAACAATAATTATAGTATTAGCTACTTTATCAGCAGGAATTAAATATAGATATAAAAACTCGAACAGGAAAAGTAGCATTCAAGGACAACCACAAACATACACAGACACAAAGAACAACTTTAAATATGAATAAAAGGCCAAATAAGACATCACAAACATGAAAAGGGTTGACAATAGGGCTACCGCCTTGGAACAGTCCGTGGCAAAAAATGCCGCAGGGGGTTTAAACCAGTTGCTAGGGTGCACCAAACCAATCACTTACCCTACTGTCATCCCAATAAAACGGGACAGTCTAAATAAAGAAGTCCCTGCCATGAACTAATCTCTAACCAACAAGGCAGCAATATAAGAAAACACAAAGATGCTTAATATATATAAATACAAAAAACAATAGCATAGAAAGCCGCGAAGAAGGTACTCAATGACTTGGCAGAAGCCAGAGCAACAAGAGTACAAACCATTGAGGGCACGATAAGACAATATTGCAGACAAACATCAAACATCACCGTCCTTTTGGGCTTTAGGTAGACGTCATCATATAGTCCACAGCCTGTCCAGTCATCGCACAATTAAAGAGGAAAGCATAGTGGCGAACTGTAAATAGGTCCACCACCAAACATGCAGTGCGTTGCAAAGTGTCATAAACTCTTTTGATAAATATTTCAACTAGTTTAACAAAGGTAGTTTGAAAGTGATCATGGCCAAGGATCTTACGAGGTTTGTAAATCACGTCACCACAGCAGTCAGGTTGTGATGATCCTCGTCGCAGAAGAGTTCTTAACATACTTATGTATTTGGAAAGAAGATCAGCGTTACGATAGCAATACAATTGTGCAAAGTTTTTAGGAAGTTTATAGTAACGGTAGCCCTGATGGAGTAGCTTTTTAGTAATACAACGATTACGAATATTAAAGTCCTCACCTCGAGTACAAGCTCTTTTTCAGAAAAGGAAATAAGTTGAGACACATAGACCCCATAATAAGTTGCTCCGGAAACATCCCCATCTAAATGGATAATTAACAATATCAACATTAAAATCATCTCGCTTGTCATATATTTTGCTAATTATGTCACCATTTTCAATGGAGAGATGTACATCGAAAAAGGGATAAAAATATCGGACAGGGAAAGCAGCATTCAAGGACGACAGTCAACCACAAAACACAAAAACAAACACGCAAACAGACAAACTAAAAGACAAAAGTAATAAAAAATGCAAACGACATCACAAACACAAAAGGGTTGACAATAGGGCTACCGCCTTGGAACGGTCAGTGGCAAAGTAGGCCACTGGGGGTTTAAACCGGTTCTAGGGTACATCGAGACAAGAAGCGTTAGTATCAAAAACATTAGCTTTGTTAAATTGAAGTTCTTTAGGGTATAGAGAGCGTGAGTGGTAGCTAGCTTATTTCACTACCGCTCACGAACAGTCTCAATTAAACCGAGACTGCAATATTTCGTGTGTGTAGTTTTCGGCCATTTCCAAAGGTCCATTATCATACTCTTTTATATATTATTAACCATAGCAGAAAAGAAAGGGATGTCAATGTTCAATATGTCATCCAGATACCTAGAGGTTTCATTAAAGGCTTCAATAATATATGTCTGGGTATCTGGTGAAAGACTCAACATGACATCTCTTTCATAGCACTATAAAACAAATCAGCGACAAGGGTTGCACAGTTCGTACCCATTGGGATACCAAAAAACGGTCGTTCTATACCTGACCAGAATATTATCTAATAGGAAGATGAGTGCTTCACAAACTTCTTGGCCAGTCCACATAGTGTAATTGTCTAAAAAGAAATATAAAAAGATCGGACAGGGAAAGTAGCATTCAAGGAGGACAGTCAACCACAAAACACAGAAACAAACACGCAAACAGACAAACAAGAAGGCAAAAGCAATAATAAATGCAAAAGACATCACAGACACAAAAGGGTTGACAATAGGGCTACCGCCTTGGAACGGTCAGTGGCAAAGTAGGCCACTGGGGGGTTTAAACCGGTTCTAGGGTGCACCAAACCTCACACTTACCCTACACTTACCAGGACAGTGTAAATAAAGAAATCCCCGCCATGATCTAATCTCTAACCAACAAGGCAGCATCAATAGGCAATATAAGTAAAACACAAATATGCTCGTGTAAATATAATACAAAAAAACAATAGCCTAGAAAGCCAAAATGAAGGTACTCAATAACTTGGCAGAAGCCAGAGCAGTAAGAGAATAAACCATTATAGGCACGACAAGAAAGATCATGGACAAACATCAAACGCCACCGTCCCAATGTGCTTTAGGTAGACGTCATCATAGAGTCCACAGCCTGTCCGGTTACAAACTTATTATGAAATGTTGGAATCCCGATTCTGAATTACAAATTGTAAACGGTTGTTATGCTTAAATGCTTTCATCAAAGGAAATGTCGCTAACCATATTACAAATTGTGTTAACGGGACGTTAAACCTCATTTCGTTTCTTTCAGATACCAGAATATATTCTGTGCACTGTGTAATGGTGAGCAGATTGTTCAGCACCCGTCTACGTCATGTTCATCGACTAATGTGCATGTTAATCCGGTTTCTATTCTTCTCACATACCAGCTGCCAAACACAGCCGAGGTCAGAACTCTTCTATGCAGGACGGGACAGCATTATGAACCACTGACGGTTTGAACATTATACGTTTTCATGTTTATGTCATATCAGCCCTCGGATATCAACCCTGAAGGCTACTAAGACGTTTTACACTTTTTTAACAAATTCCTTAAAAGGCTTAAGAGACACAGCCTTTTATTATATTTTGTTAATAAAAGGGTCTTACCGCATAGAAATAGAAGAACAATAATTGACCTGCCCTTTTTTTAAATTACGTTTTAGTAAAATTCTAAAAAAAGTTCTTAAACGTACACAAACTAGAAGAAAACGTTTTAGAGGCTAACCCTTTCTTCTTTTTAATTTTTAGTAAATGTCTTAAATGTATTAAACATGTTAAAAGGCTCAAAACGCATCAACATAGAAGTAAACACCTTTACGAAAAGTAAAAGTCTTAAAACGTTCCAAAAAAATACAAATAGAAGAGAACATGTTTTAGATTGACCACTATTTTTTATAACGTTACATAATGTTATGTAATATAATGAATACGGACCTTTAATTCGGTCCATATGCATCGGTCCATATGCGGTGTTATTGTGCTCTGTCAATATGTATTTAACCTAGGTCCTTAAACCACGTATATACCTCACCCAAAGTCCATAATTTTATATTAACCTGACCTTAGGTACATTCGACTTTTTAATATCTGCTGAATCTGTACTGGCATTACTTGATTTGCTAGACTTGAATATGAATACATATGTTATTGTAGCATGGTCACTGAAATTCCTTTTGTATGTGCACAGGTGTAAATCGTTTAATTAAATATAGCACCTGTCAGAATAAATGGTGTACTCTAAATATCAGTGATTGGAACTTACAATATGGCTTACAGCTGAAATCGACAGACTACAAAACAAATAAAGTATTATCTCATCTCGTTGTTTGAATTAAACACCTCGATGGGACCATACTCTATCTATAACTTAATATGTGTTTTTGCTTTCTGTTTGTTTTACAGACGGCCACATTGTAAATTAATACCTTCTAAAAATATTATTATTGTTATTATTATTATTATCATTATTATTATTATTATTATTATTATCAAATGCAGGTGTTAATCACAGCTTACTTTATACATACACACATATACATACACCATTACTTTGTTTTTAAAATATTTGTTTTATTATTGGAATCAGCAACAGTAAAAGTAATAGTACTAGTGGTAGGAAATGCATTATAGTGCTTGCTGTTGAAGTATGCGATAATTTAAAGGCACATTTATCAAACATATTTTCTGCTTTCCCTGTGTAAACTGCTCGATTATCTTCTCAATATTGACTTCAATTTGTATTTGTAATTAACTATGATAACTATTGACTGATTAACCTTTGTAGAACAAATGCCAGTCGATTCAATGCACGTCGCCCCTTCAATTGAGCCCCTTCAAAAACACCTGCACAGAAGGGATTATATATACCGACAGGGGCGAGCTGACGTTGGCAGTGAGGGTCATTCACACATCTTCGTACTCCCTGATAAATGCGCAGTCAGTCACAGAGTCTGTACGGCAACACTTCCTGAAAAACACCACAGATGTTGATCTTTCCTCGTCTTCATACTGTCTTCAGTTTTATTTCAAAACTCATATACCTTACAATGAAAGACTTTCTATGCGATTATCGACGAAAACTGTATACGTTACTGAAACCATTTTCACAGTTGCGGGCCACTTCAAAGGAAGTCCAAGTTTGATGTTGAAAACAATACTTGGCAAAGTAACATTTAATACAACTGCTGCACTACTTGATGGGTCAATAATCAATATTCAAGCGATTCCTGGAGAAGTGGATTCCTTAATGGTACTTCCAAATTGCCATCGGGACATTGATGTCTTTGTTTCAGATCCCGTGTTCGGTATTTCCAACACTCCTCTGTACTATTTCAAAGACGTTTACGATAATACAACAACTATACTGGAAACAGTCTTTTTAAACCTGGCGTGTGCCCTTTGTTCGGAGTGTGACTGTTCATATGTGTATGACAACGCGTTTATTGAATGCCCCTCGTTTCTATACGATCTGAATGACACCCCTCTTAGGCGGTTTCCCGGGGGCCTTTTACATGTCAGTAAACATGTACATTTCAACTTCAGCTCTTTCAGAAGTGTAAATGACACTCATGTACATATTTGTGTGAGTGATGTTATCGCTTTGCTCTCGTCACACGCATGCCGTATCAAGATAAAGTCATCTTGGTATGCGAATGTCTTCGGCGTGTTCTTGTTTTTTATCCAGATACTTATATAAATAATCCTAGACCTTGGTATGCGAATGTCTTCGGCGTGTTCTTGTTTTTTATCCAGATACTTATATAAATAATCCTAGACCTTGGTATGCGGATGTATTCAGATCACCCATTTACAGTTCGCCACAATGCTTTCCTCTTTGATTGTGCGATGACAGGACAAATTGTGGATTCAATGATGACGTCTACCTAAATCCCCAAAGGACGATAGAGTTTCTTGTTTGTCCTAAGTATTGTCTTGTCGTACCTTGAATGGTTCGTTCTCTTGTTGAGTTTGCTTTTGCCAAGTTACTGAGTGCTTGTTTTGTTGCTTTCTAGGCTTTTGTTTTTAGATTCATATATACATGATCAGCTATATGTTGCCTATTAATGCTGCCTTGTTTGTCAGAGAATATAACCTGGCGGGATATCTTTATTTACATTGTCCCGTTTATTGGGATGACAGGATAAGAATGACATTTGATGCACCCTAGAACCTCTTTTAAACAACCAGCGACATTGTTTCCCCTGAACGTTCCAAGGCGCTGTGGCCCTGTTGTCAACTCGTTTGTGTTTGTGATGGCACATGCCTTGTTTATCAACAGTGTAATTTCTGTTTGTTGTAATGCGTGTTGTTGGATTACTGTTCTATGCAAGCTACATTTTCGGTTGGACCTGTATACTACTTTTGGTCTTGCTTCTTATCCAGACAAGTATATAAAACCTCCTATGTGCAAACCTACCAAAGGAGTTCAAGTAATCATTCATTAAGTTATTAACACATTAAATGCCAGACATTTACATGTCCTCGTTTAATTCTATTATTGCTCACAGTTAGGTACATGTACAATTATATCACAGAACTTGAAGTCAAAAAGAAGCGTTTATGTATCACAACAATCAAAATATTAACCTGATTAGATTAGGGAGTTTGAACGACATATTGCTACCTATACTATGGGGGAAATTAAGAAATATTACTTCTAACTTAACAACAATAAACCGTTCATCTTACAGCCTAGTTCTCTGCTATTTACATGTTAGAAATTAATATTATTTGGTTAAATTTTCTAAATTATTCTCATTGTTGTTATTGAAATATCTGTGCATAGAATGTATGCGTCTATTTCACTAAGATGTGATGTAAATTGTTATTTTATGCAAGAAAAAAGATGGTCCTATTAAATAACACAAGTTCAAAGAATCTTTATTATGTGAACAAATGAAACGTACATATGAGTGTTTATAATGTTAATGTTGACATGTAACTGTGTCGTCCAATGCCATTCATTTAAATGAGTTACATATAAAAGTGTCCGGATAAAGTAAATAAAGTATTGATATTTACGATAAACGTCATATGGTGTTTATTATTGTGCTTCTCTTATTCAATATTGTTTACATAACATGTTTATCTTACAGCTTCTGTGCTGTTGTATGACGTTCTTAACAGTATACATAGGGCCGTGTGACATTGAAAGTTGTTTCGAGTATTCAGTATTTGGTTCATTATTTACTTCAAAGTTCAGTATAAAGATTAAAAGATTCATTGTGAATATAGTGGATACTATACGGATATATTTATTAACAACATAGTGTGAGAGGATAAACATGTACTGTTTTCATCTTTGTTACAAGTGACATTTGATTATTTGGACTATTTCGAATAAACCAGAAAATAATTAAAATTGGATTAAAGGAACACTTTTATTAAAGGGACAATTGCCAATACTATTTGGACTTTAATCTAAATTCGGATTTATAAAATAAGACTGGATCTATGTGTATTCTGTAAGTGAATATTTGTCATTGTATTATTTAAATAAATTTGTTGATTATATGTTAAAAATTGTTGCTGTTGTTTTTGCCCTTCTTTTTTTGTTACAATTTTCCCGTAGCAATAGTCTTTTGCTATATTTAAACAAATTAAATAATGTGACGTCATTGCAAAATATAAAGACTGTCGTTAGTTTCTGATATGTGTAACCGAATGTCTCCGGGTTACCGTACCAGCGCTCTAACCAAGGGGACATACGGTTTGGAATCGATCATTCTCTATTACCCTGGGCCCGTATTCATAAAGCTTCTTACGATATGTCTCAACCTCAACTTAAGACTGGTCAATTTCACTTAGGTAAGATGTATTCTTATCTTATATCAAATTCGTATTCACAAAGCATCTTAGTTGAAATCTTAACTAATACATATCTGAAAATTGTCTAACTTCATAAGTTAATGTTTCGTTTCTAAAGTTTGTGCCCAGGATAATCTGTAATTCCCCATATATATTTAGATACCGGAACAGCTCTTTTGCTTAGAATTCGCCACAACTATGCAATATAATTATTATAGTGAAGAATCCTTTGAGTTGCTTCTTGTCCATGTTTATAGTTTTTCCCGTCTTTGATAGTACATACAATTTAAAGCATTACATATTAGGCAACGTGTTTCTTGATTAAATATTCAGCTGACGATATTTGTTGTCATTTTTTGGTAAAGAGAGGCGATCTCGAATCAGTTGGTTTTCACTACAAATACGATTAAAACCGTCATAATTTTTTTCAGTTTCATGTTCAATAAGCACTTAACTAGGCCTCATACACCATACAATATAATTATTGTTAATGCCAAAGCTTGGTCTGGAAAAATTATAAGACTCGAATTTTGTGGTATAGATCATTTTCATATTAATTCATAATTATGATGCTTTAAATCTCTGAATGATGTGTGTGATGTGATCAACATCAGCCTATTTGAATTAAACGTACAACTGTTAGCAATAATACCCCAATTTAAAATTAATATTTATGATTAAGAACTATCACAACCGGACTTCTGTGGTGACGTGGTGGTGGACCCATTTACAGTTCGCCACTATGCTTTCATTTTAATTGTGCGATGACCGGACAGGCTGTGGACCCTATGGTGACGTCTAACTAAAGCCCAAAACGACGGTGACGTTCGATGTTTGTCTACAGTTTTGTCTTGTCGTGCCCTCAATGGTTTATTCTCTTATTGCTCTGGCTTTTGCCACGTCGATGAGTACCTTCTTTGTGGCTTTCTAGGCTTTTGTTATTTGTATTTATATATACACGAGCATCTTCGTGTTTTACTTATATTGCCTATTAATGCTGACTTGTTTGTTAGAGAATAGCTCATTTCGGCGATTTTTTTATTTACACTGTCCCGTTTTATAGCGTTGGCAGTAGGGTAAGTATGAGGTTTGGTGTGTCCTATAACCTGGTTTAAACCCCCAGCGGCCTTTTTTGCCACCGACCGTTCCAAGGAGGTACGCCTATTGTCAACCCTTTTGTGTGTGTGATGTCTAATATGGCCTTTTGTTCATATCTTTAAATGTGTTCTTTGTTTCTGTGTTTGTTCGGGTTGACGGTCGTCCTTGAATGCTGATTTTCCTGTTCGATCTTTATATCTATAGCAACAAAATCCAGCCGACCCGTTGACATTTTAAGACCAAACATTTTCATAAACACTAGTAACATGCGGCTTAATGTAATGCATGTGCATGCACACTCTTCATATGAACTTGATGCACTCTATGAGGGTTGTCATGACACCAATCACTCTCTTCTTTGTTTAACATGATCTAAATATAGCATTGATACATGTAAAGGAATTGTTTTAATAATCTTGAAATAAAACTATTCCAATTCACCACGTTTCGTGCAACACTTTACATTTCGATTAGTCAAATGATTAGATTAAGAAATGATTATAAAATAATTCAATTTCACCTTTGTTTGTGCACAATACGTGCCGCAAAACATAATGTATTCATTTCGTGCCGCTAACCATTGCTTATAATTATCTCTGAAGCTACAGTACGCAATTTATGAATATAAATATTTGCCACTGACCGTTCCAAGGCGGTAACCCTATTGCCAACCCTTGTGTGTTTGTGATGTCTTATTTTGCCATTTATTCATTTGTGTATATAGTTGTTCTTTGTTCCTTTGTGTGTTTGTGGTTGACTGTCGTCCTTGAATGCTCTTTTTCCTGTTCGATTTTTATATCTAAATTACTTGTATAGGTCAAATGCCATTCTAAAACTATTGGCCAAAAGTCATTCTAGAAAATTGTTCTTGTTCGGCAATTTAATGTTTGATGTTGATTTGATTTTTAATCGCATTGGCATACACATATGCTTAGTTCTGAGGTCAAATGATCAACAATAATAGCCAAAGTCTCATATCAATAGCTCAAATAGTTTTGTGTAATTAAAGATGGAAAATAAACATGATTAAAAATATTTAGTTATTTAAACTTAATATTTAAAATTGTGAAATAAAGACGTTTAGGTATAGGCCTAAACACATGACATACAAACACCCACTCATAGACCCACTCATAGACTTCGTATTTGTAAAAAAAAACTATTATTATGACCATGACCTATTCACCTCAATACGGACTTGATACTCTACACGGACACAGTTTCTGTTTGACATTGTATCAAGTTTAATTAAATTTTATCCATCCATTTCATTGAGTATTACTAAACTACGTGATGCCTCGTAGTTAGTACGTACATCGTTTACATCTTTTACAAATACAAATGTAACATATTAAATATTTTTGACACAAAATAGGTTAAACTGTAACTTTTGATATTGTTTATTAACCACTGATAAAACTATGGCGTTGCTGAAGACTTTTGAAAGGCAATTATTTAAATAGAAAAAAAACGAACATTTAGTATCATAATTTGTTTTCAAATTTCAACAAGTAAAAGAAAAGCGTGCCTAAAACGGTACTCGAAGCCGCATTATCACGCCAGTGCGCTACCATAGGCTCAGAAAAACACTGTTAATTTCGCAATCGATTTTTCACGAGCTATGCTAACCTATACTGTGTGACATAAAACAATAGTTAAGATAATGTAGGATATATCTTAAATCTTGATGGAATTTCAACACAACTTAATCGACATTTAAGATATTAAGATGTTTTATGAATCACTTGTAAACTTAAGATTTCTCTTAAACGAAGTTCTAGAAAATGACCACACTTGAAGGTTTATTTAAGCTGAGAAATATCTTTAGAAGCTTTACCAATACGGGCCCTGTACTCAGTTACATACACCTCCACCAGACTGAAATTCTTCCTTGAAGTTCTTATTATAAAGAGCCTGTTTTTCAGGATGATCCCGGACGAGCCCCCAAATATAACGGGTGGTAAAAAACATCGGGACTCAGCCGGGACTCGAACCCAGGGTCTCTGCTTTACCGTACCAGCGCTCTAACTACATAGTTACTGAGGACATGCGGCTAGGTATCGATTGTTTATCATTTACCCGTACCTGGCTAGATATACATTATTTTATATATTCATAGATATTAAATACTGAGTGTTTAATTCGAAGCATGTGAAATTAAAACGATAATAACTGAACATTTGACGTAAGCTCCTATTTCTGTATCTGTGGTTACAACAGGTTATATTCAATTTGATGAATTTGTAATTAAAGCTACATATTCTGTACACTAGCACTTGAGCAGCAAAAAGTATATAAAGGAAGAAATTTTACACTAGATGGGGATTATACGCGATACATAAATTTATTACTCGTATACCTTTTTTGTTTTTATCGTTTAGTTCAAAAGAACATTTGATATGCGTAGGTAGAAGAATATTATATTGATATTATTAATTGTGAAAGCAGAAATTACGATTTGAAATTACAGGTTTTTAATGACTTTTGATGATGTGTTAGGAATAAATACATGGCGCTTACATTTATAGAGAATGTACAATTACTATTGAAAACGAGAGAAGCGAATGGGCTTACATGCATATCGCTGTACTTTCTCTGTGTTGTTCGTAAGGTGCTTGTATGATCAAACGAAATGGCGTGGGGTTGGAGGATGGGGCTTATGTTTTTTTCCTGAAATGTTGTTGATTCTTAAAGCAGTTTGCCAAAATCGGATGAAAAAATAAGTATCGAACTGTATCCTACTGTCTTTGATATTACATCACTAAACAAAATATGACGGTGTTTCACGGAACACTGGTGTTACCTGCCGTGTGCTTATTAACGTTTATGAAAAGGGGCATGCATCTGAATCGGATAATTGATAATGAAGAACTGTATACAGTTTTACCAAGTTATGTACTAGGATAGATTGCAGGTTAATGTTTTATAAAAAGGGAGCATAGAATAATGTTAATATTAATACAATTTAGGAATAATTAAAGAAACGGACTTGCATGACTCGCATCATACATTCCGCCCAACAGGAAACGGTCTGGCTATCGAATTAATATGTGGCTTTAATATTTTTGTCAAACAAACATTTTCAGAATGTTAATATTAATGAAAATAAGTATAAAATCGAACAGGAAATGCAGATTTCACAGAACTCAGCAAACCCCAAAACACGCAAAGACAAACATGAATGAAAATAGTTATAAAAATAAACACAAAAGGGGTTTTAAACTAGGGCAACCCTTTTGTGTTTGTGATGTCGTTTGCATTTATTATTGCTTTTGCCTTCTTGTTTGTCTGTTTGCGTGTTTGCTTCTGTGTTTTGTGGTTGACTGTCCTCCTTGAATGCTACTTTCCCTGTCCGATCTTTTTATATTTCGTCCTGTTTACACACACTGAACAGATACCTTTGAAACAGAAACATTTCCACTAATGTCTTATACAGGAAGTACTGTTATTACTGGACACAGTTTGTCGATCAGTAAAAACCCAATTTTATCCTTGTTCCGTTCTGTTCTGTTAAATACCATTACCACCCCCACCCCACTGGGTGCGTTCCGTTCCGTTAAATACCATAACACACCCCCTCCCATCCCCACCCGGGGATTGGTATTTAACGGAACGGAACCATATATGTACATTACCTCATCTGAATTGATGTTGTCTTTTTTCCTTCGAGAAATCATGTAATAACAGTGACATATTCATACGTATGCATATCAATAGATAAATTAATATTCCTTTTTTGTCCTCATGTGTTTACCTGATCCGTTCGGTGCCTTTTCATGTTTACACACAAACAGTTAAATCGTCCATGTTGATGATTTGCAAAACCATAATATGTTCTTCATCAGAGCTGATCTAGTAAAAATCACAGATCAGGCATTGATAAAAGTTGCAAGAATATATAATGGTTTCCTAATTCATTGAAATCGGTAAAAACATGCTGGTCCCTGGTCACATTGAACAGCATATTAAGTTCTGCTCCTTTTTTCTTACAAACACTGGCTACACTGGTATTTATATGCAAATCTTACATGAACTGCATGCGTAATCGGAAACCCGTAATCGGAAACTCGTATGTAAACAAGAGATGACATTGCAACGTTGCAATTATAATAGTTAAAAAAAAGAGTTGTTTTTGCACGTTACTAACTGATGACTTTATTTCACTGATATAACATGTTAATGTTAAACATTTAACAGAACAACGAAGGGAAAATGAAAACTCAACACTTTATTTAATTATATGCGCGCAGGTTTAACATGTTTAATGCCAAAATAATGCTAGGTTAATAAATTGAGATGCTAAAATTAATGTTTGATTTCCGTGTGTCCCTTTAAAGGCAGTGTTATTGCAATGGAAAATATCTTTAAATACTACAAGACTTTCTCCTAAAAAATAAAATAGAAGATTGTGTTTATTCATCTTGGCATTTCCTTAAAATTGCCATCTAGTGATTTAGATTTTTCATGGAGAGAGAGAGAGATGACACCTCCGTTCATGTGAGGACAAATATAAGTCATAATCCTGCCATGTGAGGACACACATGACCATGTGAGGACAAACTCTGTGTCCTTCAGTTACATCTACTACCGTAGATTTAAAGTCGACACAAAACGGAGAGACATGTAACGACATGAGACAATGTCCTCATATAGTATGTGTTTCGATCTAATTGTCCTCACTATATGTCCCCATTTAAAACTCATTTGTCTGTTTTTTTCTCTTTTAAGTGCAAAGCAGAAACTTTTGTGTAATTGAAGATGGGAAATAAACATGACTTAAAAAGGATCAACTAGACATCAAGAGCAACATTCCTGTGAAGTTTCATGAAAATCCGTCTAGTAGTTTAGAGGAGTAGTCACTACAAATGTTTACTAAACAAACTCTATGTGAACAAAGATGGCCACTGGTGCCCAGGTTTAATTTTGATTCAAAATAATGTTCGACAAGGATCAACATCAAGTCATGCTGATCATTTTAGAAAAAGTCCCATATCAATATCACTTACAGTTTTCAAGAAGTAGTCGCTTCAAACTTTTTTTTAAAAATCTGTTTTTAGTTTTAGCCATGGCGGCCATCTTGAATTTCCGGCCGACCTAAAAAAAATCTGGGATCAATCAGACATCAAGAGCAACATTCCTGTGAAGTTTCATAAAAATGTGTCATGTAGTTTAAGAGGAGTAGTCGCTACATACATCTATGTAAACAAAGATGGCCGCTAGCGGCCATGTTTAAAGTTGCATCGAAATATATTTCGACAAGGATCAACATCATGTCATGCTGATCATTTTAGAAAATGTCCATATCAATATCACTTACAGTTTTCAAGAAGTAGTCGTTACAAATTTATTTATTTTAAATATATTTTTAGCCGTGGCGGCCATTTTGAATTTCCGGCCAAACTGAAATTTTTCTAAGATCAACTACACATCAAGAGCAACATTCCTGTAAAGTTTCATGAACATCCGTCAAGTTGTTTCAGAGGAGTAGTCGCTACAAGTTTTTACTATATAACTCCATGTAAACAAAGATGGCCACTGGCAGCCATGTTTAACGTCGAATCCAAATAATGTTCAACTCAGATCAACATCATGTCATGCTGATCATTTTAGAAAAGTCCCATATCAATATCACTTATAGTTTTCAAGAAGTAGTCTCTACAAAATTATTTTTTAAAAATATATTTTTAGCTGTGGTGGCCATCTTGAATTTCTGGCCGATCTGAAATTTTGCTAGGATCAATAACACATCAAGAGCAACATTCCTGTGAAGTTTCATGAAAATCCGTCAAATAGTTTTAGAGAATCAGTCGCTACAAGGTTTTACTATATACCGGTAACTCTATGTAAACAAAGATGGCCGCCGACAGTCATGTTTAATGATGAATCAAAAGAATTTCGACAAGGACCAACATCATGTCATGCTGATCATACTAAAAAATGTCCCATATCAGTATTACTTATAGTTTTCAAGAAGTAGTCGCTACAAACTTCTTTTTTAATAATCTATTTTTAGCCTTGGCGGCCATCTTGATTTTCCGGCAAACCTGATATTTTGCTAGGATCAATCAGCCATCAAGAGCAACACTCCTATGAAGTTTCATTTCCCATTTCTGCAATACAAAATTCCACATATTTGAGATATTACAATTCCACCAAAACCATTTTAATATTGGGTAGACAAACTTCTCATGCTAATTGTTTAAAATTTCAAATATGGTGGATTCACTTTCACATTTTATACAGCAAATTGCTACTATGTGTGTCAAAGTCAAAGTTCATGATACCGGATTTTGGTCTTGTTCATCAATATAAACAGAACAAGAGGTCAATGACCCTGAAGCTCTACTGATTGATTTTGATTTCAGGAAGTTGTCGTTACAGACTTGTTTTTTGACAAATTATTTTTAGCCGTGGCGGCCATCTTGAATTTCAGGCCGACCTGAAATTTTGCTAGGATCAATTAGACATCAAGAGCAACAATCATGTGAAGTTTCATGAAAATCCGTAAAGTTGTTTCACAGAAATAGTCGCTACAAGTTTTCATTATATAACTCTATGTAAACAAAGATGGCCGCTGACAGCCATGTTTAACGTCGAATCAAAATAATGTTTGACTCTGATAACCATCATGTCATGCTGATCATTTTACAAAAAGTCCCATATCAATATCACTTATAGTTTTCAAGACGTAGTCGCTACAAACTTATTTTTTAAAAATCTAATTTTAGCTGTGGCGGCCATCTTGAATTTCTGGCCGATCTGAAATTTTGCTAGGATCAATTAAACATTAAGAGCAACATTCCTGTAAAATTTCATGAAAATCTGCCAAGTAGTTTCAAAGGATTAGTTGCTACAAGTTTTTACTATATAACTCTATGTAAACAAAGATGGCCGCTGGCAGCCATGTTTAACGTTGAATCAAAACAATTTTTGACAAGAACCAACATCATGTCATGCTGATCATTTTACAAAAAGTCCAATATCAATATCACTTATAGTTTTCAAGTAGTAGTCGCTACAAACTTGTATTTTGAAAAACTATTTTTAGCCATGGCAGCCATCTTGAATTTCTGGGCGACCTGAAATTTTGCTAGGATCAATTAGACATCAAGAGCAACATTCCTGTAAAGTTTCATGAAAATCTGTCAAGTAGTTTCAAAGGAGTAGTCGCTACAAGTTTTTACTATATAACTGTATGTAAACAAAGATGGCCGCTGGCAGCCATGTTTAACGTTGAATCAAAACGATTTTTGACAAGGACCAACATCATGTCATGCTAATCATTTTAGAAAAAGTCCCATATCAATATCACTTATAGTTTTCATGAAGAAGTCGCTACAAACTTGTTTTTTAAAAACCAATTTTTAGATCTGACGGCCATCTTGGATTTCACATCAACATGAATTTTTGCTAGGATCAACTAGACTTCATGGGCAACATTTCTGTGAAGTTTCATGAAAATCCAATCAGTAGTTTCAGAGGAGTAGTCGCAAAAAAAACAAGTTTACGGACAGACAGACGGACGGACGGACAGACGGACGACGGACGCCGCACCACGGCATAAGCTCTGCTGATCTCTGATCAGTAGAGCTAAAAACAGCAAAGTTCATCACAAGCCGAACATTTTGAGTGACTAATGTGAATCAGTGTAACAAACAGAAGATTATTTATTTGCATAAATACCGGTGTCTAATCTAATGCTGTTCAAACTGTCTATACGTGACTGTTTATTAAAATATGTACGCACATTATATATGATATATGAACAATTATCACACAAATTAAATCCAAATATGTAGGCTGAGTAGTAGCAAGACAATGTTACATTTAAAATCTACAGAATATAGAACTAGTTAGGCCAAACAAAATGAATTCTCTGTTTCCGCTAACCCGACCGACCCTATTTTTTTCCGCCGACCCTAAAGTTTTTTACACCGTTTTTGTAACAAAAAATGTGTTCGATCGTTTTTGTTCTTTTCTATCTTTCCGCATAATATAAATATTTCCGGTAATTAGTCGTCCCGATACTTGAAACGCATGTCAATAAAGCGTCTACCGATGCAGGTGTCCACACGATGACAATGTTTTTTCAAAAAATCGTTGTCAGATCTGTCGAGTTTGTCCTTAATTTTAACGACATGGCAACACATTTACTGCTCAATGCTCGAAAAGTAGGATAGCCAGACGCCCGGGGCTCCTCGAAATCCATTCCGGGCCTGTCTCATTTTACAGACAATGAGCCCGTCGGGCCTGTCTAAAAAACAAATCCTCAAAATCTTACTTGATCTCAAGATCCTCAAGACAAAATACTCCCATGTGTATTGTGAACTGTGAAAACACTTGCAATAAAGTAATTAAAATGTGTTATACACACATTGAAACAATAAGACGTTTGAATATTTTGCCTGGCTTAGTATCGGCAGTTTGTCACAACTGAGATCGACAATTATTGACATAAAACTACATTATCCTGCTATTAGGGTTGTGTTTTCTTTCCTTTTTGATAAGAAATACCATTTTTGTCATTCAAAACACATTAATGCATGAACAAAGTTTGTAATTGATGGTATTTCGATTGAGTGTTTGTGAAATGTTCGGGCCGTAAAAATGCGGTGTCATAGTAGTTTGGATGGTACAAAATTTCGGATATTTTTTTTACGTAATCGAATAAGAAAACATGTCCTTTACAAATTTATATCGCGTAGGAAAAAAAAAGAAAAGAAAAAAGTTATGCCTACCTACCTACCCTATTTTTTTTCAAGACGTTAGCGGAAACAAAGTATTAATTTTGTTTGGCCTTACTATGGAATTTTATTTGCAATGACTAAGTATTTCTCACCTATGTATACCATTTGTGTTTCTTGAAAGTGCATCATAAGCCTCTGTAGGCTGGCTGTTTGAATATTGAATGATTGTTTGTATCGTATATGTAAAACAGGTTGTACTATAATAAATAAAATATCTATCTATCTATCTATGAGCTATTGGTACTTTGCCGAATGCAACGGAACGGAACAATGATGTAATAACACTTTTAAATACCCATTTAAATAAATCATTCGTATGCATATCAAAAGATATTCTGACATTCTGGAGAATCAATGAGAATGAATGTGAAAGTAAGCATATATCTAGTCATGAATGTTCACACCTATACTGAAGAGATACCCTTGAAAGCAGAAACATTTCCACCGATGTCTTATACAGGAAGTACTGTTATTACTTGACACAGTTTGTCTACAGTAAAATAAACCCAGTTTTAATCTTGTTGCGTTGCGTTCTGTTAAATACCATAACTCCCTGGGTATTGGTATTTAACGAAATGGAACGGAACCATATATACATTACCTCATTTGAATTGGTGATGTCTTTTTTCGTTCGTGCAATGATGTAATAACACTTACATATACCCATTAAATCATATGTATGCATATCAATAGATATTCTGATATTCTGGAGAATCAATGGAAAGTAAGCATATCTAGTCATGTTTACACATACTGAACAGATACCTTTGAAAGCAGAAACAGTTCCACTAATGTCTTATACAGGAAGTACTGTTATTACTGGACACAGTTTGTCGATCAGTAAAATAAACCCAGTTTTAATCTTGTTCCGTTCCGTTAAATACCATTACCACCCCCACCCCACTGGGTACGTTCCGTTCCGTTAAATACCATTACACTCCTCCACCCCTCCCGGGTATTGGTATTTAACGGAACGGAACCATATATGTACATTACCTCATTTGAATTGATGTTGTCTTTTTTCCTTCGTGCAATCATGTAATAACACTTACATATTCATACGTATGCATATCAATTATTCAATAGATAAATTAGAATTCCTTTTTTGTCCTCATGTGTTTACCTGATCCGTTTGGTGCCTTTTCATGTTTAGACACAAACAGTTAAATCGTCCATGTTGATGATTTGCAAAACCATAATATGTTCTTCATCAGAGCTGATCTAGTAAAAATCACAGATCAGGCATTGATTAAAGTTGCAAGAATATATAATGGTTTCCTTATTCATTGAAATCGGTAAAAACATGCTGAACCCTGGTCACATTGAACAGCATATTAGGTTCTGCTCCTTTTTTCTTACAAACACTGGCTACACTGGTATTTATATGCAAATCTTACATGAACTGCATGCGTAATCGGAAACCCGTAATCGGAAACTCGTATGTTAACAAGAGATGACATTGCAACGTTGCAATTATAATAGTTAAAAAAAAAAGTTGTTTTTACACGTTACTAACGGATGACTTTATTTCACTGATATAACATGTTAATGTTAAACATTTAACAGAACAACGAAGGGAAAATGAAAACTCAACACTTTATTTAATTATATGCGCGCAGGTTTAACATGTTTAATGCCAAACTAATGCTAGGTTAATAAATTAAGATGCTAAAATTAATGTTTGATTATCGTGTGTCCCTTTAAAGGCAGTGTTATTGCAATGGAAAATATCTTTAAATACTACAAGACTTTCTCCTAAAAAATAAAATAGAAGATTGTTTATTCATCTTGGCATTTCCTTAAAATTGTCATCTAGTGATTTAGATTTTTCATGGAGAGAGAGAGAGAGATGAAACCTCCGTTCATGTGAGGACAAATACAAGTCATAATCCTGCCATGTGAGGACACACATGACCATGTGAGGACAAACTCTGTGTCCTTCAGTTACATCTACTACCGTAGATTTAAAGTCGACACAAAACGGAGAGACATGTAATGACATGAGACAATGTCCTCATATAGTATGTGTTTCGACCTAATTGTCCTCACTATATGTCCCCATTTAAAACTCATTTGTCTGTTTTTTTCTCTTTTAAGTGCAAAGCAGAAACTTTTGTGTAATTGAAGATGGGAAATAAACATGATTTAAAAAAAAAATTGCCCATTATGTAAATAAAATTAATTTTAAAAATGTGAAATAAAGACAGCTAAGTATTGGCCTAACCTCATTTTATGGAAACACCCACACATAGTCAACAACATGAATCTTGTAGAACAAAAGACATTGTAAAAAAAAACTATTAACATGACCATGACCTACAAATGTACTCATCTCAATACGGATTTGATAATCTACCCGGATTTGATAATCTACCCGGACACAGTTTCTGCTTGATACATGAGTATACCAAATTTAATTAAATTTTACCAATCAATTTCATGGAGTATTACGAAACTATGTGATGCCTACCTCATAGTTTAATACGTACCTCGATTAAATCTTTTTTCAAATACAAATTTAACATGCATAAATAGTTTTATTGAAATTGATTAACCTAGAACATTTGATATTGTTTTAAGCCACTGATAAAACTATGCGTTGTTGAAGATGTTTGTAAAGCAATTATTTAAATAGTAAAAAAACACTATCATATTATAGTATCATTTTTTTTTTAAATTGCAACAAGTCAAAAACATTACTCGAACCTACGGTCTTTCAATTACCACGCTAGTATAGTACAGGTATAGAAACACATGATTAATTTCGCAAATGATTTTTCACTTTTCACGATACCTGTATTCGGGTACATAGAACATTTTCTTAAATAGTTAAGATAGGGTATACATGTATAGGAGGTGTCTTAATTTTTGATGGAATTTCAACACAACTTAAGTCGAAATTTAAGATACCTAAGATGTTTTAATGTTTTCTTAAAGCTACAGAGTCTCTATTTTAACGGTAATAACTCACGAATATCAATGAGTCACGTGTGAAGTAGTTTCAAATTGACGAACACCCCAATAGTCGGTATATAAGACAGATATCAATGCGTAAAATATCACATTTTTATATAGCCTTCGTACAGGTAACATCGATAAACATACGGCTTCATATATTGATAAAAAAAACTAGCCTAGAACGGGATTCGAACCACCGCCGTTACGATTTTAAGTTTAACCACTAGACCACTGCTATTTATTGGTATGTTCTAGCATTATTAACACTAAATATACTTTAAGTAATTACTAGCACACACAAACTCATCAAGCGCTAAATAACAAGTTGAGATATATGGTTGTTTTGAGGCGGATTATCAGTTTCATATTGATAACATATAGTATTAAACTAGGTAATGTTAATTTACATTTCCGACAAGATGGACCATATATTTATGGATTCATCTTAAGTTGCGTTTTCTCAAGAAGCGTTATACATTTAGCTCAGTGGATAGAGCACCTGACTTGAAATCAGAAGGTTGTGTGTTCGAGTCCCGAGAGGCCTTTTTCCTTTTGTAAATCATAATGTTACCTTTGTACAGGTACAATGTACACTGGTTGATGTCTATACAATAAATGATGTCCTGCGTTATGTCTGCTCACTTAAATACCCGATTTTCGACATGAGCTGGTGAACATGAAGTTAAAATAAAGATACGTCTACAAAGAAGAAATCGATTGATATAGAGACTCTGTAGCTTTAAGTAGAAGTTCTAGAAAATAACCTCCTCACTTGAAAGTATTATAAGTTGAGAAATATCTTAAGAAGCTTTATGAATATGGGCTTAGCTGCATACACCACACAATGTTTTTGGTGTTTTTTGCAAAAATGGCGGTACAAAATTATGGCCGGTTATTCAGAGTACAGCGCTTTTAACAGGTCGATAAGCAGCATTTACTTGGTCCTTGCTAAAATTCCTTTGTAGTAATCCCCGAAAACAGATAATTCTATATATCATACATATATATATATTAATATATATATATATAATATAATAAATAAGAAGAAAAATTAACAGTTATGTCACCAGAGAAAAAAAGGTAATCTTATTAAAATCTTTTTAAACAAGAGGGCCAAGATGGCCCTAAATTGATCACCCGAGTACTGGCCCATTATCGAACGTCTTCGAAATCTTATGGTCATATACTATCAGATAGTATCAGTGCAAGTTTGGTTAAGATTGTTCAAGAAATGTGGCCTCTGTTGTGTTAACATTGAGATAAAGACACCGACAAAGTTTGGTAAATATCAAATACTAAATGAAGGTGCTAGAGTGTAACACCTGGACAGGGCCAAGTGTGACCCAAGGGATACATGTAATATATATGAGAGCTGTGTACCTTGTGGTATTAGAGAAGATGTTTAAGCTTTTCCCTGTAAAAGTCTATGTACAACATGTGACCCAAGGGTCACCATTTGAACAAACATGCAAAAGGACCATAAGAGTATAGTAAATGCAAAATATTAAACCTCTGGCTCTTGTAGTTCCAGATAAGATTTTTTTTTAAATGTTTTCCTTTATAAAAAAAGAGTATGATAATGGACCTTTGGAAACGGCCAAGAACGACACATACGAAATATTGCAGTCTCGGTTTGATTGAGACTGTTCATGAGCGGTAGTGAAATATGTTAGCTACCGCTCACGCCCTCTAGCCCCGGCTTGAGCAGAACTCAATATTCATAAAATCAACAGCACAAAATTTTAACCATCCCGAAGATGGCATGCATATGGCGGTGGACATGTCGTACAGCGTATGGTCCCAGTATCTAATAAAATGAAACGCCCCGAAGAGCGAAATAAACATAATGGAATTTAGTTGGGAGCAGCGGTTATGAAGCCTGCGTATAAAAAGCAGACAACATATCCTATGAGTGGTTAAACAATACCCAGAGCCTTTTATCGGCCGGAGTAGTGGAACCACCGATTAAAAAATTAAGTAAGAAAACAAAAGAAATTGTACCACCGATAACTAACTATAAGTATCGGGCTCAGCGATCTCCAAAGATCGAAAGAATAACAGTACTGATTGCAAGCGCGGGGAGACGTTTTACTGCAGTCTATGTGACCCCAGGGTCACCAATTGAACAAACTTGGTAAAGGACCATAATCCTATAGTAAAGGCAAAATCTCTGGCTCTTGTAGTTTCAGAGAAAAAACGTTTTTAAATGTTTTGCTATATAAGACTATGTAAAACTGTGACCCCGGGGCGGTGCCAAATTTGAAACCAGGGTCACCATTTGAACAAACTTAGTAGAGGACCATAAGCTTATAGCAAACGCTAAATATTAAACCTCTGGCTCTTGCAGTTTCAGAGAAGATATTTTAGGTTTTTCCCTATACAAGTCTATGTAAAACATGTGACCCTACGGTGGAGCCAAATGTGACCCCAGGGTCACCATTTGAACAAACTTGGTAAAGGACCATATTCTTATAGTGAATGCAAAATATTAAACCTCTGGCTCTTGTAGTTTCAGAGAAGAAGATTATTTTTTTCCTATATAAGTCTATGTAAAAACTGTGACCCCCGGGGAGGGCCAAATTAGACTCCAGGGTCACCATTTGAACAAACTTAGTAGAGGACCATAACCTGATGCTACATGTAATACATTAGAGCACTGTGCATTGTGGTTTCAGAGAAGATTTTTTTCCTAAGTCTATATGAAAAACAACATGCAAAATCTCAATATACAAATTTTGGACCCCCGGTGCACGGCCATTTTTGACCCCGGGGACTTCATTTGAAAAATTTTGATAGGCTAGGCGTTGGCGATCATTTTAAAAGAAAAACTGTTGAAATCTGTCCAGGGTTCTTGAGAAGAAGATTTTTTTTAGGTTTCGACCATATAATTATGGTAATGACGGCCATCTTGAATGACGCGCTGACCTAATTTTAACAAATCTAAAAATCATTGATCTAAGGATCATTCATGTGAGGTTTGATCAAAATTGGCAAAGCGGTTTCCGAGAAGGTCGTTGGAAGAAGTTAACGCCGTCGACACCGACGGACGAAGAGTGATCCCAATAGATCACCTTGAGCTTTGGCTCAGGTGATCAAAAAACAAGTGGTAAAAGAAACTAATTCTTCTAACAAAATTGCCACTTTCCTCTTCCCGCTCAACATAAATTCAGTTGGTTTTACTTTTTAACTATGAATGACAACAAGAACCTGTATCAACTCAACTTCAGAAAAGTACAATGTATTTATAATAGCATCCAACACAGCAATTTATTTCCTTATATATAAAGTGGTACCGATAAACGGACCCGTTCCCAATCAAAAAAATATACCATTTTTCCCAATTTGAAAAATATAATTCCCAATTTCAAGAAAAACTTTCCCAATTTCGAGCATGATATCGGCAATGAACAACACATTTTTACACACCGGATGTTTATGTAGTCTATCAATACCATTCTAACTATTTAACTGCGCATGTGTACATGCCTCTATATATATATAGGGATCTGCATATTGACAATTGCCTCGTTATTGAAAACGAGGCCGAGGTTTTCCATTTTATTTTTAGCAAATTTCAGGAATACAAAATGTGGCGTTATTTACAAAATGCAACTAAACCCCTCGAAAAAAGTAGAAACTCGACGAGAGAAAAACGAAAATCAAAAGAATACGATTGAGAAAAACGTACACGCACGTTTCAGGAATTATAGAAGAAAGGGTGAGATTGGCTCGTATTTCGCGACAGCAAAATGTTTTGTTCGTACTGTGTTGAGTTCGCCACCGACGAAAAAGACAAGAAATCGTTGTTTGTTCAGGGAAGAAATAATTTTAAATTGGATTCGGTTGTTTTACATTGAAAAGACGAATCACACAAGAAAGCATGCGTCAAACGGATTCGGCCCGAGTGTCGGCGAATCAAAACGGGTATGGCTGAACAATAAGCGTAGTTCCCAACCGTTATTAATTAGTTCTGGCATTTATTATTGGTCCAATGGAGACAAAATACTGAAGAGAAAGTTCAGCAGAATTTTGTTGTTGTTGTTGTAGAAGTTAATTCTCCGCCGCGCTTATTTTTTTTGCCCACTCCCCGACGAAAGTCCGCATGAAAGGGAATAAATCTTAATGTGTTTATTTCAAGTGAATGTGGTACACAAATGTACTTAGTGTAGCTTACTATAGTGGTGAAAATAATGTTCAGGTTATATGCTGCAGGGCGAGTGGTAAATTGTTAAGGGCGAGTAGCTTTTTGATTCCACTAGTCCTGCAGGGCGAGTGGATTTTTCCGAATTTTTACACCCCTGAGTACCGATGTAAAAATGCAAATATTTGCTTCGTCTGTTGCTTTTAATAGGTAATATTGCAAACACAATCTTCAAAATATAACAACAACATGTAGGTGACACTTGAATGTAACCCATTTTATTTGGAACAAAAAAAAACAACTTTTAATTTTTGTACTACCCCACCCACTCTGTAAAGTATGCGTACTGGAATGTCCCCACATCCAAATGTTATTATTCTCTATCATGAGCAGCAACAACAAATAAAGCTATATTGTCGATAAAACTTGATCGACCTAAGACGTAAAGTCTGTAAAACTACAAAAATGTGTTTTTGTCTTACCCATGTTCATGACGTTGCATCGTCTAGTTTGCGCATTTTTTTGGACAATTCTCACCGGGCGCAGCCCGGCGTCGAAGTTGTCCAGTAGTAATCGCTTTTTCGGTCATGGCGGCGATTACCTCAAAAAGTCAAATAAAACCGCAAAGTAAACTTTTACAAGTCGTGTTAACAACAAATCGTGTAAACAATAAAAACGAGCGAAGCCCCGAAACATTGCTAAAAGATTGACATTATTCGCATAGTGAACCCTCAAATCATTCAACTTTTACGACATATTGTTACCGCGTTCTCCATGTCCGGTTAAATTAAACGAGCGAAGCTCGTTTAATATTAATGAGCTTCGCGCGAAGCGAAGCCCCGAAAACGAGCGAAGCTCGTTTATTATTGAGCTTCGCGCTAAGCGAAGCCCCGAGAAGAAATTATATAAAGCTATGCTTATAAAAACCTTATAAACAATTCACGAGAATATGTCGCCGCGTTAAAAATTAACGTAATTCGTGAAACTATTTAACGATTTAACTATTTGCTTTTGAGCTTCGCGCTAAGCAAAGCCCTAAACAATATACAACAACTCATATTTACCTAAGCTTCGCGAAGCGAAGCCCAAAACCTTACGAACAATTTACTTACTGACTATGTGGCCCACATCCTTCGCAACATTTCGAATAAGCCTGTAGCGGTAAATGACCGAGTTGGTACGAATGCATTCACCTTAGTTGACCTTTACATAGGGAAACTTCCTGTTTTAGAATTGGAAAAAATGAACGAGCTCGTTTTAAGCTTCGTACGAAGCGAAGACCTATACAACATCCATGAAATTAATTTATTTTTACAACTAAAAAGGTTTGTATAATTGCCTTTGTGCACGATGTCACACCGTTACTTAATAATATAGTAAATGCATGGTTTTGAAATACAGCACGAGCGGTCACAATATGTAACGTCCAATCAGGTGTCTGTTTACATATTCTGCTTGACACTGTCACTCGAGCAGACGACCACCTGTCAAAACTGTCACTGAGAATTCTTTTCAGCCAGACCAGGCCCTTTTAAGAGTTTATACCTGAACTTATTTGGTTGTAAAACAATAGTATTTATTTCGTATATATTCTGTAATCATTGTTAATATTACAGTTTAATTCCATATATTTCACTGACAAATGCCCTTTGAATTTGACACCCATCTTTGCATATTTGTTGCTGACTCTCGTGGCAACAACTATGACAAATACAAGCAGCCGCCTCATGTCAATCTCCGTTATATTATTGAAAGGGGTGCAACTATTGCAAGACTGACGTCAAAAACATGCAGTTCTATTAAATCTAATTATTTTCCGGTCCAAAACAAACATGTCTTTGTGAAAATTGCTGCAGGAATTAACGATATTTTGTCGAGAACGCATCACACAGGTGGCATTGAAGTTCAACTGTCATCAATTACAGCAGATGATGTTATACAGAAACTGCTATATTTTCGTTCAGCAGTAAAGACAATACTTCCGTCCGCACTTGTGGGCTTTGTCACAATTCCCACGGCAAATCTCCAAGCAATTCATGATGACTATGTAAAGTCAAAAAAACTTTTAAAATCTACCTTTTTATCTGAAGATATACAGTCTCAGCAAGCTGATCTAAATAAACTGCTTGCAGAAATAAACATTAGAATTAAAATCGTTAATTCTAACGCTCAGACATTTTGTGTACGTGGCTGCTGGACTGTTTCATGGCATTTATCTGTTTGTAAGGAGCACAAAAAAAGAAGTGGTAAAGAAAGGTCATTGAAGACACATACCCGTTATATGTATAACAATCTTTATGATGGTCTCCATGCTGTGTCTTCAACAAAAAAACATTGGTTTCAGCAACTGATTAATTCATTTCGAGCTGAAATTCGATACACATCTCTCGAGATAAATTTGATATCGTCAACCTCCCACTCTATCGAATATGAAGAAATAGCCAGCAGCGAAAGTGACAGCGACTGGCTGTTTGATACTTCCAAAAATTGTAATGCTACTTCCATTCAGGATTCCAGTGTTGATGCAGACACTCCGTGGAAACGTAGAAAATAAGGATCATGTATTAACACGATGTAGTCATCATTTCTATATATGCTTACAGTAAATATAATCCAGTTGGTGGTATGTGATCGCTAACGGTGACTGTTTACTGTAATTGTTGCATATATATAAAATATCACTTTTCCTGTTGTTATCTGTAGCTTATTTCAGTTTCAAGTTACATTAAGATTACCATTTTCAGTCTATAATTATTAATCCCTATTTCTTTACATTAACAGAATGGATCATCGTACATCTGAGTACGATTATGATCCTACTATGAATATAACCTGTAGTGACAATACCTCGGGTTTGACATTTTCTGCCATGTACGACGATACTTTCGCTGAGCATAATTATGCAAATTTAAAAAAACACCCTTCCCCTGCCATTGCTTTGCATGATCATGACTACACACAGGCTATGTCACATCTTACCCATGCCAATGCTTTTGCTGAGCATAATTATTCGAAGAAACATCCTTCCCATGACATTGCTTTGCATGATCATGACTACACACAGGCTATGTCACATCTTACCCATGCCAATGCTTTTGCTGGGCATAATTATTCGAAGAAGCATCCTTCCCATGGCATTGCTTTGCATAATCATGATTACACACAGACTGTAATGCATAATTATGTAAATGATGCAACACATTCTGACACGCCCATTTCTGACTCTGAGCAAAATACTTTCAGTGAGTATGATTGCACAAATGTTACAATGCATTCTGATACCACCAATGCTTTGGACGGTAATAATAATGCAAAATTTCAAAAAAAATGGTGCACCACCTCTGCTGTTGATATGCATACATTTGCAAATGATGCAGTTATTGGAACCAATGATAATCATGCATTCAGTCAACCTGCCTTGGATGCCTGTTCCGATACATCAATTGTGACATATTCCGACACTGCAAATGCGCCACCTAACAATGTTAATTCATCTTCTCAAAAAATGTCCGGAAGTGCACGTATTCCCCCATCACATGGCAATGTTTCTGCACAAATATGCCACTGCTCTCCTGTTGAAGCTGCAAAGTACTTCAATATTCCAGAAACTCTTTTGCCTCCTTGTAAACAGTTATCGATGGATGTTACATGCGCATGTACTGCCTTTGATGACGTTTTACGTAGCTGCAACCGATATGCACAAAAATTCAATTGGGGATGGAAATTGCTATTTCCGCTGTCTCAGTTTACACTTCTTTGGTGTGGAAGACTTTCATATTCCTATAAGGCACGGGGTTGTTTCTTTTATGTTAGAACATTTAAATATGTTTTCTCCTGATATTCAGCTAAATCCTAGAAGACAGTCAGTTCAGCAGTACATGTCAAATATGTTTCGTACTGACGCATCATTGCTGTCTTGGGCCACTGACATTGAAATCGAAGCAAGTGCAACATGGCTGAAAACTCCAATTTTTGTACTTAGTCGTTTCGGTCAAACCATGTCCTGGCTAAGATTTCTTCCAAGGTTTAATGTTGCATCAACTGTCACTTCTGCAAGTCCATACATTACCTTGCTAAACACAGATTCACATTACATGTTGGTGAGGCCAATACATTTTGCCTGCAATTGTTTGTGTGAACCTCCTATGCTCGCAATAAATGGTCAGTCGGACACAATTTGCATAGATGAAGACTCTCCTCTGCCTTCCAAAAATAGAAAATTGTGTCTCCCAAACACAGATGAGTATTCCATTTTCAACGATCCAGTCTCAGAAGAAATTGTCGGTAGTAGCCATTCTATCCCTACTGAAGCAGTACTTAACAATACCAATACAGGTCGTAAACTAAAATCGGATGTCAAAGTCAGCAGTGATAAGCCAGGTGCTAAGTTCCTCACTGCCATACAAGAGGGTCCATGCAACATATGTCAGTCATGTCAGAAGTTATACTACTCATCTAGTATTAAACGTTATGAAATGAAGGAACAGTGGTTACCTTTGTTGCAAGACTTAGTGAATCTTGAGCAATCTAGTATTGTTCTGTGTGCAAGGTGCTATACCTCTTTCAAACAAAATAAACTACCCCCTTTGTGCATTTTAAATCAGCTACAAGTTTCAAAAATTCCGGAAGAGTTACAAAACCTGAATGTGGCTGAACAAAAAATGATTTCTTTAGCACATGTATATATGAAAGTAGTAATTCTTCCACATGGGCAAAAAGCTATGAATGGTCAAGTTATAAACTTTCCGTATGATGTACAGGAGCAGGTAGACCAGTTTTTACACCATGGTTTGGTACTTGTGAGAATTGATAGTCAAAAGGAAGGTACCATCCCAAAAGAGTTCATAGTAGATACAGATAAAATACTGACAGCTCTTACTTGGCTAAAGTCCCACAATATTATCTACTCTAAGATCACCATTCCTACATTTTCTACAAAACAAAGTTTACCTCCAGTGATCACCATTTCTTCTGATGCACAGGATTTGAGTACGTACAAACTGGTACCAATGATGGTTGGCAGCCAGAATGCTTTGTTATACAAAAAGATCCTGTTTTACCAAAGATAGATTACAGTAAATTTGTTGACGACCGCCACATTCCAGTTCATACTATCCAGCGCAACACAAATACTCCGTTAAACATGTTTTCTGACTCTTATCTGGAAGAAATGGCATTTCCCTCCTTATTTCCTGATGGTAAAAATGGCCTCCGAACGCCGAGAAAATTGCGATTGACTGTTTTGCAATATTTCCAATCAAGGCTACTGTCCTGTGATAATCGTTGGCAGTCCAATTTCCCATATTTGTTTTGGGCTACTAATCTCACTGAACAAGAGAAGTTGTCTGAAGGCATCAACATAGCCGCTAGAATTCGCAGCTCAAAAACAAACAAAAGACCCAGAGATCTTACTGCGGGCAATGTTAAAGAGACTTTTCAGGAAAATCCTGATTACCCAGAGCACTTCTTTGGATTTATGAAAGGTGTAAGAGGCTCTGCTGCTTATTGGAATGCTGCAAAGTTAGATTTGTTAGCATTAATCAAAGCTAAAGGTCCAATGACCTTCTTTCTTACACTCTCTGCAAATGACATGAACTGGGATGACCTGATGTCTGTACTGCTGAAAGAAACAGGACAGCCAAATTCGCCTCATGATGTCGTCAAATTAAAAAAGCAACAACAGACAGCACTCATGATAGCCAATCCAATCACAACTGCCAGACACTTTTGCAGAAGAGTTCATTATCTCATCCACTCGTATATATTGTCCGATGAACGCCCAATAGGTGAAATCACAGATTATTTTTGGCGGATCGAGTTCCAGATGCGTGGCTCTCCTCATTTACATTCACTGTGGTGGGTACAAGATGCTCCAAATCTTGATACAGAACAGGGAAGGGTTGATGCCCCAGCTTTCATTGACAAGTACATCTCAACTGAAATCTCTCAGGATGACTCATTCATGAGAAAAAGAGTGGAAGCACTTCAGCGACATAAACACACTCATACCTGCCATATATATGAGAAACAAAACCAAACATGTAGATTTGGATTCCCACAGAAGGTATCTCCAAAGACCGTATTGAAAGATATTGTTGAAATGAAAAACAGTTCTCACTGTTATGCCATCAAACGTGCTCCAGGTCAGAAAATGTTAATGTTTACAATAAAAACATCTTGCGTGTCTGGAATACAACTTGTAGGCAGTGCCCATGGAGCAGCCAAGTATGTTTGTTCATACATATGTAAGGCTGAAAGTGAAGAGGTTGGAAAATCCCTAAGAGAAGCTGTGTCTAACTTACCACCTGATGCTTCTACAAAAAAACAACTCAACACTATTGGAAATGTTTTTCTAACTCATAGGCAATTAAGTGCACAAGAAGCTGCATTTAAGATGTGTGGCTTACCATTACGTGGGTCGTCCAAGGCATCCATTTTCCTTAATGCTCGGCCTGAAAAGGAGCGCATTAGGCTACTAAAGCCGAAACTCGAACTTGGAAATCTAGAAAATGATAGCACAGATATATTTTGTTCAAATGTCTTTGAACGATATAAATGCAGACCTGAAACAGTAGCTTTTGAATGTATGACATTAGCTAATTTTGCCACATGGTACTCCTCAAGTAAGGAAAGTAAGAGTAAAAATGCAATTAAATTGCAGGATGGAACTGGTTTTGTCACAAAACGCGAGAGTGAGTTAGTTCTTAGAACACCCAAATTTACTGCAGAGCAAGATGGGGACACATACTATTTCTCCTTTCTCATACTGTACCTACCATGGCGTAATGAGATTGACCTTCTTCGAGGCTTTTCTACAGCAGAAGAAGCTTTTCACAGCTGTCATCAGCTTCTTCAACAGCCAGATAGCCATAAACATGCTGAAGAAATTGAAAGAGCAATTAATCAAATTCAAGCTCTGGATGATAGTGTATTTCGCAATTACATAGCTCCCGTTGTTGCTCCTAACACTGAGGCCTATGATAATGACATTCCAGATGCCGAACATTTTATTAAAGAAGACCCCGACAACATCAATTTCTTTGACTTCCCAGATGATATCCTTCAGAAAGATTTAAGTGACAAAGAACACAACTTTGCACTTGATACTGAAGCTTCTGGTGAGGAGGATGACAAGGAACTGAACCATATTACTTTCTCCAGGCTTACTGATCTGCAGTATAACAATCTCATTCATGACCTCAATGTTGAGCAGTTACAGGCCTTTCAAATTGTTAAAAAGTACTTTAAACAACTAAACATTTACAAACAAGGTGAAACAAATGACAAACCAGAACCTATTCGTCTATTTATAAGTGGTCCTGGTGGAACTGGAAAGTCGCACTTAATACATTTGTTACATGAGCTTATCACGCGATCATCTCTTGATATTTTGACAAAAGACTCCCCAGATATTGTCGTTACGGCACCAACTGGTGTTGCTGCTTTCAATGTTCGTGGTGTTACTATACATCGTGCACTTAATCTTCCTGTTCAACATGGACCATCTCCAAAATATATACTCCCTTGAAAGGCGAAAAATTGGCACTAATGCGAAAACAGTGGAGAAACACCAATACTATCATCATTGATGAAATAAGTATGGTGTCTTACGAAACTTTCGTTCACATTCATCGGCGTTTAAATGACATAAAATGCGTTGATGATGATTGTTTCTTTGGCGATTTAAACGTCATTGCACTTGGCGACTTCTATCAATTACCTCCTGTGTCACCAGGTCACTTTGTTTTCTCATGGGCCTGTGAAAAAACACATTTGTGTAAAGATCTTTTCACACTCGTTGAGCTTGTGCAGAACATGAGACAAAAAAATGATCGTGTAAATGCAGCTTTGTTACTTCTTGTGCGAACAGCGACACACACAAACGATGACATTAATCTTTTAAAAACACGTTTGTCACATGGCTTTCCAGATGATGACACATTTGAAAATGCGCTTCGTCTTTTCCCAATCCTAAAAAGGTGCGACCGCTACAATCAACATAGGTTACATACCCTTTCACATGTTTGTGTAACATATACCATATTAGCTAAGCATGCTTTTGTGGAGGTTACAAATGGCAAAGCATTGTTTAAGGGAAATTCAGTTCCACCTGAGTACATACCAGATGATGACAGACAGTGTGCTGGCCTCACAAAGGAACTAAACCTTTGCGTAGGTTCAGTTGTAATGCTCAGGAGGAACATAAATACATCTGAGGGTCTCGTGAATGGTGCTAGAGGAATAGTTACGGGTTTCATATGGAAGGACGGTGTATGTCCGACAAATCCAACTGATGGGTGCATGCCTCAGAAAATTTTAGTCAGATTCTTTGACTCAAATGTAGGAAATATAAGTAATAGTGAGTCGAACACAAATGCAGTTGCAATAGAGCCTATTACTGCTGAATTCTATGCCAAGCGTAAGGCTGTCTTGGTTCGTACACAATTCCCATTAACGCTGGCATGGGCAGCAAGTATTCATAAAAGTCAAGGTGTTACACTTGACCAAGCTGTCCTTGACATTGGTAAAGATGTCTTTAGCCCTGGCATGACATATGTCGCTCTAAGCAGAGTTAAACATTTAGAGGGCCTGGTTTTGCTTGCTCTCGAGGAAGGTGCAATCGCTTGCAGTCCAGTTGTTGCAAATGAAATGGACAGACTACGTGCCAAGGGAAATAACTGCATAACTTCACAGCTTAATAATAGCTGTGATTTGTGCGAAGAATGTAAGTAGAAATCACAATAGTTTGTCATGATAAGTAGAAAGATAAACATTGTGACATTGAAAATATTGTTTCTATTATATCATAATATAATTGTAACATTTCTGTTTAAATATTGACATATGAAAAGTATAGGTGCTATATCTATCGTATAAACTTTATCTTTTCAGAAAGCAACTACAAGCAGCGGGTGGACAGCGGACCAGTTCAATGCACCAGTTCAACAGGCAGTAAGTGTATTCTGTAAATTAATATCTAAAAAAAACACAAACAGATTTTGTTTCAAACTCCTTCTACAAAATATGATATGATCAGAATTGTCCAACATTTTTTCCAGCAGCTGTGCTGCAATTTCTTGTTATTCAGTTTCATACAGGCGCTTACATCTCATTCTCGATTTTAATCAGCGTCTGAATGATTGAGAACCTGCGACGCTTGCTTATTGGTCGAGGTGTTTCGAATGTATTAAATAGCATAACAGTTTAAACTACGGTGATGCGAGTGCGATACCCGCAAGTCGGGACACTTGTCCTCACAAGGAAATTATTTTTGCATGATAACGCCAAACGGAGTTTCTAGATGCAAAAAAAGGACCGTTGATGTGAGGACAAGGGTGATGTCCCCACATCAACATGGGTGTCCTCACATGGAGGGTGAAATATGTTTCAATAGTCCACTCAGCCTGTGAACCCACATCAAACTAATTGCAACAGAAATGATTTTCTGATTTTCTGATAGATACATATATTGCAAAAAATCACAAAAAAGTCTAGAAAAATCTAGATAGGGAAAATAAGTTTTATCATGGCTCAAAATGTGCATTTATCAAAACATCACTGCAGGTTTATGTGTATGTATATCTGTAACATTTCAATGAGGTATTACAATATAAAGACATAGCTAAATAATACGAATTGAAAAGTTTGAATGAACAATGCATATAAATGCCTATTTTAGCGCCGTTTCTTAAAATTCGCATATTGAATTACCCCACCCACTTAATTATAATGGTTCTGCATTTCAGTGTAAAACTGAGTTATAGGCAGTTTCATAGAACATGTTTGTGTAAACATTCATAATAAGATCGACGATGAAGCATTGGGGGTGAAGCATTGACTAATGTATGATAATCGTCGGCATTGTCGGCAACTATAAATACCCAAGTCTTTGGCATTAAAATGTTATTTTTTTAAGTATTTGCAACAGAAACACTTTATCTGCACAGGAACTGTTATTGTGAAAAGCATTAGGTAGTCGCAGTATGACTGACGAAACTTTAAGAACACACCTATCTATATCTGTACATATCGTGCGTGATAAAACAATACCTTGATTAAGGATCCTTCTTATTACTTGACTTGCATAACCTTTATGCATTCTTTGCTAGCAAAATATTATCTCTATGATCCAAGCTTCTTTGATAATAACTTTGGAGAGAGATAAGAAAATATTACCATGAGTTTTTCAATACCGAGTGATAATACTCATGAAAATACGCCCAAATAAACAAACACATGCTAGCGCACTAGTTTGTTTATGCGAACTCTCACTCAGGCTAGAAATCCCACGGTAATACATTTTTCTAAACTGTTAGTGTTTTTTTTTTTGCAATACAAAATTACAGTATTTTTGCGCCCAAACTATTGTCAATAAAATTATAGTCATAATACGACATGTTTTAGATTATAACTGTGATCACTTACATGTATACTGTCCCTTGTAACAAATTTGACTTGCATGGACGTTTGGCAATTCTTTGCTAGAAAAATATAACCAGTATGACCCCTACTCCTTGGAATATACTTTTGGGTCAGATTGTGGCATGTTAAAGTCCCTTCAAGTGGCAGTTTTATAACATATATACACCGTTTCTAAACCTGTATATAACTAAAACATTTTGAGAATCCTAACTCTATAGACACGATATAAACGGCTCTAACCAGCCAGGACAAACTCCAAAACTGCAGCGTCAAATTATGAGTTATCGGCTCATAATTATTTTTTACGCATATTCAATCACGGACACATCTAAGAACTAGTGCACTTTTGCCTTGTGCTCTATGAATGACCTTGCTTACTATGAACCAGGGCCAAGGGGTAATTTTGCGGTATAGGTAGTGCATACATGACAAACATGTATCAACACACATTAAAAAGTTATCATACCAAAAAAAAGTAAAATTATATCAAAATCATAAGGGAAATCAGATAAACACGAAATTCGACGGTAATATTGTCTGGCTTAAATATGTTTTCTACTCAAAATTATGGACTAAGTTAATAATAGTTTACTATGAGAACATAAGTGAAGAGGTTTCAAATGTCAACATCCTCTTCTAGTGCGTTTGTAATATAACTTTCGTTCTTCAAAATATCACTAGTCATAATAAGTGGTGACCAGGATAGGTTGTGTCTTGATTGAGCTCTTACATTGATTGGGTATATATATGCCTACAACATTAATACAAACTACTTGTTAATAGGCAGTATTAGTATTTCACACCCACCTTGCAGTATGGCATGACACAATTACAAATGCTAAGAACCACAGCGGTGGAGTAATGGTAGAGCATCCGCCTCGCATGCAGGATGTCGTGGGTACCAATGATTTTAGAAAATGATACTATTAGCTCCACTGCTTGACGCTCAGCATATCAGCTGTGTTCTCCCCAGGAATTTCTCAAGGCATGTCATTTTATCAGAGAAAATATGCTTCAGAGTGTATCCTTGTAGCAGACCCCTATATGTATGGGTAGTTTGTCAGAAAGACACTTGATCCATATAAGAAATAGGCTAGTGATTCTATATATTGTGTTTTAAACTTATTTAAGCTAAACAAAAAAGAAATAATTACAATGTATTATATGTCTTTTCAAAATTAAGGCATGTTGCAAAGCATTTTGGCTGTGAAGGCATGTTAAATGCGACATGCCTTAAAAGCCTGTGGAGAACATATAAAGGGTAGTCCTAGGACAGGTCGGCCTGGTGTCAGTATAATGTGACTGGGTGGGGTAACATATCATGTGTTTATAATGAGCAATCCTACAAATGGCTAATGCTCATGCAAATCAAGTTGCAAATGATATATAAATCGGTAAGGGGTATTCAAGCTTTTTGTGATGTTCTTTTTGTGATGTTGTATTAATTTGGCATAAGCATTCAATAGTGAAAGCTATGAGTTATTAATTAACTAGCAATTAACATTGCGAATTATGGCATAGAAATAGTATAACTTACAAGCAACATACTATAGTATAATATGCTAAACTATATAAGGATATTTACCCATGGTGTTGTGATAGTTTTGTGTAGGAACAGTTAGTCATATTTAAAGAATTGTCTTAAAACCTTTCAGCTCTTGTATGACTATGAATATGGTATTTTCAATAATTGTGAGCAGTTACAGCGTAAGTTTTATGATGCTAACAATAACGCTAACAATGGATTAATAAATGATTGCCGACAGCTACAATATAATGGTCAATATATTATCCGCCCTCCATCCACACACCCCTCCCCCACCCCAACAACCGGCGCTTCACCATCAATCTTAATTTCAGTATTTACTTTTCACTCTTCCGAAAATAATTATCAAGGAATGATGCTAACTGGCTGCCGACAATGCCGACGGCTACCATATAGAGGCCAATATATCAACCCAACACTGCATCATCAATCTTAATTTGAGTATTTGTCCTAAACTGTAATACATATATTTTATTTGATATGCAATTTCTCTATTGTGATTTCAGTGGGTGGGGTAATTCAATATGCACTTTTCAACAAACAGCGTTAAAATATACCTGTATCTTGTAATTGTTCAAAGATGTATTTGTTATGATTATTTAATGTCTTAATAGTGTAATACATCATTAAAATGTCTTATTCCAAATAAAATTCAGCAGCTACAAATAACTCTAAATCTGGAGTTGTTTTATGAAAAGCGTAAATATAGAAGCTATAAAAAAACTTATTTCCCCTATCTAGATTTTTCTAGACTTTTTTGTGTGTTTTAGCAATATATGTTTCTATCAGAAAATCAGTAAATCATTTCTGTTGCAATAAGTTTGATGTTGAATGGTACAATTTCACAGGCTGAGTGGACTACAAATGTCCTAACATGAACGGGTTCATCATCCCTCTCTCTCTCTCTCTCTCTCTCTTTCTTTTCCTTACTTAATTTTCGTTACTTTCTACAGTCTGCTACTAAATGCAACTTATTTCACGGAATACATGTATGTAAAATGACACTTTAATATATTTGTTTTGTGTTATTCAACGATTACATTCATGTATATGTAACTGTTGTACTGTCATAAACAATATATTGTTTTTTGCATATATGTATTGAAAGAAATAAAATATTGAAAATATAAAAAAAAAAATTGGTCCAGCAACCCTCCTTCGGTAATCGGTTTTCAATTCATTTTTCTGGTCAACCTAATACCTTAGTCCAGATAAGCCATGCATAACAATCTAGGGAAAACCTACCCTTGTCTTGAAATGTCAAAAATGATAAGCACGTTTTGCACATAACTTTGACTTAAAGACACGTTTTGTCTAAACAAATGTTTTATTAATTAATGTGTTGATGTAATGTGTTCTCAGAATGAAGGAGTCAAAGGAAAATAACACGTTTTGCGGAAAATATGAGCTAAATTTTACTCGCCAGCAGTGGTGCTAAGCACGTGACCATGACGGTAAAGGAATAACATATCTAACCGTGAAATTAGTACAAAATGACTATGCAGGGACATAGCCGGAGCCTTGAGTATGCGGAAGACCAGTTCTACTAAAATGAGTTGCGAACGTGTAGGTTTGGTGTGTGTGTGCGGGGGTGGGGATGATCGGGGCGGCGGTGGTACGGAGGCTTGCTCCCCTACTGCAAATTTTATGAATGTAAAAAAAAGTAAATTGAACGCCAGAAGGGCAACGTCAATAGCGAAGTTCATATAAGGGCAATCCCATGCTGGCGTGTTTGAATAGTATTAGAATAGGACGCTAGTGCCATAGTTTGTTAGTCTTCACTTTTTCAGATGACCATGGAGGAGAAGATGCTCTTCCTTTTTTATTTTTTTTATATATACAGAACATTTTTAAAGCCGTCCCATATATGGGGACATAATAGATCGGAATTCGGACACCAGCCCTACACCAGAGACGTTATAAACCATTATTTCTTAGATCTTTGTTTAAACCTATTTAAGCTGGATTTCCTTTGTTCGTTTTCGGAAAATAGGCTCAAATACAGGAGACCGCCCGTGTTACGTCCCTGTTCAATGGACGAGGCTAAGGGAAAGTGTCTTGCCCAAGAACACACACGAATATGTGGCGCCGATGAGGCTTGAACATGGGTCCTCCGGGGTTTCATGACCACTGGGTCACGCCGAGATAAATCAAATGGGATCGTAATTGACATATTTTCATTACCGTGATTGTGGCAATATGTCCGATTACGTGCTAAGCTACTTGCGATGTAATTGAATTTAATATCACTTTTAATAGCGCGAAACTAGTGTGGACGTTGAATAGTATGCTGGATTGTGAGTGTAATCATAGACATATGTGCATGCCACTGGCATAGTCAACTATTTAAAATAAGTATTGGAAGGGTAATTGCGTTTTAGTTGAGTACAATTGGTTAAATATTAAGAAAGTTATGAAGCAAAAACCTGAATCTGAATCCTAATCAAGCGTGCTGTTTACATTTTTTGCGTGACTGAAACGATTAACAAGAGTGTCTATTGTACACAAAATACGCCCGTCGAATGTGGATCATTATTCGCCGGCAGAATATGTGTGCTTTTGTTTGCTAACATGCACTTGAAGGAGGAGTAATTAATGAGAGCACTTTTATTTTTAACGCATTAGTTTTACCAAGTATCCTGATATGATATTGGTAATATATTAATATAAATGTTTTAAAGAAGTGTACGAGGGCTGTTCGGGAAGCTTTGAGACAGTCCTTATACAATAAAGACAACGGATTGGGCGTAAATAAAAAAACTACACCAGATTAAAGGTACACCATTTCTGTATTCGTCTGTAAAATTTCAATATGAAATAAAAAACAGTTTATGAATTATGCCACAAAGAAGGTATAAACACAAAAAAACAATAGCCTAGCAAGCCACAAAGAAGGTACTGAATGACTTGGCAGAAGTCAGAGCAACAAGAGAATAAGCCATTGAGGGCACGACAAGACGAGACTGCAGACAAACATCAAACGTCACCGTCATTTGGGCTTTAGGTAGACGTCATCATAGGGTACACAGCCTGTCCGTTCATCGCACAATTGCACAATGATAAGGCCATAAACTCGTTTGATCAAACTTTTAACAAGTATAACAAAGATCGTTTGAAAGTGATCCTGACCAAGAATCTTACGAAGTTTGTAAATCACGTCACCATAGAAGTCAGGTTGTGATAGTTCTTGTCGCAGAAGAGTTCTTAAATAACTTTTATATTTGGAAAGAAGATCAGGGTTACGATAATAAAATTTTGCAAAGGTTTTACGAAGTTTATGGTAACGGTAACCCTGATGGAGTAGCTTTTTAGTTATACAAATATTACAAATACTAAAGTCCTCAACTCGAGAAAATGAATAAGTTAAGACATATAAACCCCATAAGAAGTTGCTCGGGGAACATAGGTTAGCCAGTATTGAAGAAACTAATGATAATGTATATCTGAACCGATCGCGGAGCAAAATTTACTCACGGAATAGTAGAACATGGTATTTTGGAAAATCCGGAAAAACGAGTGTGTATTTGTGCTGCAAATATAATACGATATGTGACCTAAAAGTAGGAGTTAGTGGTCTACTTGGGATCACATTGAATGTTATATATCAAAATGTTCGTTAGGGTCTCTACTTTTCAGAAGTGCTTGATGCCACATTGACATCCTTGGGCAAATGCCTCAAATTCAAGATGGCCACCAAGATGGCCGACGAAAAATAACATAAATCAGTATTTCTGAACAATTTCTGTTTTACTCAAAACATATTGCTTTTGATTTTTTTTTTCAATAAAATATGAATAATATGTAAATGTTTATGGCCGTGAAATACATAAAAGCATTGACAACATTATTTATTATCAAAATATTGATGCATGAGAAGTGGTGCATGGGAAATGACATACGTATGCCACAAGACATGCAACATGCAATGGCGAACAGAAAATATTAATGTCATTGACGAGGAATCACAGATTAAATTGTTTTCGAAGCTGGATGATGTTTTGCTGCCACTTATTTCAGATTTTCGACAATATGGCGGAGAAAAGTCTTCTGTTTTTGGGACGACTTCTTAAATAATGTGTTAACTACCACTGAAACTATTTTTGTCATCGTCCAGGGTTGTTGACTGTGATTTACACCAATACGCAAAAAAGGAGTTTGTTGCCATTATTATTTGCATCAAATAGGCCAATATATGTAAGGTACCTCACAGTCCGACTGCTACACATGAACAGATTACCATATGCCATCACCAACTGATTTTGGATTTGAATATGACATGGAGACGAACTCTCTAAAACAAGTTTTGATGACACAGCCAGTAGCTGCACCAGAGCTTCTCAACGACATGGTTTGTAACTGTTATGGCGCTTGTACTGAATAATGTACATGTTTTATAAATCAGCAGCCATGTACATCAGCTTGCTCGTGTGATGGTGATATGGGAGACACAGATAAAGAGATTTGCACAAATATTTTCACAATATGGGCAGTGATCGGTACTGCAAAAGATAGCGATTCTGATGCCTAAGTGTTTAGTGGTTAAGTTGAGCATTGCATGGCTTCATGCTCAGTTCATTTCATTTAACCAAATTCAATGCAAACAGCTGTTTAATATCATTTGATGTTGCTTTATACTGAACATTATCTTATGTCATGTGTATGAACATATGTTGCATTGTTTACATTATATAAATTTTGTTTGTAATTGATTGTACTTTTTTATCATAAATAGTTATTGTAACGTATAAAATACATATTGATACTATTATATAAAACAATATATGTGATTTCAAATAGAAACCCATTTGCATAATAGGCTTCGGAAGTTTGTTCATGGAATTGCCATATGCGTCCATATACATAATTTCGTCTTAAAATCCTTTACTATACCCATGTTAAAGTCCATTCTGGATTGTAACTTTGATTTTTTATTGATGAGTTTGTGGAAAATGTCAACAATTATAAGTACACTTAATAATAATAATTCAATGATTAATTAATCTGAAAATTATGTAAATTTGACGTCTGAAATCCATTTTCACAAAAAAGATAGAGTCTGTCTCAGCTCGTTGGTAAATTTATCAACCTCGATGGGCTACGCCCATCTCGGAGTTTAAATGAGCAAACTCGCTAAGACCATACTCTATCTGATATTTAAACATATTTTCTTACAATGTACCTGTAACTACTAAGTACCAATTTACTTTTATGATATTGGTAGTTTAAGCAAGAAACGAAACATTTAGACAGCTAACGTTTAAATGTTATTTTGTAGCTACACACATAAAATATAACAAAACAGAACACGACAACAACTACCTAGGACAAAGGTGTTTAAATTAATATTAACTTGTTTTTGACGCCTAGTTACAGAATAGTATAACATGTAGAAATATCACATATACAATTACCATTTATATTCACCCTTATGTATTTGATGCACTTATTTATTTGTATCTTATTTAACTTAGTTTATCACACCCTGAATATGGTTACATCTTATAAACTATGAATCATCAACACATAATCAAAATAGATTTCTATGTTTTCAATGAATATAAGCTGGGTAGTACATTGTGTAAGTTAAGCTTTTAACAATATATAGCTGATGATGCATTTGCTTAAAGCTAAAGGCGCTATACCTAAATCGTAAATAGCTTTAAGGCGTGAACTATTTATAATTTCATGTTAACAGGCTCGGGACGAAAGGGTATTTAAAACTACTATAGTTGTATATGAGGTTAGTGGACGTGTACCTGCGCAAATGGGAACGCTTTACTACCAAATTCAAGCTAAAGAAACATGGTTGGAACCCCGTATTTAAAGCAGTTTATAGCAAAACCTTTCATTTCCTTACCTCTGATCGATAAAGCAACGTTAAAAATGCACACCCATTCACTGAAAAATAGTTTAGCAATGTGAGATTCGGATTGACAATCATTTATCATTGGGCTCTATTGTCAGTTGATGAAGAGCGTAATGTTTATATCGATATGCTGTTAGAATTATCTATCGTTCAATTTGTGTGTTTGATTCAATGCGTGTTTAAGAATAAACGTATACTCAAGACCTTCGAAAAATATTCTAACGTTAGAATAGTACCAAACAAATATATACAGTAGTTAAAACGAAAAGTAAGTTATCAATTGGCCATGTGACCTAATAGCAAGGTATACGATGTGTCAATTCGTAGGACTCAAATCCCGTTTGAGTGTTTTTTCATAGATTAGGACATCGATGTGTTTCGATATCGATGTTGCTAAAACGAACGACGGATGTTTTTTTCAATATTGCACATACAAATTAATCTTGCGTTGGGTATACTAAATCTTATCAAATAAAAGGTCTCTAGTTCAAATCAATACTTTCATTTTTATAAAATGTAATCGGAACCCGTATTGTTTATCGACTTTAAAGTAGAATATAGGCGTGAGAGGTGTTGCATCTTATAATTACCTCTCATGAACAGACTAAATACAACCGAGTCTGCTACTTTTCTCTCTTGTTTGTGTTTGTTGCTTCAAAGGTATCACCTTTTCAGTATGTAATTGTATAAAAGTTGAATAAAAATCTGATATCTCCGTTTAATATACCGACTTTCATGATAAACTACTTCAGCCGTGCCTCATTCATATTCATGATTCAGTACTTTTTAAAAATTAGCGTCCGTAGCTTGAAACATTCATTCTACAAATGAACATAGAGGGTGCTTTTGAAAGTTCGATCTTTCAGCAGCACCAATAAATGGTCATTTTATTTTTATTAAAACATACAACAGGCAAAAGTGCCACAGACAAAGCCTGATATTAATTCGATATTACTACAATAAAAGAACATGAATACAATACAGTCATTATTAAGAGGAGCATAATATATTAAAACGTATTCAACAGAAATCTGACTGGTTAGAGCACCAAGAGATTACGTTTTCTTGGAAAGTATTCAACCTAAGTGCTTAATAGCATATTTAGTTATTGACTTCAACAGTTAATTTAACTCTTCATTATACTTTGACAGCACTTCGCATTATCTAATAAGAGTACCTTGTCAGTATCTAGTCAATCGATTGCTTTACCTTTCTTTTTTAAATGAGAATAGAAGTGATTATTTTAAATATTATTTGAATGCAGGATCTTACACGAGTGCCTATTAAATACTGCATTCATTAAAAGAGTTGGATACAATTATATAGATCTAATGCGAGACTGTGTCGTGTATCATATCAATTGTATCCAACGAGTTTAATACATTCAATATTAAAAAGTCACGAATGTAAGGTTCTGTTAATCACATAACTAAAATAATGCCTCATAAGTAACATTTATTATTGTAGCTACCTTTATTGCAGCTGCCTATATATATAGCGTTGTCGTACGGTGACGTCGTATGCTTATATGATGTCGTAATATGTTAACTCGAGCAATCCGATATTTTGAACGGTTAAAGAAATCGACTATGAAATTCCGATGTATTCCGAGCTGGACAGAAAAGACCAAACGATCGATTTTCATTTGCATTTGTATCACACTACAGTAATATGATAAATATATCATGGCTTTATTACATTCCCAAACCACACGTTATGTGATTAACCTAGTTTCAAATATTTTATGAATGCACTGATTTGGTATTTGTAGGAACTTTCAGTTTTTTATTAAAATACAAATAACATTAAGACATGCTCGTACATACCAATAACATACAATGCATATGTTTGTTTTTAGGCATACTTTGTTTCTAGTTTCCCTTGTAATTCTTGTTTGTTTTGCGTGTTTCTGGCTGACTGTGTGCTGTGAATGCTACATTTCCCGTTCGACTTTGCGAGGGAAAGTACTAATCAGCATTGTCCTGAAAATTCCCATCAGTTATTTACACAAATAGCCACAATTTGGTTATAAGAACGTAAGGATTTATTTTCGCAGATGACACAGCAACCAACAAAGAGAAAGCGACTAAAAGCATCAGGGTATTACAAACTCCGTCGGAAACATAACTGATTTCCTATATATTGTTGCTTTTCCCGAACAATATTTTCAGTTTAATGCATGACATATTGTGTCGAGGAATGAATGTATCGATATTCAAGTTGGTTTTATGTAAAGTATGTACATTCCCAAAATTCAACCGAGGCAACTGCCTCGGTGTACCTCAGCATAGCTACGGGCCTAAAAATATTGCTGTAATCATGGAGGAAAAAGACAAATGTGAATACCATATTATGACCTCACAATTAACTGAACTCATCTAAAATATGAGTTTTTTCCGATTTTTGCATATATAATTTGACCTCCTTTTTGAGTTTTCCATTAATGTTTAAAGGGATACAATACAGTATTGATGTAGTTATCAATCATTAAATGCGTCACCTCCATTGATTATTCCATTACCATCTGATTACATATATTTCAATAAAATGAAAATACAATTCGGGTTTACAGGTTGACTGGCTATTCTACTGCAGGTTCAAATATATTATTGGTGGAATTTAATCAAAACTTATTAAAATGGAGAAAATAAGGCTTTGAACTATTCAAACAAATCAGTAGTGTTATTACTTACTGGTCCTTTGGGATCATCAAGCCCAATCTGTGTGGCTTTAAAATAGAATATAGCTAAAGCCGGTGCTAGGAGGCGTGAGCGGTGTTGAACTTAACATTACTTCTCATGAACAGACTCAATACAACGGAGTTTGCAACTTGTATCTCTTGTTTGTGTTTGTTGCCTCCAAGGGATCCACTTTTCAGTATTTTTTAAAAAGATTTGCAAATATGCATGTTAGATAGAAAAGGGCGTCAATTTTGAAATTGTCATGATTGCCTGTGTCCATGTAAAGTAATTTTTATTTACGCGAATTAATAACATAGTTTGTCGTTTTATATAGAGAATATTGATTTAGAATTAATTGGGTATATACACTATTTGTATGGCATACTGTCCGTTTGACAAGCTGACAAAATGCAAAGAAACAATGTTTTCCGTTTTCTTTCAACATACTTGAAAATAATGTGTACATGCGTTTTTTTTAAGATATAATGTTGACCCAACAAATCATTACTTTTACATAATGACATTAAGTACAAATTATGACTTTAAATCATGTTTGTCTGCCTTAAAGAATACATATTAAAACTCATTGATTAAACAAACAAGATTGTTTGTGATGCTTTATTATGTTTTATTGTTTCCAGGCCTCTTTTTACCTGATTAAGAATGACATTCAAAACAAAAAATTTACACTGATAAATCTATATAACACAAACAACATAACATAATGGTAACGCATTGGAAATATCATTCGCAAAAATGTCTATGAGGGTTTAAATGAGGTTCTAAGCTTTTGTTTGTTGTTAAGTGCGGACCTACGATACCATTGCGTCTGCACGCTATAGTTTCTATAGGACCCTATTTCTCATTTTGATGAAGAAATGAAGTTTTTTAAACTGACTAAAATGACCTTTGACCATAGGTTTGGACATATTCTGTAACCTTGACCTTTACATATTGATGAGATCGCATAACAATTCATTTGAAACAGCTCGTACACTTCTTTGAAGCATGGTTTCCATATTGTTTACGTCATCCTAGCATGACGCGTTTAGATTCCGCCAAAACGAATTTGTATTTAAAATCAACGTTCTCATCAGCGTTTTGCAATGCCAATTAGCCAATTGCTCCATCTATAGTCAATGAGTATGAAAGCAATGATAAAACCTTCGTCTGTATTGTAAGTAACAAACATGCAGCACAATAATACATCAACACGTGTGGCTAACGGCTATATTGTTTGTATAGCAACAGTGTACTATTGTGCGTGCCTTTGCCTTCCGGCTAAAAGAATGGCAAGATTTGAACAGACCTATGCTTCGATATACACACGGGGCGTGATCCCGAAGAATGACGGGATCGGCCGAGTTTTCACGATTGGTAACAATTATCATGATGAGTGTACATGCATATCGAAACTTGGATGATAAAACCTTAATGCTCGTGACCGGAAAACAGTGTCTGGACCAATAGTTTGACTTTGACTCTAACTATGAGTTGTAAAGTTATAGAATACCACTTATGTCGGTGCTAGGGGTCCTGAGAGATGTTGCAACCTATATTACCTATCAGGAACAGACTCAATAAATATAGACTATTATGTCAGTGCCTTTTACTATCAAGTTTATTAGGCGAGGCTTAGAAAACGAAGAATGGCGAGGCTCTGCCGAGCCATTCTTCGTTTTCGTGCCGAGACTAATAAACTTGATAGTAAAAGGCACTGACATAATATTCAATTTATCATGCAGATTTACACATAAACAATACAAAAAATATGGAATTCTTACGTTTCTTCTTGTATTTTTCCCCACCTGTTCAGGCCTCATTCAGTATTCCGTTATGGGTATGAATACTCAGATTAGTGAGAACCGAAGTACCCACTAATTCTCCCTACCTGATTCGCTCTGATGAAAAATATAATTCCATGTAAATGTGAAGGAAATATCATAAAGCTATTATTGTTAAATGTTTTATTAATTAACACATCTGTTTCCAAGATAATAGACAAACAATCTGTTCACTTGAACTTGACAAACGTTGAAAATAAACACAGTCACGACGATCGAGGACGAGGCAAACAGCTGATCGTGAAATTTTGTGGAAATTATTCCAGTAATGTGAAAGTTATTCCAGTGGCAAGCCGAAATAAACTCACATGAATGAATGAATGAATGAAAGTCTTTATTTACAGAGGGTAACCCAATTAGTATAAACTAATCTTCCTTGTGGCCCTCTAAAGCAATATTTACATACATACAAATACATAATTATATAGCAATATAACAATCAGCATAACAAATTCAAAGTTAGCATTATTCATAAACATGATCAACATGATAACAATGTTACACAACAACATAATACATACATATGGCGGCAGAGGTTTAACTTACAGACTTACATATGGCCATATTTACAATTTTAGCTTTATGACTATTGATTCGAATGTATCCACTTAGTATAATTTACTGTGAAACTTTTAATACTTTCGCTCTGTATTATTTCATTTGGAATGTTATTCCATACTTTTACCCCAGAGTAAGACATACTCCCTTTAAAAAGTTCTATATTTGGTTTGGGTATTAAAAAATCCGATTTATTTGAAGAACGTAAATGATTTGGACGCCTGACATTGTAATTGAACATATTTTGAATATATGACGGGACTGCATTTTGCGATACCCTGTACATAAATTTGCATGGGCTGATTACAATACACATTAAGTGTGTTTACATGGAGTGTTGCTCCAAAAAACATGGATTGACTTTGTGAGACCTGTTGGATATTCTCTGATACCGTAATGGAACTGTTGTGGGTGGGGTAATTTATCCCACTGAGACTATTGAAAGAGGAACCATTGAAAGAGGCCATTTCAACTGCCATGGGCATAGAGCCTTGCGGGACAGACCGGACAGAATTTGCATCCACGGGAGCCAATATCTGCGCGGGCGCAGGAATGGGATTTGACCTGGTAAGTGTAGCTGAAGAGGGCAAGTTGTTAGTGGAAGTTGACAACATTTCTGAACATTGTCGTTGTCTTTCCTCAGACATACTACTGTAATTAAGAATCGACTGGACGTTCTTGTGGCCGCTTATCTGCATAATATCTGTCGGTGCAACATTTGAATCCCTTAACTTCTGAATTAAGTGCTTGCGAGCGGAATGGTTACTTATGTTTTTGTCTGGATTTAATTTGGCTTTCAATGCTATCTTTTTTAATAATCCCCCAAGTTTTTTGACCCAACCCTTTGACTTATAAACCACTGATCTTCTTCAGTTTTCACTGGAGTTGTTCGCGGGGCAATATAAAATGGTGCCATTGGATCGTTCATTTCAGTTGGTCTTTTGCTTGCGTACTGTTTATAAAATGATATGGGATCCTTTCTTGTACTGTTGGCAAACATTTTGGGTGTTACTTTGCGAACGTCACATACATTTTCCCCAGTTCTTGTTTTTGTCTGTCGCTCGTTCAATTCAAGGTATTCTGTGACCCCGTCGGATGCGGTTTTCAGGGTAATGTCTCCCCATCTGTAAATATACAAAAAAATACCCCTTTCATTATGTGCGTGTTATTCATATTATACAGATTTATAAGCATTTTCATAATTCATATAAATTCAAATGTTTAGCCTCTAACGTTGAATTTTTTATTGTATTCAGTTTTTCAAAGTGCAAATAAATATATTAAATGTGATTTTTATAAACACAGTATGCATTTTAATTGTTATCATGAAGGTATGCACTTTTCTGCCTAATGATAAATTTATTAGGGTGACATAATAAATTTTGCTTTATTAGGCACTGACCAATAAAGCAAATCAATGCGGAATCCCTCGGCGTTTAGTGATAAGCGTAGCGTGACTTTCAGCGATAAGCGTAACATTCTGAGAAATCTGTAATAATAGTAATTCATGCAGAAAATGTGCATAATCTACATGATAAATAGAATATTATGTCAGTGCCTTTTACTATCAAGTTTATTAGGCTCGGCATGAAAACGAAGAATGGCTCGGCTCTTCGTTTTCTAAGCCTCGCCTAATAAACTTGAAAGTAAAATGCACTGACATAATATTCTCAATATAAAATTATGAAAGTAAAAAATTTAATCATCCTCTTAAGAGATTGTCAAACCTTTTTTACGCATAAAGTCACAGACTCATTTTGTTCGATTCGGAAGCCAATATCGCTTTATTAAAACTAACCTCAGATCGTACTGTTCCTTAGTTCCTCTTACTCCAAACTGGATACAGTTATTGAGCCAGACAGTGTTGAGAAGTGCCACTGGACTGCTTC
>JAWPHD010003550.1:207500-213802 GCA_037043455.1 Cyrtodaria siliqua | reverse complement strand
ACGTGTTTGTGCGACTCTCAGTCTCGTACAAGGTCATGTACTAACCCATATCCTAGCGGCGGTGGTGCAGATTGCTCGGGGATGTCTTCAGAGACTGGCATTTGTCTTTCAACAACTAATACGCAACCACGTACGTGGCTTCTTATACTTGTGTTGTGTTTAATCTAATATAATATGTAAAACTATATATATTGGATCTATTGGTTAAATACTTAAGAAAAATGCATCAAATTTATAATGGGCAGATACTCTTTTGGCATTCATGTTGAAAAAAGGGTAAATAATTGAAAAGAAAACAAATGGAATAATCTTGAGAGCAAAAGCACAATATATCGAAGGAGCAGAGAAAAATACTAAATATTTCTCAAATTTAGAAAAGAAAAGATCGGAGAGAAAAACTATTACACGATTATTAATAAATGGTAACGAAATCAAACATCAAAAAGATATAATTGCAGAAACAAAATTATATTACGAAAAACTATACAAAAAAGTTAACCCAATGGATTCTAATCACGATTTTTTTCCTAATATAAATGTTCCGAAACTAAACGAAGAACAGAAGCATAATCTTGAAGGAAACCTTAATGAATACGAATGTACAATGGCACTTAAAGATATGAAAAACAATAAAAGTCCTGGCTCAGATGGTTTAACCACTGAATTCTATAAAATATTTTGGAATGATTTAAAACTCTTCTACTTGAATTCGATAAACTATTCATTTGACAACGGTAACTTAACTACGCTACAAAAACAAGGTATAATAACGCTCTTACCAAAAAAGGATAAAGAACTTACAACACTTAATAACTGGAGACCAATAACTTTATTAAATATTGACTATAAAATCGCTACAAAAACAATCGCAAATAGAATTAAAAGTGTTATTCCACATATAATTAATGCATCACAGACCGGTTTTATAAAGGGGAGATATTTAGGGGAAAATGTAAGACTTTTATTTGATGTCATGGATTATCTTAACGACAACGAAAGTCCAGGTTTACTTTTTTTCGCAGACTTTGAAAAGGCATTTGATAGTATAGATCATGATTTTATTTTTACATGTTTGAAATATTTAACTTTGGTGATTCAATAATAAATTGGATAAAACTATTTTACCATGATATACAAAGTTCTGTATCAAATAATGGACATATATCTGAATTCTTTAATGTACAAAGAGGAGTTAGACAAGGATGCCCACTGTCACCAATTTTGTTTATTATTGCTATTGAAATTTTATCGAATGCTGTAAAACTTGAGAAAAACATTAAGGGGATAGTTATAGCCGAAGAAGAAATTAAAAAATCATTTTTCGCCGACGATGCAACGTTTATGATAGATGGTTCACAAAAATCATTTGAAACGCTTGTTAACATTATTGAACAATTTCGAAATATATCTGGGTTAAAATTAAATACAGATAAAACAACTATTTTAAGAACTGGAAGCCTTAAAGATACAAAAATTGAATACTGTAAAAACAAAAAATTTCGATGGACATCAGATAAAGCAGTTACCTTAGGGATGGTTTTCACAAATAATAGAAATAAATTACATGAACTCAACTTAAATACACAAATTGATGAATTTTATACGTGTTTAAATAAATGGAAAAAACATGATTTATCATTGATAGGTAAGATCACAGTGATCAAAAGTTTTGCGCTTCCAAAACTTATATACCCGTTAACAGTACTAGAAAACCCTAAAAAGGAGATTATCAAACAAATAACAAAACATATGTATGAATTCCTATGGAATGAGAAACCTGATAAAATAGGAAGAAAAACTTTAATACAGGAATACGAAAAAGGAGGGCTTAAAATGATAAACTTGGAAGTGTATATAAATTCTTTAAAGTGTAGCTGGATTAGGCGAATATTAGACCAAAATAATAACGGATTATGGAAACGTCCCTACGCAAAAGAACTAAATAAAATAGGTGCGAGTGCGTTTTTCGAATGCAATCTTAATAGTAAAGACGTAAATACCATTGGCATAAAAAATGTGTTTTTGAAAGAAATTATTGAAAGTTGGTCAAAAGTAAAATTTACGAAGGATATAGAATATATTTCCAAACAGATTATCTGGAACAACTCTTCATTAAAACACAAGAAAAAAGTAATCTATATTAAAGAATGGGATAATTTAGGATTGAAATATATTGAACAACTATACGATTATCGAGTCAAGAGATTTTTTACATTTACAGAGTTTAAACAAATATTCGGAGTCAGAAATAGTGCCTTTCTACAATACCATATGTTAATTAACAGCATTCCAAACGAATGGAAAACGTTACTCCAAGAAGAACAAATAAATGTAACAAATAGCAAAAATGTTCTGATAAAGAGTTTTCTAAAGAGTAAAATGCCAAATAAACTCCTAACTAAATTACTGATAGAAAAAGAGACACATAACAATACTGTGAAACCACAAGTAAAGTGGGAAGGTATTCTCGGAGATCTAGATTGGAAAAACATTTATGTTTCATCATTCAAAAGTACAATTGACACAAAACTACGTACATTCCAATATAAATATATCATGAGAATCATACCATGTAATAAGTTACTGTATAAATGTAAACTAGTTAGTTCTAGTTTATGTGATTTTTGTGAAATGCATGTAGAATCTCTCATACACTTATTTTGGGAATGTCCAATTATTCAACAATTTTGGACGAGTTTACAAATATTTCTCCATGGTAAAAGTTTGGATGTAAATTTTGATCTAAAAACAATATCATTTTGTATAAGTAAAAACACAAATAATAGCAGTATTGTCAACTTTATTATACTTATAGCAAAATATTTTATTTTTATAAACAAATGCAGGAAAGCCATCACGGAGTTTAATTGTTTTATACAGTATTTAAAAAAAAGAAAGGACATAGAACAGAACATTGCAGCATTTAAAGATAAAATTGAACAACACAACAAGAAATGGGAAAAGTTTAACGCATAAGGGAAACTAGATGGTGACCGAGATATACAATAAAATAATCAACGTATATAATTAAAACTGTATACAACAATACAACGACATCATTGACTCTAACACTCCAATACTCCTGTTCCTACTATCTGTCAAATCTTTCTATGTCTGCTAATTCTAAATTCTTCTAAAAGTTTCTTTTAGGGCATACATGTATTATACGATGTTGCATCAATGTAACACATTGCTATACAACTGTACGTTAAAGTTCATATATGCTTGTAACATTTTGTAATATATTATGCATTGAGAGAAATAAAAAATAAATAAATATTAAAAACGAAAAAAGGGTATACTTTCGAATAAATTACAATAGAAAAGCTGACATACTGCGCACCAATCCAATGTGTCTCTATAATAAATTGCTATTCCGTTGTCTGAAAACACACTGACGGTCGTTTTATCAGTATCATTCTCCCAGGACACGCTATCACGCTTCATATAATTTACGATTATCCGGCGTTTAAAACTAAAAACGTTAATGGCAAATACTAAGATTCTGTGAAATGCAAATTAAAAGATATCCTAAGTAATAAGAAAGAGATGTAATTAGGGCTAATGACAATACAATAATTACAAAATATGCCTCTGGAAAGAATGATGACTTTTGAGAATGCACCTGTACCATTGAGTTAGCTTTATGACGATGGTTGCAAACAAAAAGGCCGATATCATGAACAACATGCAAAACTATATTCTACAAGAATCGGTGTTAAGGTGTATCGATGACGTGGATAGCATCATTTTCTACGGAATAGCAATTATTCAAATTGTACAGTGTGTGTTTGGGTGTGGACAATCTATTCTTTGAGACTGGCAAGCATTTAGATTTGACCAGATTAATCCATATACATGATAGTGTTGATACACGTTAATGTGAGCGGATCTTGCCGACGGTTTACACACTCACAGAGTAAGACACCTGTTGTTCTTCCTTTGAAATTGGCAAATAAATGTAATGTCGAACAGTGCTGGTGATGCTTAAGAATTACCTGTCCGATAAATGTATGTCTCTGAATACGTTGAGAATACAAAAGGGTACTTGAAAACAAGAGTTTAAAACCAAGGAAGTAAGTTATCCCCACCCATCCTCCCCCAAACGGAAGATAGGTTTTTACTTCATCTATCAAATGTGCATATCAGTTACTGATTTGGAGAGGACATGCTAAATATGCCAGACCCATCAGAGTGTGGCTATGAAATTGATAAAGACAAAGATCCTCATGTAATGAATCAGCTGTTAACAACCAGAATTATTGAGTGAGTTGGTCTGCTTCTGTGAAGGTAAATGTAATGATGCTAGTTGGTCAAATGAACAGCCGTGTGCATAATTATGCATATATTTGCATAATATTAAGCATGTAGTTGCATGATAAAGACTTCTGATTAAAATATTTTGGATTTGAGATTTAATGATGTTAGTTCGCAAAAATGAATATAAATATGCATGTATTTATATGCATGATGAAGATTTCTGATTAAGATAAGCTCATGGATTTGAGATTTATATCTAATTTATTGTGATTATATTTTCTGAATCAGAATATTATTTTCAATATGCAAAAATGCATACTGAAAAACCTGTGTATTAGTAAAATTGGACCAAATATGCTCAAATACGCTAAGTACATGCAGTGTGCATAAATAGTACATATATTATTATATGGAAGTAGATCACGCCGTAGACACATGCCATGACTAATCCAGTCACATTAAACTGACATCGGACCGACCAGTCAAAGCATAACCATTATATCATCAGCGTCAAGCAATGTAGCTACTAGTTAAGTATTTGGTGTGACCCGGTCGTGGATCAATCCCACGACCTCCAGCATGTGAGCCAAAGCCACCCCCGCTGCACCGTGGTTGGCAGGGATTTCAGACGAATAAGTCTGTAGTAATGGTTAATTGATGAACTAGAAACCATATACTAATAAATGACAGATTAAATCATTGAAAGAAGCGCGGGTCGCGGTTTAAATCTAGCCAGATCGAGCCCTAATTCCTAAAGAGAATGGGCTCATCTACTCCGTTGCATTTATATTGTACCAATGTACGAAACATATCCATTTATTCCGTCATTTGTCTCTCTACGAAATTAGGGGCTATTCAATCAAAGCCAGGTTTCAAGGTTTGGGCGTAATTTCATCCCTTAATCATGGATTAATACAGTTCTATGTATTGCATGTAACAGTTTTAAATTAGTGTCCGTTCAAATAATGTAGAATAAATGTGACAGAACTTCATTTCAGTTCAATTTGTTGATGTTATCATACGGTGGAATAAACTCTATTTATATTTCCTATATCATTGAAAGTCAGCGTACGTGACCTATCAGATACACATTTTTGAAACCCAATACGGAGATATAATAGACCCTACATATAGAAATCAATGAACGTGTCGTTTGGTGATTGTAAAAAAAAACTCAGATTATATATCCCAAATGTGCTTTTCTCGCAGAGAAAAAGTAAATTGTTTGACGATATTCCTTATTGTTGAAAACAATGCAAATCAATGCATCAATGCCAAAAACGTTTTAATTAATTCTGATAAAATATTGTTTTATTAAAGTGACGAAAACATTGTTACAAAACATTGCATACGCGAAACATTTCAGAAAGGAAATGGTAAGACTAAGCAAAGACATAAAAAGAGGCTTAGCCTAGTAAATTAATTGGTATCAGCATGAAACAAACTATGCTGGCTTTTTTATTTCATCATTTAAATATTCATGAAAATAAAATGTTTCAGATTTAAAATATTCATAACACAGTTCTGTTTCAGATTCGTGTGCCGATATATACAAGTCGAACACAGCCTCGTGTAGCGGCACATTTACGATCTACAATGGAAAAAATGAGGCATATGAGGTGTATTGTAAGTTCTACATAAATTATGTCTATACGTATGTATCAACCAAAACGATAGCCATTGTCAATGTAGCTGACTTGTTTAACAACAGCAGCTACATCTTGTTGCGACATCAACGTACCAACGGTTCCCAATACGAGGCAAAAATTGAACAGATATCCCGATATAGCTCCACTCCATTATCGGTACAGTACAACGCATATACAGGCTACGCTATGTTCAACAACAAACACATGACGCCTTATTTGTACCTTGGACTCCTTCCTGTAGCTGGGATCATCCATCTTAAAGACACACAGGGGTACAAGGTGGCTGGCCAAGAACAGACATTTCAAAACTGCGACGGAACAACTAACAGTTATTTTGTGTTTCTTTTCAATCAGAATAATGAACTGCCCACAAGCTACAATGCGGATAATGCG
>JAWPHD010003550.1:0-202500 GCA_037043455.1 Cyrtodaria siliqua | reverse complement strand
GATCAACATACCATATCTGTCCGATTTGTATTTACTATAATTATCCCGATATCATGTATTTTTTGATGTTATCATGTCTTAAAATATATAAATAAACCACTGGTAAAGTGTCTATATTTTCAAATTACACGGCGTACTCTATGGATGTATTGGTAGTATCCTAGATGCTAGATGCACGACTGGTAAATTGGGAAGTGATATTGACCATGTCTATGTTTAAGTAATAGACGGCGAACTCAATGGATTTATTCATGTCATCAGCTATCTAATAAACTCTAGAAGCACGACTGGTAAATAAGAAAATGTTAGACTGGTAAATAGCAACATGATATTGACCATGTTAATATATTTGTATTAGACGACGAACTCAAAAAGCACTACAAGCTTTTGTACTGAAAAAACGTCAATCCTGTTTCCTTTCAGACATTCATTTAGTTCACAGAGTTGTTAGACTTAACACAACGACTACATGAACATGTACTTAGAACTCTCTGATATGTCAACACGTTCTTGTATAATATGTCAGTGCTGTCACCATTGAGTAATTACTGCTGGTGGTTCCTTCGGTATATGATGTTAGGCCTATATTTTGATGACTCAGGCTCCTCTACATACATGACGTCATTCTGACTTGGAATTGAAGAAGATCTGTTGGTGGCACTAGCGGGGGCCTTTTCCTTAATATCGATCAGAATTGCCAAGGATCTTCCTCACTGTACACAGGTTACCGATCTTTCCAAATCATGAGAAGATGTTTTAAACGATTTCTCAAATTTGATATGACCCAAAACTCAAACAGGCAGTTGTTGATCCCGAGTGGGAAAATCGGTAAGTATCTTCTGTACTGTATTATTTTCCTTCAAGTCATGGAACTGACCCTTTAAATTATGTTTGCAAATTTAATCAGCGTCTTCGATATGTTCTATATTAATGACATTGGTTTTCATTGCCAAACGTAGCTTTGCAAGTAATACCAATGTCTCAAGATGATGGATATTACATTTAACAAGCATGCTGCCAATTCATTATCGTTTTTTGTTGTTGTTTTATTGTTGCTCTCAAAACAGTAAAAGTCTATCAAGGTTTATTTTAAATAGAAATTAACTAAAAGTTACGGACATTGTCCCTTTCAATACCGACGTAGACTGATCCACATCGTTTGAACTAAACGAGATATGCGCAGTGCTGAAACCTGATTGGCTAATCGTAAGGTCAATCTGACTTGACCTCCAATGCACTGTTGTCAGATCCTTGAAGTGTAGAATATCGTAGCGTGATAAAGGGTCTACGTTTAATGCGATTGAATAATAATAATAATAATAATAACAATCTATTAATAGTTTACCTTATATCGTTTCAGATATTTAGTGACGGGACTATGATATACAAGCTCAGGAGCCGATCAAAACTGTAACATACAATATTTCTCCGATTTGTATTTAATATAACTATCCCGATAACATGTATTTATTGATGCAATCAGGTCTTAAAATGTTAGATAAACAACTGGTAAAGTGTCTATATTTTCAAATTACACGGCGTACTCTATGGATGTATTGGTAGTATCAGCTCATTTAATGCTAGATGCTATATGCACGACTGGTAAATTGGGAAGTGATATGGACCATGTCTATGTTTTAGTAATAGACGGATAACTCAATGGATGTATTGATTTCATCAGCTATCTAATAAAATCTAAAAACATGATTTTAACCATGACACTAGTTTCTTATTAGACAAGGAACCACATGGGTTTATAGATTGAATCCGCTCTTGAAATGCTGGATGCAAGAATGATAAATAAGCGTTGAAATTGACCATGCTTTGTTATCGTATTAGACGACAAATTCCATAGATGTATAGCTGTTATCGTATTAGACGACGAATTCCATAGATGTATAACTGTTATCGTATTAGACGACGAATTCCATAGATGTATAGCTGTTATCAACTCTTGAAATGCTGGATGAGTAAATAGCAACAAGGTATTGACCAGGTTAATATATTTGTATTAGACGACGAACTAAAAAAACACTGAAAACGTCAATCCTGTTTTGTTTCAGCCAATTAACTACATAGACATTCATTTAGTTCACAGAGTTGTTAGCCTTAACACAACGACTACATGTACATGTACTTAGAACTCTCTGATATGTCCACACGGTCTTGAATAATATAAGTCAGTGCTGTCACCATTGAGTAATTACTACTGGTGGTTCCTTCAGTGTATGATTTTAGGCCTATATTTTGCTGTTGTTTTATTTTTGCTCTCAAAACAGTAAAAGTCTATCAACGTTTATTTTAAATAGAAATTAGCTAAACTGTTTACTTGCTTTTTTCTTCATATAATAAAGTATTCGAGATGTTTTGTTCATTACATTATCAATTTTGAATTGTTATGATGGATTTTGCAACAATTAACAAGAAGCTTTCATAAACAATGCAATTTAAATTTTCATTCGTTATCTTTAACACATTCAGCAATAAAGATCAATAGTCAAGACATGTCAGATTTTGTTTGTTGCATTAAATGTGTTGGATAAGTCTCGGTGATTCATCAAATGTGGGTAAGAAAGATTTTGGAAATCGACAATATTATTGTTGCATTAAATTGTTGGATAAATCTCGGTGATTCATTAAATGTGTGTTATGATGGGTACTAAAGGTTTGGACAATCGACAAAATTATCGTTGCATTACATTTGTTGGATAAGTCTCGTTGATTCATCAAATGTGTTTTATGATGGGAACGAAATGTTTGGGAAGTCGACAATATTATTATTGCATTACATTTGTTGGATAAGTCTCGGTATTCATCAAATGTGTTTTATGATGGGTACGAAATGTGTTGGATAAGTCTCGGTGATTCATAAAATTTGTGTTATGATGGGTACGAAAATGTGTTGGATAAGTCTCGGTGATTCATCAAATGTGTGTTATGATGGGTATGATATATTGGGAAATTGTCAAAATTATTGTTGCATTAAATGTGTTGGATAAGTCTCGGGGATTCATCAAATGTACGATATGTTTGGGAAATTGACAATATTATTGTTGCATTAAATTTGTTGGATAAGTCTCGGGGATTCATCAAATGTGTGTTATGATGGGAACGAAAGGTTTGGGAAATCGACAATATTATTGTTGCATTAAATGTGTTTGATACATCTCGGTGATTCATCAAGTGTGTGTTATGATGGGTACGAAAGGCTTGGGGAATTGACAATATTATGGTTGCATTAAATGTGTCAGTTTTATATCGGTGATGCATCAAGTGTGTGGTAGGATGGATACGAAAGGTTTGGGAAATTGACAATTTTATGGTTGACTTAAATGTGTCAGTTTTATCTCGGTGATGCATCAATGATGTGTTATGATGGATAGGAAAGGTTAGGGAAATTGCCAAAATAACTGTTTCATTAAATGCGTTTGATACGTCTCGGTGATTCATTATGGGTGTATTATGATGTGTGCAACAAATTATAAAAATAATAACCAATGTAATGTTTGTATTAAATGTGTTTGATTCATCTGCATCGTAATTTGTGCGTTTAAGGTAAGACTTGTTTACTAGGATGTGTACTTGAAGTTTGGAAAATTGACAATGCAACTGTTGCAGTAAATGTGTTCATCTAGACTGTATTGTAAATTGTGCGTTTTACGTAGGAATTGTTTATAAGGATGCGTTATGCTGACGAAACCAAGTATAGTTCCGTGGCAAGCAAGTAAGCAACACAATAATAAATAATCAGCGTGATGCAGATGAAGTTTAGAACAATTTAGAATATCTACCAACAAAACCTTTATTACGCCTTTTAAAAGGGATTCCCTGAAAGCAGCAAACACAAACAAGAGAGAAATGTAGCATACTCGGTTTAATTGAGTCTGTTCATGAGAGGAAATATAATTTGAAACGCCTCTCCCGCCCCCTAGCATCGGCTTTAGCGGTACTCTACTTTAATGCCACACAGATTGGGCTTGATAATCCCAAATAACTTGTAAGTAATAACGCTACTGATATGTAGTCGGGCGACTTTTTAAAGCTACCACACAACACTCAACAACGTCTAGTGTGAATATCAATACACACTGCAAAGAGATCCGTTGGAAGCAACAAACACAAACCAGAAAGCAAAGTAGCAGACTAGGTTTTATTGAGTCTGTTCATGAGGGGCAATATCATTTGCAACACTTTTCACGCCCCTAGCATACTGATTAGTAGTCGGGGCTACTCTTTACACCGCCACACAGCACTAAACAAACGATAGTGTGAATGTCAAACAATACTAAAAAGGAGATCACTTGGAAGCAACACACAAGAGAGAAAAGAAGAAGACCCGAGTTTTATCGACTGTGCTCATGAGAGGTAGAATAATTTGCAACACCTCTCTTGCCCACTAGCACCGGCTTTAGCGGTATTCTACTTTAAAGCCAGGCAGATTGAGCTTGATGCTCCCAAAATAATAATAAGTAATACCACTACTGAATTGTAGTCGGGGCGACTTCTATCAGCGCCACACATCACTAAACAAACGCTATTGAATGTCAATAAATACAGACAGGTTATCCTTTTGAAACAAAAAACACAAATAAGAAAGCAAAGTAGCAGACTCGGTTTTATTGCGCCTGTTCACGAGAGGCAATATAATTGGCAACACCTCCTATGCTCCTTAGCACTGTCTTTAATCGTATTCTACTTTAAGGCCACACACAATGTAAAGGACCAGTAAGTAATAAAACTACTGGTTTGTAGTCTGGTGTGGATATAGCCACCACACAGCACTAAACACAAACGATAGTGTGAATACATCCTGAAAAAAAAGGAATCCTATTGGAAGCAACAAAATGCAAACAAGAGAGAAAAATAGTAGACTCGCTTTTACTGTTCATGAGGTAATATAATTTGCAATACCTCTCACTCCACCTAGCACCGGCTTAAGCCGTATTCTACTTAATAGAAACAAAAACACGATCACGAAACTTACATCAAACTTACCGATGCATATTTGCAAAAAGATTTGTACTAACGGCCACCAGTGCTGGACAATTCTTCCTACAGACTACTCTCCTGAAATTGTATTTCTCATCGTAAATCGACCGTCATACATGTATATATGGCCTAACATGTGCTAAAAAATGGCGCAAAACCCCATTTACACAAAAAAACATCGTATGTCTAACGTAGAAAAATGCGTTTAAAGTTTTAAAAAACAAATACAAAGGCTGTTGAATTAGAACTCTTTAGACTAGTACGCTTTTTGGTATGGGTTTGGCAGAATCTTCATTTTTCCCTAATTGTATTATATTACAAGACAACTGTGATACAAAATATCACAAAACCGGCCAGACAATTCTACAACCGTGAAGATAAATATTATTTAGAGAATGTTGGGATTGGTAACAACAAAGTTTGAACAAACATGAAACTATGTCAGTGCTACCTCATGTATTACACTTTACGTGAGTTACTAATTTAGTTTGCATACTTTTATTTAAATACGACATCTAAGTATCAAATACCAACAAGATTGTTTATGCTCATGTTCCTTTGTATAATATTTTAACTTAGGTAAACATTGAAAGAAATGAATATACGAATAAAAATACGAATCACCGGTGCATCGTTTCCCACAACGCAATAATACGGTAGGTAACTCTAGCAGTTTGGTGAAAGCATTTATTGCTTAGTATAGTGATTTCAGAAAATCAGCAACGCTTTAATCGTAAGCAAGCTTATGCTCGCGATAAGGAACATCCTGGTGAAGTTTTGTGAAAGTCCTGCGAGAAAGAATCAAAATACGCATGTCGTAGCGGAGACCTTTGAAAGTAGGTCATAGTGACCCGAAACTGTGCATGTTGGAACCATATAATGTACATTCTGGTGGAGATTGGTAAAAATCCTGCAACTAACGAAGAATATATTAAGAAATTAAATCAGACGAACGGACGGACGATGGGATGAACTGACACACATACACCCGGACGACACTGTGAACGCTTAGTCAAGGTCCGTAAACGGGCTCTGCAATAAACGATTATTTACTGAGCGTATGTATTCAAATAAAATAAAAACTTGCCTATAGATTAACAGTATTGCACTTAGTTGTGAATGGCATCAGGATATTGGCCTATTTTTTTAAAACAAGCATATGCAAGTATGAATTGACCAATTTAACAAGTGAAATAGTTCGTATAAATAGATGGAACATTAACAGTTTCCTATAATTCAGCGCGATAATTAAAAATTAGTCTTAAAATTCCCTAGAGAAATTCGCAAGTTATAAATAGTTTTCACGCAGTGCAAATCAGCGATATCTACACATGTCGGTCGCTTTGCAATACCTTGCGATCTATTTCACCGCCAAGTTTTAAAAAGCTATCCCTGGCTTGTCACCATAGTTAGGAAATACCTTCTTCTGGTCGTTTATTTTATATCTTCTGCGTAATGAAATGAACTTTGGTTCAAACTTATTCGTTATTCGAATAAGGAACAAGGAACTAATTACTTATTCCTTATTCGAATAACGAATAAGGAACGCTTCCATATTCCTTCTTCTAAAATAAAGGCTAATATATATTTTAAGGTATATCGTGGCCAGATATAAAAACACATCTAACAGCGAATAACACCCGATGCGAATACATGTAACACATGTAACTTATCTAGCCCCAATTGCATGTCCAATTTTATTTTCAGAATTACAAAAGGAGTATGAAAGTAACTATTTATTTAGATCATCCGGCGATGGAACAAGTTGTTTGCAATGAACATCTTTAAAAAGAACAGGGATAAACTCCGAATAACGAATAAGGAACAAGGAACTGGTTCCTCGTTCCTTATTCGTTATTCGGAGTCGAATAAGGAACAGGAGTATTTATTGCAGATGTTTGCTTCGTTTCGTACATCATATAGTTGACAGGACCAAATTAAATCTGGACTTTAAAGGGACATGTTCCCACAGAACTCTCTATAAGGAACTGGAGTACCATGAACGCATTTTCTTTACACATTCACAAACAGTGAAGTTTGCTTGCCAAGAAACATCAAGAAATAGATTTACATAGAAAAGTGATAAGCTCGGAATAACAAATAAGGAACGTGGAACCAGTTCCTTGTTCCGTATTCGACGGCGAATAATGAACGGGATTACTTATTGCAGATGTTTGCCACAATTCATACGCCAGATGGTTTAGTGGTGAAAACCATTGAAAAAACATTGCTTCAAGGTGATCTGCTAAAAAAATAATTGACTTTAAAGGGAGAGTCCCAATTGAAGAATTAGCGTAATACGATCCAAACATTTGTTTTTTCATTACTTACAAAGCAATGCTTTTCTGCAAAGAAATTTCGAGAAACCATTTTGTAGGAAGACAGGACCAATACAATCTGAACTTTAAAGGGATATGTACCCACAGAACTCATGTGAAAAGTCGAATAAGAAACTGGAGTATCATGAACACATTTTCTGTGCTAACTCACAAACAGTGAAGTCCACTTGACAAGAAACATAAAAAAAAACTTATTCTTTATTTCACTTGGCTTTCGAAAAAACTGATTTAAATGACCACATTGACACAGAACAGTGATAAGCTCCGAATAACGAATAGGGAAGGAGAACCAGTTCCTTGTTCCGTATTCGACGGCGAATAAGGAACGGGAGTATTTATAGCAGATGTTTGCTTAATTGCGTGCGCCAGATGGTTTAATGGCCTAACAATATTGAAAACACATTGTTTCAAAGCAATCTGCCGAAAAAAAGGATGAACTTCAAGGGGAAGTGTCTTTTTCAAACTCATTTAAGCTGCAACTGTTATGAAGAATAAGTGTAATACGATAAAAATAACAATTTTCATTACTTACGCCGCAATGCTTTTCGACCAAGAAACTTCGAGAAACTATTTTTGTAGGATGACCGAATCAAAAGATTTGAACTTTAAAGGCACATGTTGCCACATAACTCATGTGAAAAGTCGAATAAGGAACTGGAGATTTTTTTGCACATGGTTGATTCATTTCGTACACCAGATGGTTTAGTGGTCATAGTACATTGAACACACATTGTGTTTAGTTGATCCATCAATAAAATGATGTTTTTGGTGACTAACCCATCTGGTGTACGAAATGAAGCAAACATCTGCAATAGTGCGCAAAGTCATACATTACACCCTCACAGACAGTATGTAACACTGAAACACAATAAGCCTCGCATAGCAATCTCTTTGTTTTAAGTATTACTTATAACTATCGTTTCTTTACTAAATATACTAAATATACTAAAATGGCAAGCATGTCATCGATTTAGTCATTACTGTATTTTGCTTCAATAATCGAAAGTAGTTCTTACATTTGTCGTTTTCACATGTTTGCACTTGCAATTTTGTTTTTACAATTAGCGTCTTTTTTGTTTTACATTTAGGATGACAAGATTTTTCATTTGTGACAAGGTGCATTTTACATTTGTGTATTTGTTTACATTTAATGTTAGACTTTAACATTTGTGAAAGTTGTTACATTTACGGTAATTTTTACCTTTGAAGTTCTTACAATCGAAATACAGTAACTTTCAACACATATACACAGATTGTTCTAACGATGGAGATAAGGTAGCTGCAGCAGCTGTTGCTTTCAGACACACCATAAAGAGCCGCCCGCCTGACAAGGCCTCTATCTTTTCAGCTAAAGTTAAGGCAATTGTACTTGCATTAGATTATGTTCTGAAATCTGACTATGATCATATTGTAATATTTTCTGATTCCCTTTCATATCTTCGGGCCCTGTGTAATATGAAACATGATAACCCAGCTGTGCTTCAACTTTCATAAAAGTCCAATTCTCTTATAGTTGATAATGTCATTATTTTCTGCTGGATTCCAAGCTATATAGGAATACGTGGTAATGTTAGAGCTGATAGTGCTGCTTTAGCAGCATTAGATTTACATTTATCTAATACCAAATTACCTTATACTTTTTTTTAAATTTGTATTAACACATATATTTGTAACTTTTGGCAAGCCGCTTGGGATTTGTTAGTGAACAATACACTCCATTCATTCAGACAATTAAACCGTTATTCGGAGAATGGTGTCCATTTAGTAGACCCATTCTTCGAGATAATGTTGTGCAGGAAAGGGCATACACGTTATACTCATTCATATTTATTACAAGGTGAGCAATTACCAGAATGTATACCCTGTTTTGCACCGTTAACGGTCAAACATATCTTGTTGTAAAATGTAGACTTTGATCCTTTGCGGCAAATGTACTACATAGTTAATACTATGAACGAGTTATTTGATACTATAGATTTTAGTCTTGTTATAGATTTCCTGAAAGAAATCAGACTTTATAAATTATTATAATATATTCTTATATATATTTACTTGTTTACACATCCGTTGACGGGCATTTTTTTTATTTACATAATATATACATAGTTTATATTACTACCACATCATCTCTTATTTGTAAATAGTTTAATCTATATATTTATATTATTTTTTAATTACTACTTCATTTCTTCATCTTTCTTCATTTTTTGAGAGCAATATGACCTATTTATGTGTCGACGTGCCGCGAAAAACATAATTCATTCATTCTTACAATAAGTTTGAACTGGCATGTTAGTAGGCTACGTCACTTCCACATACAACTACATACAAGTCAACTGTTGGAAGTGAAAGCGGTTTGTGACTAATAGCATTGTATATTTAGCCGCCCCATACAGAAACATCCCTATAGGTTAAAGTCGCTACTGTTCAAAGGCATGTGGTAAACCACCAGCTCAGACGTGGCAAATCAAGAAATATAAAAATATCGGACAGAGAAAGAAGCATTCAAGGTGGACAGTCAACCACAAAACATAGAAACAAACATCCAAACAGACAAACAAGAAGGCAAAAGTAATAATAAAAGCAAACGACATCACAAACATAAAAGGGTTAACAATAGGGCTACGGCCTTGGAATGGTCAGTGGCGAAGTAGGCCACTGGGGTTTAAACCGGTTCTAGGGTGCACCAAACCTCACACTTACCCTACTGCCATCCCATTAAAACAGGACAGTGTAAATAATATTGTAGAAACCTTTATTTAAATAAAATTATTGTGCTAACAATATAAACATTGAGCATGCATATGCAATAAGTCCTAATGTTCACTTCTCATATTAGCCCTAGGGCTGAGGGCTGGTATGGATATGACTTATTACATTACCAATGCATTTTGCCTGAACCATTACAGCCAACTTGGAAACGGCATGATAACACAAACCGAAAAGGAAAATAGCTTAGTTTATTCTAGAATATTGTTATTACCACTTTTCGACTCTAGGTGGAGATATAGCTCATTTGTGAGCATTATTACGGGTGAACGTACGTTAGCTTCGCAATTTCCATATCACACCATAAATCGTCCATCGACCTCGAGCTAAAGCTCTCGGGCTAATATTAAGGTCTCGGGCCGATACGGGGTGTGCTATCAAAATGCCCATTCATTATTCTATACAAATAGGATAAAAGATTAATCTTTAAAATTGCAAAACACACACACAAAAACAACAACAACATATTTCATTATTTCATATACCGATAAACTAATAAACGTTAAATATACAAATCGTCACTATGGCTGGTATTGTCTTCAATTGTATTAACAGTTCCTTTATTGTTACAGCTGCATGGTGTTTTACGTTATTCCTGTCATCCGTAAAAAAAACCGGCCTTGTAAGCTCTACTCTTTTGTTTGGTAGAAATCATGCATTTGTCTGTATGTGACTATGTGCAGATACAAAGTGTGTGACATAAGTATTGTTCTTATTGAAGCTTGACATGTATTTGCCATTTCGTTTCAAGATGTTGCCATTTGCCAATATTCATTTGATGATAATTTATGTAGTTGATCGTAATTACAAAACACTACAATACATACATTTAATAGCTGCGTACATATCACAGATTGATATACATATGCCGGGGAGCATTATGCGTATCTTACATCCGCCTAAAGCTCCACAGGAGCATATGTACATATGATTTTGAGCTAGTCGACAAACGTTCCGCATAAAGCTCCCTAACTAGATGATGATCAACATCATCGTAATAAACAAGCAAAATATAATAATCATCATCATCAAAAGCAGCAGCAGCAGCAGTCTGTCTTCGTTATCATCATCATCATAAACATCATCATCATCATCGTCATCATCATCATGAAAAGCAGCAGCAGCAGTCAGTTTTCTTCATCATCGTCATCATCATCATCATCATCATCATCATCATCATTATAAACATTATCATCCTCATCATCATCATCATCATCAAATTATCCTCATCACTGACCAAGGTACCCAAGGTACTCGCAATACAACAGTTTATAGCTATATTTAAAACTTTTATAAAGTTATATAACAAAACTGCTTCAATATTTTTTAGAAGCACTTCACTGTACTGATGAAACAATGTTATAGCAATCTGTCAGTAATTATTGTCTATACCAAATGTCCATCGTCATCATCATCAAATTATCCTCATCACTGACGTAAAACAACAGTTTATAGCTATATTTAAAACTTTTATAAAGTTAGATAACAAAATTGCTTCAATATTTTTAGAAGCACTTCACTGTAGTGATGAAGCAATGTTATAGCAATCTGCCAGTAATTATTGTCTATATAATAAATGTCCAATATTCTGTACCACGTCGATGATCGTACACTGTGAAACATCACAACATCTTGAAATAATTTGTTAAAAAAAAATGATAATAATAACAATAATAATAATATGATGATGATGATGTCGATGATGATGGATGATGACGATCATGATAATGATGATGAAAATGATCATGATGATGATGATGATGATGATGATAAAGAAAAAAGATGATGACACAGAAGATTAAAAGAGAAGAAGAAGATGATGATGATGATGATGAAGATGATGATGATGATGATGATGATGATGATAAAGAAGAAGATGATGACACATAAGATAAAAAGAGAAGAAGAAGATGATGATGGTGATGATGATGATGATGATGATGATGATGATGATGATGATGAAAAAATATTATAAAAAAATAAAAAAAAGTATTACTATTATCGATGCATTGTTGTTATTATTATTATTTATGTCTTGTTCTTAGTCAAGCTGGGGAGCCTCATGCGGATGAGTATACATCCTCTCCGTATAAAGCTCCCCGGGGAGCGTTATGCGGAGGGAGCGTTATGCGATGCTACAACCGACGTATAACGTTCCCCGGGGAGCGTTATTCGGAGGGAGCGTTATGGGGTGCTAGGATCCAGAAAGTTGTTAGGATTGCGGGATGGTTTACATTATTGGTTCTATCCAGAAAAAGTGGAGTGGTCGGCCGCTACCACAACAATAATGGACTGTCATAATGGCCTAGCATACAAGAAGGAAAAAAATATAAATCCGTCTTAGTGCCATTCAACCTATATTATGTTGCGGTGCTGACTCGTTTTTATGAATACAAACTTGATTTAGAAGTCAAAATCCAAAATGACCGCCACATTAACTATATTGATAAATGCTGTTCTAATACATCAAAAGTGTCATATGTATCAAGAAGAGGTCAAATCGATCAAAAAGTGATTATTGGATGTCTGAAAAAGTGGATCCTTAGAAAAAAGTGGATTGTTTTGGAAAAAAGTGGATCCATTGAAAGAGTGGATCCCTTGGAAAAAGTGGATCCCTTGGAAACAACGTAAAAAAAGTAGCAGACTCGGTTTTATTGAGAGTGTTCATGTGAGAGTAGTAATATAAGGTGAATTATCTTTACACCCACTAGTACCGGTTTCAAAGAACGCATGTCAATCTTGATTTTTAAAAGCTAGCGGCGTCTCGTTAGTTTTTCTACATAATACTCTTTTGCAAAATGCTTAATGTTAATGTGCATGTTACTGTAGTATAGTCCTTTCAATTAATTCATAAAAAACACAAAAGAAATATAAAAAGATCGGACAGGGAAAGTAGCATTCAAGGAGGACAGTCAACCACAAAACACAGAAACAAACATGGAAACAGACAAACAAGAAGGCAAAAGTAATAATAAAAGTAAACGACATCACAAACACAAAATAGTTGACAATAAGGCTACCGCCTTGGAACGGTCAGTGGCAAAAGTAGGCCACTGGGTTTTTTTGAACTAAGTAATTTAATTTCTGATCGTATAGCTTTTAGTAATACATATATATGTTCTAAATGCTCAAGTCAACAAGGCGCGTAGCGTGCCATACTCATTTACTCACGTGAGTAAACTTTTCAAACGAAGGCTCAAAAAATAAAAAATAAAAAATGGTATTTTCGACAGGATTTAAATCTTTCACCAGAATGCACCAGAAAGAAATATAAAAAGATCGGACAGGGAAAGTAGCATTCAAGGAGGACAATCAACCACATGAAACAGAAACAAACACGTAAACAGACAAACAAGAAGGCAAAAGCAATACTAAATGCAAAGGACATCCCAAACACAAAAGGGTTGACAATAGGGCTACCGCCTTGGAACGGTCTGTGGCAAAATAGGCCACTGAGGGTTTAAACCGGAACTCGGGTGCACCAACCCTCACACTTACCCTACTGTCATCCCATTAAAACAGGACAGTGTAAATAAAGAAATCCCCGCCATGATCTAATCTCTAACCAACAAGCCAGCATCAATAGGCAATATAAGTAAAACACAAATATGCTCGTGTAAATATAATACAAAAAAACAATAGCCTAGAAAGCCACAATGAAGGTACTCAATGACTTGGCAGAAGCTAGAGCAGTAAGAGAATAAACCATTAAGGGCACGACAAGAAAGATCATGGACATACATCAAACGCCACCGTCCCAATGGGCTTTAGGTAGGCGTCATCATAGGGTCCACAGCCTGTCCGGTCATCGTACAATTAAAGAGGATAGCGTTGTGGCGAACTGTAAAAGGATCCAACACCAAACATGCAGTACGTTGCAAAATGATAGGGTCATAATCTCTTTTGATAAACTTTTTAACACGTTTAACAAAGATAGTATGAAAGTGATCATGACCAAGAATCTTAGGAAGTTTATAAATCACATCACCATAGATGTCAGGTTGTGATAGTCCTTGTCGCAGAAGAGTCCTTAAATTACTTTTATATTTGGAAAAAAGATCTCGGTTACGATAATAAAATGTTGCAAAGGTTTTACGAAGTCACGTACGAGCGTTATTTTTTTTTAATTCCCGGTGGAGACCCCCAGACCCCGAACCTACCCCCGTGAGTAATTGAGATTTTGGTCACGCTACGTCCCTGTCAACAATTAGTGCCACAGAGAGGGCCTATTTATACTTAAATATCAACATGTTATGAAACAGTGGTTTTTATTCTGTTTTATTTCCTTGAGTCCTTCAAGACTCAAGTGCTGACGTTAAAATGATAGTACTTGACACACTTGTCTGATTCATACCAATTAATGTGAAACCTAACCCTCTTCGTGACTTCACTAGGGTGAAACCGACAACTTATCGTCGCCGTTTTGATCGTGTGTTATGGTCAATCTCGATTTGAACTTAGGGTTGACCATTCGCTAATTACTTTATACTTGATCAACACACAGATGTTCATTGTTAAACATGAGTGGCCAAAGTTAATTAGACGGCTCTATTGTTTTTACAAGTGATGCGGTACTAGTATTTCCTGAATGATCATGATCAGCATCAATAGGCAATATAAGTAAAACACAAATATGCTCGTGTAAATATAATACAAAAATACAATAGCCTAGAAAGCCACAATGAAGTAGAGAAACAAGATAATACACCATTAAGTGCACGACAAGAACGATCATTCATGATACGTTACTTCCATGCAGTATCATATTAAGCTTTCTCCAAGTAAAACAATACAAAGACTAGATGTTCTTTCTTTACAAAAGCTTCCCAAATACATGATTCAAATCGAATGAGATTGTCTGTTGTTCCTCGTTGGCGCCGGAATTCACTTTGATACTTTGTTATCAGCTTGTTGGATTCCAGGTACCAAACGAGTCTCTCATTAATCATTCGTTCCATGGTTTTACATATACAACTCGTTAAAGAAATAGGGAGATTATTATTGGGTCCGTATCATCCTTTCCAGGTTTGGGGACTGGACTAACGATTGCTTCCCGCCAAGAATCGGGCAAGATTGTGGACAAAAATAAAACGTCACTGTCCTTTAGGGTCTTCGGTAGCCGTCATTAAAGGGTCCACAGTATGTCCGGTCATCGCACATTGAAGAGGAAAGCATAGTGGCGAACTGTAAATAGGTACACCACCAAGCATGTAGTGCGTTGCAAACTGATATGGTCGGTACCTCTTTAGATAAACATTTTAACAAGTTTAACAAAGATAGTATGAAAGTGATCAGGACCAAGGATATTACGAAGTTTGTTAATCACATCACTATAGAAGTCAGGTTGTGATAATTCTTGTCGCAGAAGAGTTCTTAATTACTTTTATATTTGGAAAGAAGATCGGTTTACGATAATAACATTATGAAGGTTAAAGTTATACAAAGGTAACTAATAGTAAAGTCTTCAACTCGAGTACAGGCTCTAGAAAAACGAATACGTTGACCTATATATACCCCATACAAATTTGCTGTAGAACATCCCCATAAAATTGGGGATAATTAAAAACATCAAAATTCAAATCATCCCTCTTGTCATATATTTTACTAATTATTTCACAATCGTAAATCTAGAAAAGAAGCATTATTATCAGAAATATTGGCTTTGTTAAGTTGAAGTTCTTTAGGATATATATTATTAACCATAGTAAATAAGAAAGGGTTGTCAATGTTCAAATGTCATCCAGATACCGAGAGGTGTCAATAAAGGCTTCAATAATATCTGTCTAAGTATCTAGTGAAAGACTGAACATGATATCTCTTTCATAGCAATATAAAAACAAATCTGCGACAAGGGGTGCATAGTTCGCACCCATAGGGATACCAAGACTTTGTCTATAAACGGTAGTTCCATACCTGACGAAAATATTATCTAATAGAAAAATAATTGATTCACAAACTTCATGGCAAGTCCACATAATGTAATTGTCCAAACTGCTGTTAGTAAAAAACGCTTTAATATTGTTATAGTCCAAAAATTTAGTATTTTCCCTAGCAAAAGTGTTTTGAATGAGAGCAAGAAGCTTGTAAGGTTGTGTTCTCTATGTCAAGATAAGTAATTTAATAGCTTGCCCTAGATTGGTTTTCTCTTTAGCTGCAACTACTATGGTTGTTCAGTACGATTCTGGATACATCCTTATATGTTTATTATTGTGTATGTGTTTCTTTAGTTAGTTTCTCTTGATGTGAACTTTATTGTTAGAGAATTCCTTTTGATGGGTTGTAGTTTTGTTTACACTGTCTTGTCTATAGACAGGATAATAGTGAGGATTGTGCGCATATAAAATCGATTCAAGCTAACCAGTAGACCTTATTGCCTACTGACCGTTCCAAGTCGGTAAGCCTGTCTTCACCACCCATTCTGCTGTTTTTTGTCTCTTTTATTGTATTATCAAGTCCTTGTTTGCAGTACAGTGCGGACCTACGATGCCATTGCGTTCGGACGCTGTGGTTTCTATAGGACCCTATATCTCATTTTTGCACCCGAAGGTGTAAGCCAATAAATTACTCATCTTGATTTATCTTGACACATGTTCTTACTTATTTCTCTATGCTTCAATATAATAAAACAACTGTCTACTTCTGTTTCTGTCAACGGTCAAAACTATTCATCCACGGGAATGACTATTGATCCTCAGAATAAAACGTTTGACCTCGACTGCATCGCGGTCAAAAGTTCACTGCTTCGTGTCAATAGTCATTCCCTTGGCTTTAACCATTGACCACTACAGTAGTAGATAGATGTATACTACCGATCGAAGAGTCTTATTCTACCATCTCATCACTGCGGGTTCGAATCCCACTGGGACATCGACTTGTGAGGAAATATGGATTCTTACAAATGGCTGGAGGTGTGCAGTACTTGATCTACCCAGGAAAAGTGGGTGGAATGCCTCCACTACAAAAAAAATGACCGTCATGTATAACATTGCATGTGTTGAAAATTAGTACAACAGCATACACAACAAACAAACTTATTCTACCATGAACGTGTGGGATATCCCGAGGAACACGCTGTAAGGACACTCTTAAACTTATTAAAATCTTGTTTTATTATTACGGCATTTAATATAGTATAGTATTACCTTTAGCACATTAACTGTGTCTTAAGAGGTCAAGTAGTGCATTTCATAACCTTTAGTATCATCATCAATATGGCAAACATATAATACATAAACATAACACTTTAGTGATAAGAACACGCAATGTTTATTGTCGATGAAAAACTGAAAAGCTTTCAAAAACACTATAATGCGCTTGAAACGTTTAACCGATATTGAAATGGTGACTTTTGTGACAATATATCAATCGTTTAACGTTCGCTTACTCGACAATTTGCGACGATTAAACGACTGATATACCGTCGCAAAATTCAAAATGTCAATACAGTTAACCCTATAATTTGGGAAGTTATATACGGTTCTAATAAAATATACAGAGATCCGGATTTTATCGAAAGTTTGGCAAGCTTAGTGTAACTATACTTTACATCAATCCAAACATTTATTAAGCACTCCTTGAAGACGGGAAAAAAACCAATGTTGACTTCAAAACCGACCTCACAAAGCCTCTAGTTGCAAACTATTGAACATAAAACTAAGTGCGGTTCCAATATCCCCGAATTATTGTGAACATGTGAACTAAGCTTAAAAAGAAATATAAAAAGATCGGACAGGGAAAGTAGCATTCAAGGAGAACAGTCAACCACAAAACACAGAAATAAACACGTAAACAGACAAACAAGAAGGCAAAAGCAATAATAAATGCAAACGACATCACAAACACAAAAGGGTTGACAATAAGTATATTCATTGTATCATTGATACATCGGTCTACAACTCCTCTGTTACTGACATGTTTGTCATTATTATTATTATTAAAGTATTCATACTATCTCCTGCAAAGTAACAATTCGGGAAGGCAATCACTGTCTGGTGCCTTTTCTTCTTCTTGTGTACCTAATCAACGCTGAACATATCTGGCTCACACTACAGCCCTAATATTAATATGACTGTTCTAAAACCCAGCAAGCGCATTGTGTATTGAATAAACCGAGCATTTGTAAGGAAATCCCAGGTCATTTATTTTAGTAGCGATCTAAACCGCTTGCAAAGTGTATAATTTAATACGTCTCATGCTATCATAGACCGCTTACACAACCCAGTCTAAACTGTGTTATGTTTAAAATAAACTAAAAAGCTATCAGCATATAATATATATAAAGGTAACACATTTTGCTTTATAATAATGAAAACACTTGCAAGTACACTTTCTGTTGTTGATAGGTTATACTTGAAGAGAAAATAAACCATTATACGCATGCAATAAAGTAGCAAACTTTTTTAAACAAAAGGTCCACACACAGCTGAACAGTAGTATAATATTATGGTCGGTGTATAGGGGTACCTGAGCTTCAGTATATTTGGTATGAATATTAAACGGACAAACGGCAATCATGCTTTGTTTGAAAAACTTGTGGCGAAATATTTGCTTTTCCACAAAGTAGGCCTTTATTCAAATGCGGTTATTGACTATTAGAACAGTATATAACATACTGCTTTTGCATATTGGATGGTTGGCTATATTGCATCATTGAGTATTGCAACCAGATTAAAGCATAATGACATTGGATTAATAAATCAAAATAACTTTGTGATTGTTGTGTGCCCTCATTTGTTCTTATTTGAGAATATTAATGTTTAATTATTATAGTATTTATTATAGTGACTGGTGATACTGAACATTGTGTATATAGATGCCCCTTTAATTTCACACTTATGGAGTGTGACGTAGAGACGTTAACTAAAAAACATTAATAAGGTATAGTATGGTACTTCGGATGAAAAACATTATAAAATAATTTAAAAACATCTGAACAATTACACTCTCAGGCCGGCCATGAGTAAGAAAAAAAGGATGGCATGTGAGTGATCTTTTTAAGAAGTTAAAACACAGTTTACAGGTATATCTTTAATATCAAAATGTATATTTAAAACAAGAACACCTTTGCATTTAATGGAACATAAAACAACTGCATGTACATTTAAATTGCTGCAACGACAATTAAGGGATCTAAAAAAAAAAAAATGTACTTTATAGTCTTATTTTTTTTCTTTTAGCATTTCTTGTATTTTGTTTCGGCAAGAAATGTTAATTAGAATAAACCACTAGTTATAGGACCGAAATGCATAATGGATCTTACTTCTAATTTGTAGAAGTAGTTCAGGTAATATATTGTTACTGCAAAATTCTAGATACGAACCTTTTTGACAATGACATCTCTGTTAGATAGAATATATAATAATGAAACTCTTTAGTTAATTTCAATGAAATAAAAAAAAATGTTTTTTTATTTTTTCACATTTTTAATAGGATGTTAGGTACAAGTCATGTTATTGAACAAAAACAAGAGAGGAGAGTGTAATTAACAGCACCAGAGGTGTACATGTATATAGGTATCTTTCTGTATGCCTTTATGTATTTTTTTTGGAGAAACTTAATCTATTTGTTTGTTTTTCAATGTTATTGGCAGATACGACCTCGCAATTATGTCTATAATTAAATTAATATTAGTTAAAATTTTCTGAAGTGAAAAAGGGCTATTGTCATCACTGGATCATCGTCGCTGTTTTTGTCCGAGCTCGGTTAAAGGTTTATGTATGTAAGCCTTTATTCTGCAAACTACTTTGAATAATGGTTTGAAACTTCACACATGCACTTCCCACATGCTTTCAACATCAAAAGACAACACCAAAGAACTTTTACACTTAAGTCGTATGTTAAAGCTTATCTAAAGTATTTCTGTCTGTTTATTTCTTGTATCGCGTAGAGCATGGCAAATGAAACGTCATACAGTCATCTGTTATCTTTATATACCTCCACCCCAACCCCACCACAACAGCCACCCACCCCCCCACCCAAAAAATAAAAAATAAATATATAGTTCCAAAATAAATAAATAAGGCGAGTGACTGTACAACATGAAGTGTTTCTTGCAAGTTTATTAACTCACTCGTAAACAAAATTATGTAAACACTTCTTGTAGCCTCCGTCCGAAAGAATTAACTACAAAAACTTTGTTAAACATATAATAATTTGTGTAACAAATGAAGTTTGCTTTGCACAAAAGCATTGTAAATGCTGTATATATACACTACTTCAGCTACACATATATTCCTCCATATCTATGTTCCTGTCGAACAGCCAATATCTCTCAATTACTCCCCTTTAAACTATTTTGGCTACATATGTTAAGTAAAATAACATTTGCCTCAATGAATGTACATGTTCTTGGTGACAAAAACAAAAGAAAAAATACTTTTGACTTTCTAAAACGTAACAACTAATCAGTGTTCCTATTACAAGATACTCACTTTACAGATGCTGAAAAAAACATATTCAAGTTCTGTGGAACATGACTGCTATTTTAGTAACTTTTCAAGCCAGACAAGAGGAGTTGCTTACCTTTTTAACAACAATTTTAAACTGAATGTTCATTCAGAAACTAATTCTTAATATTTCAATAGATGGGAAAAGATTAAATGTAATAAACAGTTATGGTCCTAATAGAGTCGATCCTAATTTGTATCGTACACTTAAAACGCAAATCATCTCAAGTGGTTATCCTTCAATATTAGCAGGTGACTTCAACCTGATATTAAATCCTGAAATAGATTGTTTTGATTACGTTAATATTAATAATCCAAATGCCAGGAATGTAGTGATTGAAGCTATTGCTGAAAGTAACTTAATAGATTGCTGGCGCGATCACAATTTGGAAAATAGGGAATTTACCTGGTTTAAAATAAATATTAGGAAAAGAGCTAAGCTGGATTTTGTTCTTATATCAGATAATATATAAACATATATAGATGAAACAAAATTAATGCCAGGCTACAAAACTGACCATTCAATGATCCTTCTCAAACTTGATTTCAACAATTTTGATAGAGGCAACACATACTGGAAATGTATAATTTTAAAAGTCCTGGTTTAAGTGGCTATACTGCGGATTTTTACAATTTTTTCTGGCGATATATAGGGAATTTTGTTGTAAGAGTGTAATTGATGGTTTTAGTAAAGGTAAACTATCTATCTCACAGAAGCATCGGTTATTATGTGTATACCGAAAGGAAATAAAGATAAGCAACTCCTCAAACACTGTCGACCAATATCTCTCAAATGTTTCATATAAACTAGCTTCTGCAAGTATAGCCTAAAGGCTAAAAAAAGTTTTACTACTGATAATTAGTGAAAATCAAACTGGTTTTATTGCAGGTAGATACATGGGAGAAAATATAGGCTACTATATGACTTAATGTTCTATGCAGAAAAATATAACATTCCAAGACTATAATTACTTATTGCCTTTGATTCAATTGAGTGGACATTTATTTTTGAAGTCCTGGACTATTTTAATTTTGGGCCTTACTTTAACGAATGGATAAATGTTCTATACACAAACACTAAACCTTGTATCTCTGTAAACGGTCACCTTTCAGAATGATTCAATCTTCAAAGAGGCTGTCGACAAGGCGATCCGTTGTCACCAAATATTTTTATTCTTTGCGCAGAGATATTGGCTGTTCTCATGAGAAATAACCCCAAAATAAAAGTTATTAATGTCGGGTCCACAGAACACTTAATATCACAGTATGCAGACGATACATCTTAAATGTTAGATGATTCAGAGAACTCACTTAGAAATCTCTTAATGTGCTAAAATTTATGCGGAAATGTCCGGCCTTAATACCAATATTGAAAACAACTAAATGCGTATGGTTTGACTCAATGAAAAATAGTTATATTAAACTATGTGAAGATTATTGGGAGAATGAATTTACAGTGTTAGGTATTATTTTTTCTGTTGATCTTGAATCAATGCTAGGTATAAATTATAATGAAAAAATCTTGGAAGTTAAACAATTACTATTAAACTGGTCCAACAGAATACTGTCACCTATTGAAAGAAATAAGTAATAAAGAGCTTAGCCATGTCCAAAATAAACCAACTTATCTTAATTTTGCCAAATCCGAAACCAGACAAGATCCGGAATTAAATACACTTTTCTTTAACGTTTTATGGAGTGCAAAACCTGATAAAATTAAAAGATCAACTATGTCCCTTCAATACTCGCAAGGAGGTCTTCGAATGTTGGATTTGGATTTATTTATTTATTTAGTCGGGTCCACAGAACAGTTTATAGCAAAGAATGCAGACGATATTAACCTGATACAATTAAAAGATTAACTGTGTGCCTTCAATACTCGCAAGGAGGTCTTCGAATGTTGGATTTGGATTTATTTATTTATTTAGGTGGGTCCACAGAACATTTAATATCACAGTATGCAGACGACACATCTTTAATGTTAGAATGGTTCAGAGAACTCACTTAAAAATTCTCTTAATGTGCTAACATGTATGCGAAAATGTCTGGCCTTAATACCAATACTAAAAAAACTAAATGCGTATGGTTTGGCTCAATGAAAAATAGTTATATTAAACTATGTGAAGATTATGACCTATGTTGGGAGTTTGAATTACAGTGTTAGGTATTAACTTTTCTGTTGATCTTGAATCAATGCTAGATATTAATTAATTATGATGACAAAATCTTGGAAGTTAAACAATTACTATTAAACTGGTCCAAAAGAATACTGTCACCTATTGGAAAAAAATAAGTAATAAAGAGCTTAGCCATGTCCAAAATAAACCAACTTATCTTAACTTTGCCAAATCCGAAAACAGACAAGATCCGGGAATTAAATACACTTTTTAAAAAAAATTATGGAGTGGAAAACCTGATAAAATTTAGAGATCAACTATGTGCCTTCAATACTCGCAAGGAGGTCTTCGAATGTTGGATTTGGATTTATTTATTTATTTAGTCGGGTCCACAGAACATTTAATATCACAGTATGCAGACGACACATCTTTAATGTTAGATGGTTCAGAGAAATCAATTAGAAATTCTCTTAATGTGCTAAAATTGTATGCGGAAATGCCTTAATATCAATACTGAAAAAAACTAAATGCGTATGGTTTCATCTTGGATTAATGCTAGAAATTAATTATGATGAAAAAATCTTTGAAGTTAAACAATTACTATTAAACTGGTCCAAAATAATACTGACGCCTATTGGAAAAAATACAGTAATGAAAAGCTTAGCCATGTCCAAAATAAACCAACTTATCTTAACTTTTCCAAATCCGAAACCAGACAAGATCCGGGAATTAAAAACACTTTTCTTTAACTTTTTATGGAGTGGAAAACCTGATAAAATTAGAAGATCAACTATGTGCCTTCAATACTCACAAGGTGTTTATTCTTCATTTCACTCAAACTAATTTGGATCAGTCGATTACTATAAGGCAATACAAAATCTCTAAATATTTTCAACGAATTATATGCATGTTTTTTTTAAATTTCTCTCGTTTATCTCTAGTAAATAAATAAAATAAATAATCCATTTTGGAAAGATATTTTTTACTAATTATAAACTGTTTGCAGCTAATGAAGATTCAACATCATGGAATAAATTTCATTGCGTTCCTTTATGGCATAATCCACATATTAAGATCGGACACAATCCCATTTTTCTAAGACATTGGTATTCAGGAGGTGTAATTTTTATAAATGATATTATAAACTATAACGGAAACATAATGACACTTATAGAATTTACATAAAAATATAACATTCAAACCAACCTTTTAGAATTCAAAGGATAAGGACATAAGTGAGAAATTACCTAAATAAATTTAATTTCCCACATTTCTCTAGCTATAGTCCAAATCCTATAATACCTCTTCATATAGGAATAATCCTGAAGAATGAAAAGGGATGCAGATCCATTTATGATGCAATGCTCTCCAATAAAAATGCAACATTGTTAACAAGAAAATGGATAAATGATCTGAATATTACCGAAAGTATATACTGGTCAAAATTATTCAAACTGCCATTCAAATCAACAAAGGATTCAAATATGCAATGGTTTCAATTTAGAATAAATCATAGAAGTTTGGGGACAAATTATTTATTAAAAACAATGAATATTTCTAATTCAGACCTTTATGATTTGTGTAACGAAGGTATAGAAACAATAAAACACTTATTCTATGAATGTAACACAGGAATTTTGGCTAACACTTGCACTTTTCTTTCATAATAAAAGTAAGGACAATAATACAGTATGGTCAATAACCGACATCATCTTTGGAAACGAGACTTTTGATATCGTTTTGAATGAACTCCTCCTTACTGCCAAACAAATTATATTCAATCAAAAATTAAAGAAAACTAATCCTACTTTAACGGATTTAAAAACTATATTCAAATGCTTTTTAAAATTGAGACATGAATATGAAACAAGACATTTTCGAAAAGCAATGGACAAAATACAGGATTTTATTATAAAAACAACAAAACCTTATCAAATGTGGTGGACTGAATTTAAGCTGACTGGATGAAATCTACATTAATTGTTTAAAAATATATATATATAAAATAAGATTCCAATTTTATTGATAGAATCTTTACTTACTCCATTAGTACACACCTATTCGCTTTATTTACTTTTTTCTCAACTTCATTTTTTTTAAATTTATATTTTTCAGCATGCTTCTAGAACAGATAAATGTTGTCAACCTATACTTTGTGTAAAATTTGTGTTATCTCCCCTGCATACCAAAGATAAGGGAGTGTACAATACAAATACATATATAGATGTGTGATGGAGTAACCAACAAAGATAGGAGATTACATGTACACAGCATGAAATGAGGAATTTAATTACAACTTAAATCACTATTAAACTACACTTATATTACTAGTATTATAATGTATCAGTAAATTTAAATCTCCCTTAAATGTCAGATTTGCATTGCGTTTAAATGGTTGCAAACTTGTATTCGACAGTTTAACTGACATTGAATTCCAACAAAATTCAACAAATAGCATTTCCGTATAATTAAGGTTGGACGGAATCCATTTTTTCATGCACTGGTATTCAGGACCTATGTTAACAACTGTTGTAATCTCCCCGTTCAAAGGGGAACACGGCAACCGTTAGGGCTGTATCAAACCTAATTGTTATTGGTACCACATATATGTTACTTCTTCTGGGTTTATAAAAGGATAGTGTGGAGGAATTGTTTTTTGTTGTGTTGTTAGTCTTAATAGATTAACGAAATTCAAAACTATGTCACTGTGAACTATCCAAGGTTGTCTATAGAGAAATTTAACTAGACATCAAGTTAGAATCATCATGTGTCCTCATATATAAAAATAAATAAATATATATACATATAAAAAAATAAAAAAAAAAAATATTAACACATTGATATAAAGTGTCATGGATGATTTGATTTGCAACAAAAGCCTACTATTAAATACTTTACACACAAGAGTCAGAAGCATAATTAAACATGTTGCCAATCCAGTCATCAATGATAGTACACTAACCAAAAATATGTTGTTTGTACTACTAATATTTCATTTTCTATTACATGATGTACTATTTCATTTTATATTACATGACATTACAATATTATATAATATATAGGAGCATGTATAACTATATATAAATATTCAACAATACCATTGTTAGGAATAGAACAAATAAAAAAGTAAAAAAAAATAAAAAAATAGTTAAACACGTTTTTATATATATTGTATAATATACAAGTGTAATTCAATAAATAATGTAGAATATAATTGTAGTTTTTAGTAGAGTTTATGGGATGGTGGGTTGTCCGTCGTCCATCGTCGTCCGTTAACTTTTGCCTTGTGAACATTATAGCACCTTCATTATTAAATGGATCTTTACCAAACTTTACCAGGGTCTTTATATCAATAAAAGATCGGACACATTGAAAAACAGCCACATCGGATTAGTTTCACCGGAGTTATGGCCCTGGATTTGCTGAAAATGCCTTATTCAGCCTTGTGACCACTCTAGCACCTTCATGTTGTAAATATCAATGAAAGCTCGGATAACTTTGATCAGCACATTCATTTATTATTTGATCCTTACCAAACTTAGACATATTGTTAATATCAATAAAAGTTCGGAAAATTTGTTAACCAGCAATATCGGATCAGTTACACCGGAGTTGTGGCCTTTGTTTTGCTGAAAAATGCAATTTTCAGCCTTGTGACCACTCTAGCACCTTCATTTATTACTTAATCTTCACAAAGTTGTTAATATCAGAGAAAGCGCGGAAAAGTTTGTAAACAAGTTAGATCAAATTAGTATCATCAGAGTTATGGCTCTTGTTTTGATGAAAAATGCAATGTTCAAGCTTGTGACCAATCTAGCACCTTCATTTAGTAATTAAGCTTTACCAAGCTTTACCAGATTGTTAATATCAATAAAAGCAGCCAAATTAGATTAATAACAATAGAGTTATTGCCCTTTATTTTGTTAAAAATGCTGTATTTTGCCTCGTGAAGACGATAGGAATTTCACTTGGCCGGATTTCAACTAAACTTTGCAGGGATGATCAGTATCAAGCCTAGATGTGCATATCGTCACCGTGTTCCGGTTGAATGAGTTTGGCAGAGTTATGGCCCTTTAAAGCTTTTAGTACACGAATTTAGTCCGGACCAGTTCTCCTAAATCCCTGGCCGGATTTCATCGAAACTTGTAAAGGTTTATCAGAATCAAGCGTAGTTGTGCATATCGTCGCCTTGTGACGGTTGAATGCTTTTTGCGGAGTTTCTGCCCTTTAAAGGTTTTAATACACAAACTTTGTCCAGATTAGTCTTTTCTGAAATCCTGGCCGGACTTTTAAGAGATTATCAGTACCAAGCGTAGTGGTGCATATCATCGCCGTGTTATGGTTGAATGATTTTGGCGGAGTTATTGAAGTACACAAACATTGTACGGACTAGTTCTCCTGAACCTTTGGCCGGATGTAAACGAAACTTTGCTAGGTTGACCAGTATCAAGCCTAGTTGCACATGTCATCGCCGTGTTCCGGCTTTTTGGTAGACTCATGGCCCTTTTATGTTTTTAATACACTATCATTGTACAGACTATTTCTCCTAAAACCCTTGCCGGAATTCAGCTCAATTTTCCGGGTGATCAATAACAAAATGAGATGTAGGGTCCTATAGAAACCACAGCGTACAAACGCAATGGCATCGTAGGGCGGCACTGTCCTACAAACAAGGAGCAATATTTAATTATACAATGAAAAAGACAAAATACAACAGAAAGGGTGGTGAAGACAGAATTACCGACTTTGAACGATCATTAGGCAATATGGCCTACAGGTTAGCTTGAGGCGATTTATGTATACACAATCCTCGCTATTATCCTGTCCTCAGCGTTCAAATAGACAAGACAGTGTAAACAAAACTACATCCCACCAAAAGGAATTCTCTAACAATAAAGTCCGCATCAAGAGAAACTAACAAAAGAAACTCTAGGATGTTGTTGTAAAGCTATATAAAATACAAAATAAGAAACATCTCAGGATGTATTCAGAATTGTACTGAACAACCATATCAGTTTAAAATCAATCTAGGGTACGACCAAAAAACCATTTCCCTTGGTCAGGGGTTCAGTAGGTGCAATCATATAGTCCCAAGAGATTGTCCAGTCATCGCACAAGGGAGAAATGAAGCGTAGTGAGTGACTGTAGAGGGGTCAATCACTAAACATGCATTGCGTTGTAATACAAAGGGTCGTACCCTTTTCTGACGAACTTCCTGATTAGTTTTGTAAAGTGGTCAAGAAACCCGCCAGATCCCTTTAACTCTCGACGTTTATAGACCACATCTCCATAAAATAAAGGCTGTGATATTCCTAGTCGCAGAAGCGGTTTAATGTTTGTGTTGTACTTCTCGAGTAGGTTTTCGTTGCGGTGGTAAAAATTTGAGAAAGATATACGTAGTTTGTAATAACGAAAACCATGCTGAAGAAGTTTCGATCATTAAAGTCTATAACATTATTACAAGCTCTAGAAAAATGAATGAGCTGGGAGATATAAATCCCGTATGATGTAACACAAGGTACATCCCCATCCATTTGTGGATAGTTAACGATGTTAAAGTTGTAGTCATCTCTCTTATCATAGATTTTAGTATGTATAAAATCATAATAAATCGAGAGATGAAGATCGAGAAATGCTGTTTCAGTATCCGAACTGTTGGCTTTATTCAACGTGAGCCCTGGTGGATAAATATTAGTAAACATATGTGCTAAGAACTGATTATCAATATTGAGTATGTCATCTTGATACCGAGATGTATTATTAAACGCGACAATAACTTTACTCTGGCCAGCAGGTGACAAACTCAAAATAAAATGTCTTTCATAGCAGTAAAAAAACAAATCTGCGACAAATGGCGCACAGTTAGTACATTTGTACCTCTAGGAATACCAACAACCTGGCGGTAAACAGTTTTACCGTATCTTATAAAGATGTTATCGAAAAGGAAATACAATGCTCTACCAACATCAGCACAAGTCCACAAATTGTAATTATCCATAGGGGCGTTTGTAAAGAAAGCCCTGACATTATAACAAGCTAGAAAAGTTGTAACTTCTCTAACAAGCCTAGTTGCTTATGTCACCGCCATGTTGTTATTTTTTTGTTGGGGGGGGGAGGGGGGTGTTTGGCCCAACTTCTCCACCCCTTTTATCTGCTCCTTTCTGTCACCTCCCCTCAGTCCGTCTTCCGCCAGCTCTGCTGTTGTCCATCCTACTGGATGGTGATCTGTTGTGAAATACATTTTGCTGAAGCCTCGCTGTATACTCCGTTTCTACGACGACTCTCGCTGTTCACCCGCAGTCTACCTGATGTTTCTCTTTTTTTCCTTTGGATTGCACTGTTTCTAGGACATTGCTGATATGTCATCTATTATTCTCTATTGCTGTGAAACAGCCTCCCAATAGTACTCCATTGTAATCTATTCAAGCTACTATGCCACTATTATGCTACTGGCCACTGCATACTTTAGATGCGCATATATATGTATTTTGGGGTTTCTGTTGTAATTTTTTTTTTTACCTCGAATTGCAGCAGAACGACCCCAAAATAAACACATATATAATAAATCACCATGAAATGGTGATTTTACTTGATTTATTAAAACTTTTTTAAAATAGGGGTAGTGAAGATTGCAAGTTTAATTTTTTTTATAAGTTATCAAAATTATAAAATGTTTATTTAATACAAAACAAATTTGTTGATTTGTTATCAAAATTACATTTAAATTAACAATTTTCTGACCTTGAATACAAAGGTGGTGGATCGTACTCATACACATTACTAAAACAATTTATTACACACTTTTTAGACTTTTTTGTAAGGTTGCCATTGCTTCCTTTCTTCCCTGCTCTACTAGTTCTTTTTTTTGAGCTTCACTTATTTTAGCCTTTTTTTTGTTTTGTGTCCTGTTTTAAACTATAATATTTATCTAACTCATCCAAAATCAACTTAAACTCTTGATCAGATATTTGTGCATCACTCAACGCTTTTGATATTAACTGCTTTATACTATTTAACTTAGCCTCTGCCAAAGTTTTTATTTCATGATGTTTTTGAGCTTTTACATTAAGCTTGCGTCTGATAAAATTAATACAAACACCTGTAGCTCCACATACTATTGCTGCTTTTTCTAAAGGTAACAACACTGGAACAACAAATCCAATCCCAGCCATAATAACACCTGCAGATATCAAGGTGTCAATTCCATCTGTAATATTAATACCACGTTTATATTTTTTATAAAGTGACTGACGTATATCTCGTTCTGTAATTAACTTTTTTTCAATTTCTGAAATCTTTTGTAATCTATAATTTTGTCCGTCTTCCACTGGCAACTCAGGATATATACTTGGTGCCGTTGGTTGCTTCATTTTTTATTAATAAAAAAAAAATTAAATTAATTCAATTAATAATGATGCCACTGTATTTACAGCGGTAGCATTGGCAACCTTGCATACAAAGTTAACAACGGAACCAGCACCAATCTCTAAAGGTTTATCAAAGTTATCATGATTGCGTGGGATGATATGAAGCGTTATACCATAATTTGGTTGTTCAACACCATTGACAGAAACTATTACAGATACGTCACCAACTAATCGTTCACATGCTAAACCTATTCCCATAATCCGTCCACGGCGTGTCATTACATGCCCCACATTTTTTTCTGCCCCGCCGTTACCAAATGAGAGTATTCTGTTTGACACATGTGGGCCCTTAGCCTCTGCAAATATTGTTATAATCCCATATTTAAGATTATCAACTCTATCTCTCAAATGATTAAACTGGTCAACAAAAGGCAAAACTCGCCTATGTAAATTTGAAACAATATCTATCAAAGCCTCTAAGTCTTCTGTTTTTTTAGGGCTTGTTGGTGGTCCAAATATACTCATTGTTTTTTTTTTTATAAATATATATTTTTTAAATAATTTCTAAAACACAACTCATAGGCAAACCGTGATTATCTATTTTGTTGCCATGCTCATCTCTGACTTCTATTTTCAATTCAGTAATTGCATCATTTGTAAGACAGTGATATTCAGGATAAAAACGTGTATATACAATATCTCCAAACTGCTTATTTACCACAGGTATAACCCCTATAATAGTGCTTGGTGCACCATTGAAATAATTACTACTCGTATTAACTTGTTTCAGATGAACATATAGCTGTTTATAAGGAGCTAAATCAATTGAGTGATCTCCGACACGAATACCTTTTGACCATTTTCTGTCCTCGAATCCCAGCATTTTTGAAAGACCGCTTGATAATCGTGTCTCTATTGACGTATCTAAAATGGCTGTAGCACTTTGGACAATAATGTCCAGGGTAATATTTTTATTTAGAAGTTTAAAATGTTCTGCCAACTCTTCAAAGTTATAGAGTCCACCTGGTAAATGTTCTATATTATCTGTTTTTTTTGTTTTTATGACTTCATGATTAATATTATACCAACCGATAGTGTATGTAAAACTCCTTAATCCAATGCGCTTGGTTCCATTTCTATTATCAATATACTGTTGTAAATTAATAGAGTTGTCTATGTTTGAAATTCTATGAAACATTTTTTTTAATATATATATATATAAAAATACAAATAAAAATGATTTCTAAAGAATTCAAATATAACCCGGATGCTCAATATTCAAATACTTTTAGCAAGAAAGCGATAGATATAATAAATCAAAACATAGTCATTACATCAGACGGTAAAGGCTTTAAAGCATCATTCCCCAATGTCTTTGAAAAATACAAACTCCCATAAGTCAAATCAGATGCTATAGTCCAACGCTGGGGAACAGATTGTATGTTATTTTGGCAGAATCAGTTAAACTTTGCTATTTGGTGTGCGACAACTGGATGTGGTATTGATTTTAACAATCATCTAAAAGCTGATACTCTGGTTGGTTCGTTATTTCGATTTCATGTCTATTACCAAGTCAGAAGAATATTATTTGAAATGAGTGTAGCAATGCCACAAGACTCAAATTGGAATGCATTTAGTAACACATATAACCGAAACGCATACGAGAGAATATGCAAGGAGTTTAACGTTGATTTATATTTAGACTGGAGACACAAACAAAGCTATAATAATGGTCTAGGAACAATTTATAATTACTGGACAAATATTGGTTATCATCCTTTGATAAATACTGTATACAACAACAAAACGATGAGTTTTACAGTCTATGAGAGTGATAAAACATATCATATTGATTACATTGCACAAGGATCTGAGGCTGACAATAGCTGGTCAACTTTTATACTAGATTGTTCATCTGGATTTACAAAGGCAGGAGCAGAAAGAATCAATGACAGCATAAGAACATACTGCTGGGCAATTCTTGGTTCACAATCACAAACAAGAACTGATATACTTGGAACTGGAACAGCATTTGATGCACAGAAACAATTTCTGGCAAATGTAGAGGACGCAATAAATAGCCCCATCGACTTGCCTAGTCAAATTTCAAGATATGAAAACACCTTAAAATATGCAAGAAGTAAAGTAAATTTTGTCTATGGAAGCGGATTGTACATGTCTCCGAGTGACATGGAATTAAGAATCGGAACAATACAAGACTACAATAATGAAATTGTAATAGCAACCGATGCACAAGCATTAGGATTGAATAATGATGTAAATGTAAAACCAGTGCCACCAAACATTATTCAACCTTTTCAAGGCACCACGACAAAGAAATCTTTACCGGAACATTCTAACTTTGATAAATCAATACATAAAACTGTGGAACATAACCCACCAGAAATACAAAAAATAGCGATTGAACACGAAGATAACAAAACAACTATAATTGTTGGTACTATAGTAATAGGTCTTGCTGCATTACTTATTTACGAGATTTACTAAACCACTCTTTGGCTGCCACATACAACAACCCGGAAACAAACACAAGCAAAGCCCATAGATTGTTACCAAGCCAATTAATAACATTACCTGTTGCAGATAAAAGCCATGATACTATTGCACCAATAACTCCTGGAAGTGCTGCAGCAGCTTTACCAGCCAGGTTGGCAAGAAGTTTACCAAGATTAAATAGTTGTTTTTTTATCCAATCTTTTACACTTGATCGATCAGGTTTTGGAGTTGGAGTTGGAGTTGGAGCAGCACTTGATGTGGGAATAATAGAATTAATTATCACCCCAAGAATCATACCAAACGCAGTCAAAATACTAACAATAGTAATACCTTGCTCCCTAAACAAGGTTTTGATCCTCTCACCAAGTGTTGTATCCTCGTTTAACATTTTGTTTATTGTCTCTTTTATCCTGCTTACTTGGTTACGAAAAGCTTTTCTGTTTTTATTAATGACATCCATTCTTGAACCTCTTTCATTTTCAAGGTATTTGATGCGATCGCTAATTCTTTTTATCTGGAATTCATCATTATCAGTCTTAGCTTGTTCTAACTTTTGTTTTTCTCTTGTTATGTCTTTATCAAGTTGTGTGAGTTTTGCTACGTTATTGATAAGTTCTTCCTTGACAGTTGTCATTGCTTTTAATATTCCATCCAATTCACGCTTGTCTATATTTGTTTGTGTTGAAACATCAGGACGCTCAATCACATCCCAGTTATAAAATGTTGTCTCTATGTTATCCAATGATGTCTCTATGCTATCCATAATATATGAAATATCTTGTAATGGGATAGCATCCACATTATCTGGTAAATCGTTTATTGTGCTCTCCAATACTTGTCTAAATTTTTGTGATACTTTTGTTTTACTGTCATACTCTGACAAATTCAAAAATTGTCTTATCGCCCTTGTTCCCCCAGGGCCAATAACCCTGTTATATTCATTTGCCAAAGAACCAAGGGAAAGAAATGTTGCATTACCTTGCCTGGCAGTTATTCTTATTTCTTTATCACCAACAATCCAGTATAATGTTTTACCATCATCTGATACTTTAAACTGGTCATAATCCATTTTGTCAGGTGCCATCTTATATCGTTTTCCTATTTCATTATAAAAGAATTTTACAAGATTTTTTTTGTGTGCTTCAAGTTCGGATTCTCTTACTTCCCCCCAAAGGTCAGCAAGATGGTCGCTTTCATTAAGAAGACTTCTTAGAACAGGCTCATCAGGCACCATTGGTAAATCATCATCATAATATTCATCATAATCATCTGGATCATACGTAGGGTTGTCATATTCAAATCTTCCTTCAGCCATTGTTCATTTTATTTAATTTTAAAAAATATATTTAAAAAATAAAAACAATGTCGGCTTACGGAAACAAACTCAGCCCTCATAGAAAACTAAGAGAACCTCATGGTGCCAAAGGCATCCGCACAAGTGTAATAATAACTAATAATCCATCAACAATAGACCAAAACCAGCAGCTGCTTGTAAGATTTCCCAATCTAAGTACTAATGATGTGATAGTTCCTCGTACTGCTCGTCTTGCCTTTGGAATAGAACTTAAAAGCAGAACAGACGCCAACGCTACTCTATTTCAAAATCTGGGTAGAACAATTGTAAAAAAAATGACAATAAGAATAAGTGGCAATGAAGTCATGTCAATAGATGACAGTGATATATATCATTGTTATGTAGATTTATGGAAAAGCCCTACTGAACGATTAAACACAGCTTACCAAGGTATTGGTAAATCAAACATGCTAAAACATAGAGTTGGCGCGGGAGATGCTTCCTCAGACACTGGAGATGAAGCTATAGCAGCAGCTTATGGAAATAGATTTTGTATTCCACTGGACTTTGAAATGTTAGAAAGTCATATGCCATTTTATCAAGCGGGGCTTGGTGATAGGTTAGAATATGAATTAACGTTTAACGATTATAACAAAGTTATCAAAAGCAGTGATGCTGATGCATCTTATGTAATAAAAAATATCTGCTTGGAATTTGATACGGTTAGTGATGTTGAATTATCCAGACAAATAAGACAGCAAATCAATGGTAAGATAGTATTTATGTATGATCGTATCTTGCGACATAGAAAAATAACAGCAAACAAATCTGAAACCCTTTGGAATATCAACATTAATGTACCAGCACAGAGCATGAAAGGTATTTTAATGTTGTTTGAAGACCCAGAAAGAACAAGCACAGAAACCTATTACAACCCAATGATTGAAAAAGTTGAAATGACAATAGAGGGAGTACCAAATCAGTTGTATAGTCAGGGCATGAAGGTATATCAACATTGGGATGAAATCAACAAATATTTTGCTTTAACATCAAAAAGAAATAAAGAGACAGAAATAGCAGCGAGGGACTTAAACTTTACCAATGTTTCTCTTGAGACTTATTTGACAAAATCACATGCTTTGTGGCTTGACCTTAGAACATGTGAGGACAATTTATTATACGGCAGTGGAAGAAGAATAGAAAACGGCAGTGAAGGTATAACGATACTAATAAATAAAAAGCAGATGCAGATCAAACTTTAAATATTTATATATATATATAATACAAGATGCGCAAATCAATTTCGAAGATGGAAGATTCAAAGAAGTACGATACTAGTTTGCAACACAAATATCCTAAATATTCACACAGTGCCATTATTTGTGGTCAGACAGGCTGTGGTAAAACAGAGTTTGTTCTTGATATACTTGAACAAGAGTATGTTGGAGTTTTTGAACATATAATTATATTGTGTCCAACCATAGAGTGGAACGAGGCTTATAAAAATAGATCCTGGATAGGTGATGTAAAAAACCCAAAAGATAAAATAATAATAATTGTCAATCCCGTTAGCAACGGCAAAGAAATGTTACAAGAACTGTTGCGTTTATTTTTCAAAAGATATGCTGGTCAGCCCACATTATACATTATTGACGATTGCTCAGCCACAAAAGAATTAACAAAGAAAAAAGATATGTTATCAGAGTTGGCATTTTCTGGTCGCCACGCCAAACAATCAGTGTGGGTCATTTCACAGAGATATAATTCTGTATTGAAAGATTTGAGAGAGCAAGCAAAATGGTTGTGTATGTTTTACACTAAGGACAGAGATAGTTTTGAAAATTGTTTGAGAGAAAATGATGTTATTCCGACGTTGGAGGAGAGAACCAGAATAAGAAAAGCTTTAGCTAAGATTAAATATTCGAAGTTAATTTTGAGGACTGACCAACCAACTGGTTATTGGTTTGAATAATGTTTTTTAAAAATACAATCTAGATTGTCCCATATAACCCATACACTCAATGCACTAACCAATATCGGTACAACAGCACTACTCATGTTTTCCGGGGCTTGTAGAACATACCCTCTTGGCTCACATATAAAATATTCTACACCATCCTTTGTCACAGAAATTACAGGCGTTTCCTGTGCACCTTTTTCGTACGTTTGTAAAAAATCACTTTCTGAAACACATATACAACATTTTACGTCATCTCTTGTCATAACATCCAGTGCTATTTTATTTTTGTTATAATCACTATTCTCACCGTCTATTATTTTCAAATCCATTTTTTCTTATATAATATTTTTTTATTATTACAAAATATATTTATTTTACGCAGGTATAATACCTTTCTTTTACAACTGTTGCTAATAGTAATACTAACAGCAAAGTAGCAATGTTAATAGCAATGCTTGTATTGCTAATAGCATTGCTCACAGCAAAGTAGCAATGTTAATAGCAATGCTTGCAGCAAATTAATAATGTTAATAGAAAAAATAGCAATGTTAATAACAATGCTATTAACAATACTAACAATTACTAGTTGCATGAATATCGCAGCTAGTTGTTTTGTATTTTATATTTATTTCAAGATAAAAAATAAGATTAATAATATAAAAATGAATGCGGAAGAACTATTACAAAATATATCGGAACAGACGGAACCAGATGAATCAAAGCAACAAGAAACAAAAAAAGAAAGATTATCAGCCATAGTGGCTGGCGGTGGTAGTCGTCAATATTTGGGTAAAGACATACAACTCACGAATATAGATGGCATGCCACCAGATGAAATTAACAAACTTTACTGCAGATATGAAGCAAGGCTTGGAGCAAGCATGACTAAAACTTTAGGCAATTCTTTTATTAACTTGTATGTGATGGGAGTATCAAAATATTTTAATGTAACCAATCCACCAAAGCTGATAGAACATTTGGAGGAAGACCCATTTATTAATCATGCTTTGACAAGTGCTTGCTGTGAGTTGTATTACAGGTATGGGATGTGCTTAGCACCATTTACAGCAATACTGACAACTGTTAGACATATCGATTTTAATAAAAATAAAAAATATAGATAATATAAATGGAGAATCAAGAGAGTGAAGTTATACCTGTTGTTACACAACCTGTTGAACAACAAAAAGTAAAAAATCCAAAAAGAATAGAAGCTGGAAAAAAAGGAGCAGCGGCAAGAAAGGCAAAGCGTTTGCTTGAAGATGTTACAAATCAAAATGCTGCAAATCAAGATGCTGCAAACCAAATAACAAAAATAACAATAGGTGAAGAAGAACCAGAAAAAATCAAAATAAACGTATACAAAAATTATATTCCACCGTGTCTGGTTTTATTAGGCATTGCTGGGTTGGGTTTGTATATTTATAACAAGAAATCTGCCACGCAACCTGCTACGCAACCTGTGCAAGCTGCTGTTCGTGTTGCACCAAAAGACCCGTTTGATTGTTTTTAATAATTTATTTAAAAAAATAATATAAAAATAATATAAAAAAATGGCAGCAAGTATTGACGGAAAACAAATTGTAAATATGATGTATCATGCAGGAGTGGAAACACTTCTAACTGTTGGATATTCTGAGATTGGCAGAAAACTACTAAAAAGACCAGCCCCTAAAGTGGATTTTAATATGACAGATTTTGGGATGCTGTCTGTGGATATATTATTACCAATGGCTACGAGGGATATGTTGATTAAGCAAGGTATTATTTCTGCAGATATTATGGAATAATTTTTAAAAAATATATATAAAAAAATGGCAAGTGCAGTAGCAATGATGATCGGTGGAGCATTAACAAACGCATTGGCGTTTAGCGGTTCAAATTATTTCTTTTCGAAAATGGGAAGTCATTCAGATGAGGAAAGACAAAGGCATGACAAAGCAGTGGAACAATTAAACGCAGCACAAGCGGAGTGGAATAAAAAAGGAACAGAGAGATTAGATTTTATTAACAAGCAACTGCAAAAAGAGCATCATGCAAAGCAGACTTTTGATGATGTAGACCAAGCTATGAAACAGTATTATTACACAACTGGTAAACATTTGCTTTTGGAACCGGAGCCCAAGTTGAGTGATTTTTATACACCATCTCCGGATCAACAGAATAGAGAAATTACGTTTATTGTGGTGGGCATGGCTGCAACTGGATTTGTGGTGTATAAATTGAGTTCATAAAAAAAATAGTTTAAAACTATAATTACTTTGGATTTAGAATGACTAAGTATGTTTACTTTGAAATAACCTTTGGAAAAACTAAGTCATATGCATGATACCTATTTTTTTTGTTGTTTTTACATGGTTTCAATCCAAGTGGTCGAATATAATATGGTGGTTTAGCACTCTTCTCTAATTTATCTTTGAGATGACCAGGCGCCCATACTTCACCATTGTCTAATAATGTCAATACCATGGATGGACCATATTCAGTTTCTATTATTTTCGTATCTGTAATAGTGTATATTTTATTTAGTTCCAAATCTGTCCATTTCTTTGTGCTATTTTGATTTTGCTCTTCAAGCAGTTCATCAAATTGTGCAGTTGTGATTTCCATTTTTTCTTTATAGTTATATAAAGTTTAATCTTTAGTAGAAAAAAATGGAAAATATTTATTACAGCCCAAAAGGATTTTGGAGAGGTCACACAGCAGTTAAAAAATTAGCAAAAGAGGCTGGTGTTAGTAAAAAAAAGGCATTAGAATTTTTAAAGAAACAAGCTGTGTGGCAGATTTATTTACCTGCGCCGAAGAAAATAGTTAGACCCAGGTTTGATGTTTCTGCTAAGAATGGAGTGCATCAAGCTGATTTGTTATTTTTACCACATGATACTTTTGGAATTGGTCGTGGACGCAAGACATATAAATATGCGTTGACTGTGGTTGATATTGCAAGTAGATATAAAGAAGCAGAGCCACTGACTTCCAAGGATAGTAAAGAAGTTGCCAAAGCATTTGAGAAAATATACAGTCGACATTTAAAATATCCAAAGTTATTACAAGTGGATCCAGGCAGAGAATTTATGGGTGCAGTATCACAGTTGATGGCAAAACACAAAGTAAATATCAGACGGGGCAGAACAGAAATACACAGAGACCAAGCTTTAGTGGAAAGATTTAACAGAACATTAGCTGAAAGATTGTTTGGTTATCAGTATGCTAAGGAAATAGATTCCCAAAAACGTAATAGAGAATGGGTAAAGAGATTACCAGAAGTTGTTAAAGCCATAAATGCGGAGACAAAAAAGCCTCCTCCTGTTGAAACAAAAATATTAAAAGATGATCCTATCTGTATGAATGCAAGTGTAAGATATTTATATCAACCCGGGGAACAAGAAGGTGGAAGACGCAGAGCAACTGATCCAATGTGGAGTGTAGATATTCACAAGATTAAAAGTTATATGGTGACGCAAGGCATAAGAGTTTATTATTTGAAAGCACCAGCGCCACAAAGAGGATTTGTCAAAGAAAAATTACTTATTGTTCCTGCTGATACCCAAATTAATAAGTTTTTGTAGAAACCATGTGCATCAGTTGTAATTCCATCTTCTCGGATATATCTTTTTGAGTAGAATGGTGATAGTGTAACTTTGTTTACTTTTATGCCATATATTTGATGCTTCACTGATCGCATCATATTCATTTCATGGGTGTATTTTTTCTTGTTAAACAATGCATCTTTATAGTTTTCAAAGTTGATATGTTTTTTGACTACATATTCTTTTACACCCTTTGCTTTTTTAATGAGTTGTTCATCCGCTCTCAAAATAGAATATAGCTTGGGTCTTAATCCAACATACTCAGCTATAGCAACACCAGCACATTCGTCTTTCATTTTACCCAATACTTTTTTGTTTGTATCATCATGCATTGGGTGATCTTGAAGATAATCACTCAAGTCATACTCATCTTTCATTTCAGCCATGTCTTTGTATGCATCATCTGTTCTGATGTCTACAAGCAAGCTGTCAGTATCTGTGTATAATAAAGTACAGTTATTTTTGTACCTTTTTTTCAAAGTATTATAATACCAATCATACATATGGTACTTTGATAAATCCAATACTGACATCCCAACATAAATTGGTTTGTTTAATGTTAATTTTGTTTTGTTTACATGTACTGCTGATAATTCATGTGAAAATTTTATACGCCTGTTAAAGTTGGGTTTGGCTATTATTTTTCTTATCTTTTCATTTTCGGAGCCGTCAGTTCTGACTAGTTTTATATCAGTCCGCTTGCGCAAATTTTTCATTGTCTTACCAAACACAGAGTTGTTCATAAGTTTGTAAAAAGTTTTTTCAAAGTCTGATTTAGCTTTTTTCCTAAGTTCTGTGTTTAGGTTTATGTATGATTCCATCCATGATTCTTCATTAAATTCTAATACTCTGTGTATTTTCTTTAGTTTCATGCCTAAAGATAAATACAGTTGCAGGTTTTTGCGATGTAACACATATTTTTCATTGTCCATAAGATTGGGGACTAGTTGTTCTACATTTATCATGCTATTATTTTCCAATAGATCTGTCTGGTATTCAGACAACCATTCTTTTTTCACTGCTAATCTTTCCGGTGCAAGCGGATAGTCATTGTGAGCTTCATGAAGTTCTTTTGGATATTCCAAATCAACTTTTGCAAAATATCCTTTTCCTTCTTTTGACTCTGGCAACTTTCCTGATTCCACCCACTTGAAGCCAGAATATGGAAGTGGTTGACTCATTGCCCAACCATAGAGGTTACAGGCATCATAATACATTAAATAGTTGTTTTCCTTGTTAGGGTTATAATCAACTACATGTGGATTGTTTGCTTTGGCATATCGTTTTGATACCATACTAATTCCACCACGCATACCTTTTTCTATAAATAAGTGCATGTCAATGTCTGTCAAAAGTTCCAATTCTATTTTTGAATGTTTAAGTAAAGCATCCCAAGATAATCCAGGTGCTGTGTAGTAATGTAAAGCATCAAGTGTGTATGCATTCATACATGTTTTTCGAAAAGTTTGAAATACATCTGCTAAATGAGTTACATCAGTTTTTAGATATAAATCATGATAGTCTCCAAGAGTTTTACAGTTAAACTCTTTCCATATTTTTTGAGCGTATTCGTAATCTTCGGGACTTATACTTTCATCTTTGAGACTACTGTAAAACTTTTCTATAGGCGGTAATTGTGTCTCCTTGAATTTTTCCATACTGTCCATATATTCGTATGGATAAACACCTTTTCGTAAAAGTAAATCTGTTTGTTTTCCAAACTGATTTTTGGTAATTTTAAAATCAGATTTGTCTGTTGCTTTAACCAATTTTTCCAGAGACGAATTCATAAACTGCCAGCTATCCAAGAACCTAAGTTGTCCGGCACTAAATGAAATATACTTTTCAGCGTTGTTTGGAATGCATGTAATATTACCTGTCATTTTATGTATTTTTTGCATGATGAGATGACTATCATATCCTTTGAGGTTGTGAAATATAACAGGAATGATTGTTTTATTTGGTTTTATTTTTAGTTTTAGGTTGCAGTTTTTATGTGCTGCACCTCTGTATTCTCCTGTAAAATGACAGTGATCTCTTACTTTACAGTTTTTGCCACATTTCCTACCTATTTCATTTTCACATATCCAGCAGTGTGTTGCTTTTTCATAATCTTCCTCATTTTGTTGTGTCATAATTAATGGTTTCGGGTGAGCAAATATATTATTGATCTTGCTCTTTTCACATTCCAAATGATTTAAAAACTTTTCAACAGTATCTTCACCTCTGTAAATAACAGGTTCTTCTGTTTTACCATCATATCTGACAACTTGATATCCAAATCCACAAGCTTCGTGCACACTTGTGATTTCAGATTTCTTTCCAAATTTAATTGATTCTGGTTTGACTATACTTTCAAAATCAGCATATATTGTATAGGGCACAGGCATCTGATTTTGATGATTTTTAAATTTTACAGTTTTTTTACCTTCTTTTGGCATTTCTATTCTGCAAGAATTTTTGTTAATACCATCACAGTCTTCTTTGTGTTTTGTAAGTAGTCCTTGTCCAGAATAGCCGTGAAGGCAACGATCGCAGAAGTAAGTTTGACCATGGTGTTTGTTTTGATCCCAGAGTAGTCTATTCAAATTTTTAATCCAGCAATAGTGATATGTTGTTGTTAATGTTTTTGGTTCTTTAGAATAATCATCAGGGTTATATTTGTCATCTATAATTCCTTCTTCATTATTTGGATCGTCTTCGTTTTCTGATTCAACTTCAGTGTCTTCAGATATTAAGATCAAATTAATTCGTTCAATATCTTTTGGTTGTTCTGATATTTTATATGGAAAAACAGATACCTTTTTATTTTTTCCTGTTATGGTATATGCATAAACATTAATAGCAAGGTTGTTTTGTTTTTCTACTTTGGAAATTTGAGAAATTGGAGTGGGAAAATCAATACCATCCATATTCAACTTACCCATGTGTTTGTTATAACTAGATATCCTAGTTGGATTATTTTGATTAGGCCACAAAGCAGAAACCAATGCCACTTCCAAGCACTTATTATCTTCATTATTAACATTAATTATTGCTTTTTTATCAGATACTGCTTTAGGCAAAGGAATATATGAAGAACCTTTTAATGGTTAATACTTTGCAAAATTTAAGTAAAACGTAACACAGTGATCAATCTCCAATCCAGATGCTGTGTTTGTAAATCTTTCAAGGCTCTGTTGTATATTTGCAGATGATTCATCGTAAAACTCATTTATTTTTTCAGAGGTTAAAATTGCATTTTGTTCACTGTGTAATACTGCTGTGGTGTATTTTTTGGTATCACCATCATCTTTGAATAAATCTACAGTAAGACCTAATTGAAACTTTAATCCATTCATCTTTGTCAGCTCTTTGCTTATTTGTTTTGTGATAATGGATTTTTTATCACGGAATAGTTTTTGAGGGTCTTTGTATTTCTCGGCAGATATCTCGTATGCTTTAAAATAGCCACACATTGGTTTGTCAACCAGTTTTAATTCTTCTTTAGATTTTCTATCATTAAGCTCTTTCAATTCATTTATAACATTGTCTCGTGATTTAGCATATTTCTGATTTTGCTCATCTTGTAATTTAACATATTTCTGCTTTTCTCGTTTACGTTGTTTCTTAGCACGTCGTCTCTTGAGTAAATTTTCTAAAGTTTGAGATTTAACCTCTTTTGAAGTTTCCTTTGGAACTTCTTTAAGAGCATCTACCATCTTTCTAAGCTGATCATTATTAATTACTCCTTCCCGGTGTAATTGTAAAATGTAGTGAACGTCTTCGGTACTCATTTTTGTAATATATATCATATTATTTTTTTTCTTTAAATAAAAAAAATATTTATTATAACAAGAAAAAGAAAATGAAAAACACTGAGAAAATTAAAAACATTTGCCAATTTCTCAAAGTTGGAGATCACGAACCTTGTAAAAATAAACCAACAAAAGATTCAAACTACTGCAGTTTACATAAATTCAGATTAAAGCAAAGTAAAGTTTTACCGTGTCTAAAATGTGAAAAAGGCACAAGTGCAAAATATCAAATTTGTGTTGGTTGTGGTGCTCATATAGTTAGATTAAGACATAGATACTGGGAAGTAGTAAAGCCGTATAGAGATTTAATGCGAAAAAATCAAACTGTATGATTTTCTAGTAAAAATTCATAGTTTATTATATTCGTGTTGGGTGTAATTTTGATAACTTATAAAAAAAATTAAACTTGCAATCTTCACTACCCCTATTTTAAAAAAGTTTTAATAAATCAAGTAAAATCACCATTTCATGGTTTATTATATATGTGTTTATTTTGGGGTCGTTCTGCTGCAATTCGAGGTAAAAAAAAAATTACAACAGAAACCCCAAAATACATATATATTGCGCCATACGAAGAATCAACGAATTCTGTCTACAGCTTCCCTTCTTTCAATGAAGTCGGCCTAACATCGTCACAAGACAGCAGTGCGATACTAACTACTCATGAAGCCAATTTGGGAGCCGAGGAGGTGGATTTTTGCCGAATGGTGATGAATGATAAGCATTGAGTTAATGAAACATGATATGGAGAGACCAGCATCCGGCGGGGTCTGAACCCACGACCTTCCGCTTGTGGGCCCATTGCTCTACCACTGGGCTATGTTGCCATTGAATGATTTTTGACAAAGTTATGTTCCATTATACACACATTTTATCTGGACTAGTTTCCCTGAAGGCTGGATTTCAATGAAACTTGGCAGGAATGATCAGTACTAAGCGTAGTTGTGCATAGTGTTGCTGTGTTCCGGTTGAATGATTTGTGTTGGAGTTTACACGGTCTACAAACAACACAACACATCAGAGCAACTAGCATGTCTATAACAGGAGAAGTGCATCATGACGAAATTAGCATCGTTGAAAACCAACATCGACCAACAACACTATGTGCAGTGGATAAGGTAGCCGATGATGCTGACAATAACGTGACCATCGACATTAATTTTAAATATGGGTCAAGCATTTTGTCACACGTACGTAGAATTCACGATGACAATTTACGAAAACAGGGTCACTTTGAACGTGCTACCTTGACTAAACGATTACCAGCATGTCTAATTATCGGTGTAGCTAAAGTCGGAACTGATGAATTCAAGGAGTTCATGGGAGTGCATCCATATGTTGTCGTAACAAAGAAAGAAGCGAATTATTTCAACACGGACTACGCCTTTAAGAGAGGACCACGGAAAAGGTCCCATTTGGTACAAAACCTGGATGCCAGAGAGCAATGCCTCCCAAATAACTATAGGGAAAACCCCAACATATTTCTGCTCACCGGAAGCTCTAAAGCGCGTGCATGATATGAACAAAGATATGAAACTTATATTAATGTTGCGCGAACCTCAATCAAGAGTCATTTCACACTATACATGGCGTCCAAAGGATCCAGGATCGGGCAAAATGTACACAAACTTTGAAGAGTATACATTTAGCAATGAACTATTAAATAGCCAAAATGAGTATTTTAATATTTCAATGTACATAACATTTATTTGAATGTGGTTACAATATTTTGATTTAAGTCAGTTTCTTATAATTGAGAGTATTGAATTCCGAGACAATCCATTATGTGTTTTACAAAAAACAGAGACATTTCTAGGCCTGTTGCACATTTTTAATAATGAAACATTTGTATTTAATAAAGAAATAGGGTTTTACTGTGTGAAAGATACAATACAAAATATACAAATGCGTATTGTTACAACAAACGACGCGGACGAAATGAACATTCCACAAAAATGAACGCAACTATTATACGCGCATTGGAATCATTTTTTAAACCGTACAATGAAGATTTATTTCAACTGATTGGGCACAGATACGATTGATGAGAAGAGACCATGAATTTAAGGATGATATAGATACAGTTAATGTAAACCTGCACGAACAGATCACATATCGAATCAAATTCTAAAACGGTGATTAATTTTACGCTTTTCTTTTTGAACGATAACACAAACTGAGGGTCATTCAGCACTTTAACTTTTCAAAGATGACTAAAACCGAGGCTATTTTACATTTACTTTTGCAAAAATAACAAAAACCGAGGCATTACGTGGTCCGAGTATTAACGTTCATACCCCATCCAACCCCTTCTCCATAAAGCGACAACGGGGTTGGCTGGCGTATGAAATAAATGCTTAATTTCAACTTCAAACAGTTTGTATATTGTAACATTTTAATCAGGTTATCACGTTTTTCAGTAAAAAAATGTTTTTAAACGTGTTTTATTGTCATAATATCCGTTATAAAATTATGTTAATATAAGCTTTCCCATCGTTCATGTCGTTTAATTGAATTAAGGCGGGGCCATGTAATGGTCATTTTACTAAAAATGGATAAGGCAAAAATTTCAAAACTGATTCTTCTAGTAATGTTGTTTTTTTCATGTGTACCACACAAACTGTTCTGAAAGTTTATCTGGAGCACTGTATACAACTAATTGTCCTGACTAATACGGCCGAGGCTGATAAAATATGATTAGCTATAGTATCGATTAAATTGTTAAATGGTTATTAATGGCTACTATTATGGCGATGAAGACACGTCTCCTGATGTCTGGCCATGTCTACAATGTTGATACGATAATTGAATATGATTAGTTCTTACCAAGTCTTATTGCAAAAACCCGTGTGGTATGTGGTACGCGCGGCAAATATGAATACATAAGTATAACAACCACGATGTATGTGCTGATAAATCTAAGTAATTTATGATGCTGATTAGTAATATCGATGACGACTATTTATAAGTGTGATGATGATAATGATAAAACAGTGATGATGTTGATAACTTGTGATGAATAGGATTAGTAATAAATAGTGTACGTGTAACGCTCGTTTTGCAATACAATTGGGATTTGTTTTACCGCCAAGATTACAATAGCTATCCCTGGCGAATTACCAGAGTTAGGAAATACCTTCTTCGGGTCGTTTATTTTTATATTTTCAGTGTAATTTCTTGTGGTGTTTTATGGGTCATTCAGTTTACTTTCATCAATTAAATACATAAAGGATGTATTTGAACAATTCTAAAAATAATACCAATCCGGATGTACTTCCTTTAAACTTTAATGTAAAGTTCACGTGCCTCTCTTGTATCCGCTAACGGCTTCGATTGCGCACGCATACATTCGTGTTCATGATTAGTTCTAATGTTTTAATTATATTGATTGATATGGATTGTGCAGAAGGAAAATCGTTTACACTACGCCAATCTTCGCGTCTGATGAAGTTTCAAATGAAACTGCGTCCAGCCTTCCGTCAAGTTGCCAATGACAGGAGCATGTAATTCATCAGATTTTAGTTTGTATGACTATGTCAGCTTGGTGCGAGAATGTATGCTTTGTTTGGAGCTTTATGAATGTAGTTTTAGTATAGATACATATATTCAGAACGTGTTCTCTATTCAGATACTTACTTAAATACTCACTTATATATTTTTATGAAGTGTCTTTTCAAACCGCTTAATGAACTGAAGTATATTTGCACACAGACAGTTGACATGTCATCATATAAACATGAGTAATCTATACTCATTTGACCATAAAAGGCTTTGTTTTAGAAAAATCAAACAATGTATTATGTTCTGAAATGTAATGTTGTGATTATGTGTCCTTTTCTGTTTTGTTATTTTCCGACAACCAATACGTGTTTTCATGATAATTAAGTAAGGTTGTAAAAATATCACGGCTCCCGAATACTATCAAACATATCTTCACACGCGCCACAAAACACCTCTTCAGTATGACTGCGCAATTATGTCACTTCACGTTCAACCCCATCGAAACTGTGTTCATAAACTCCCAACACAAAACCTTCCTTATGTCACAAAATCGCCAATTCATTATCTTTGAGGTCAGTGGTTTAAACTACAAGAGTTTCAGAACTCAGAAGTTCCATAAAAACGTGGGTATTCATGGATTCCAAATTTCTGATCATGTACAATTATATTTGTTTATTGTCATCATTGGCATTGGACACAACATTGAAATCCATACTCATGTCTCAGCTTTGTCCATTCGATGGCGATGCAAACTGGAAGGCCTGTATTTCAGAATCTAGTTAAGCATGTTAAAGAACCATTCCATGGAAGAGTAGGGGCAGGGATCTCAGATTTCTATATATCATTTACCTCTTTAAGAGATGTCTTTAAACAAGGTTTGGTTTTAATAAGCCGTTGCACACAATATACGTCCTGCTCTTCATTTGATCCTGGGAGCCGAGTGGTTTCAGTCTGAGTCGGGAGATCAAGGGTTCTAGCCTCACTGGCACCGCTGGGTTACTTCGATATGGACTTAGGCATTTCTTCCATTTAAAGGCCAAACAAAAAAATTGGTCTGTTTCTGATATTTTTCCCCAAAAAATTAGGGTAGGTCGATAGGAACATCTTCTCTTTTTTTTAGAATTCATCCTTACTATTTTAAATTCAAATCAGCATGTTTTCTTGAACATATTACATAATATGAGTGTTCCACAACACTTACATGCCTTAAAAACCTAAAATAAAATATATAATTTTATTAAATTATATTTGTTTGCAGCCTAAAAAGTTTAGGGTCTGGGCCATACAAATAGTGACGTTCGGAAGACCAGAAACAGAGTGTGTTTTTTCGGACACCTTAACCTCGTCTGTAGAATGGGGACGTTGACCAGGTGACCCCATGTATCGGAGTAGATCCGCCGAGCTCGTAGTAACAAAACCATAAAGAAATCTTTTTGATGGTAGTGAGAGTATGGAATGTTTTCCAGATGTACCTTTGGGGTTTCCCTTTTCTCAGGGGCGTCTCAAAATAACCAAAATAAATGTATTGATGTATTGATGAGCTTTGAAACAATTCAATTCATTTGATCCTTATTCGCATACCTAATCTCAAACCAGGTTGTGAAATCTGTCAGTTTAGAGAATACAATGTGAGTGTTTAAGTATGGCATAATGTGATATGTGTGATTTCAGATTGTGTATTAATATTGGGTTAATACTAAGTATGGTCATATCGTGATATTTATATTTTTGTAATTTACTTAACATTCTATATCAAATTTCATTTGGAGATTTGATTTATTCCAGATTAAATTTCATTTGGAGATTCGATTTGTATAAAAGAGATGTATGAAGTAACTTTAGGAGAAAAACAATCAAAAAATCATTTTGCATTAAAGCATTTATGTTATAATGTAAAACTGTTAATCAGTCACCAAAATTAATTTCCTTAAAATATATAGTCGAACCAACAGCTAAGGTCATATGGTGACTTTCCAACTTCCAGTGCTGGAGGAAGATCTCAGGTTCCCCTGCTGCCAATTTTATTGCACGGCGGGCACCTGTGTAGAACCACCCACTTTCCGCAAGCTAGCTTGCTGGTTAGTTCCTAAATAAAATATTGAATGATATATTTCAATACTGCTATTTTGTCAAAATAACTTGCCTTGTAATGGACCAATTAATTATGATTTTACTCACTTTTGATAGTTGTCAGCTGCTGAAGAAGAAACATTGATCAGTATTTCAATTCTTAGACATTTTGTTACTAAAAATAGACATTGTGTTTCAGAAAATAAACATTTTGAAAATTATATGACTGTACAGTATATTGTACATTGAGCATGTTTAGCGTGAATCCATCTGGTCCAAAATTGTATGGTGAACGCACATTGTTTATAACATTCAGTAATATACTATATGGCTGCACCGGTTGTGTTTTATATATCTCTGTATATACTAATGACAATAAAAACATTTGATAATTATGACCGTTTTTTGTTTCACTATAATTCTACTAATACCAATTTCATTCACACTCCTCGACTGACAGTTAAAGGCAGAATATGCGTATTAACACTTGACTGACAATTAAAGGCAGAATATGCGTATTAAAGGGACACATGGCAATCTTGAAGTTTTTATCAAACATCAAAATTAGTTTTTCGATTTACTAATTCAGTGACATCTTGACTTTAAACCTGCTTGCATATCATTAAATAAAATTTTGAGTTTTCAATTTTCATGGTTATTTTATCAAATGTTGAAATATATTATGAGTTCAATATTATCGAAAGTCGGTAATATACAAAAACAAATTGCTTAAAACTATTCTTATAATTAACATTAATGATTGAAATAATGCACGTTATGTAGAAAAACTAACGGGAGGCCGCAAGTTTTAAAAAATCAAGTCCTTTAACACTTGACTGACAGTTAACTTAAGGCGCAATATGCGTATTAACACTTGACTGACAGTTAAGGCAGAATATGCTTATTAACACATAAACTGAAGCAGCTGACGAAGGTGTTACAACTTCGAGAATTACGAAAACAAACTGAATAAAATTAAACTGTTCACACTATGCCGAATAAAAATGTGTATACTAATTAAGCTGTATCCCTTACATAATGCGCCGACGTTAAGCACAACACGGGAAATGTGCAGATCCAAATGGTTTATTTATAGCACCAGCGTGCCTTTTTAACGAAGAGTATGTTTCCAATCACTTGTTTCTATTAACGGCTGGGTACATCCGTGGATTTAATGCAAATTTGACGGTAATATTATACATAAATACTTGGCACAAAGTCTCTATCATCTCCGTTAATTTAACACTAAGCATATTCTGACTAATGTTGTATATTCTTGTAATTTTCCTTTCAGTTATTGTTGTATACTCTCCGCAGACTAACTAGTAATGATTATTATATCTGTGATATTCATTGTAATTATTCCTGTAGTTAATTACAAATACACAGAATAAACTTACAAACATACGTCTCTTGTTGAAACGAAATTCAAGTTATCAAACGGACGTATACAATTTTGAAGACATCGTCAAAGGATGTGCACAAGGCTTTTACCTCTTGTAGAAATGATTTTAAGCAACCAGTTTTCGTTTCTGTAATTTTCTTTACAGAATATGGACCGTTGAAGTAAACATCGAACATGCGGGATATGCATCACCGTCCGTGGTAGTACTAGTTAATTCCAACAACAAATTACGGCTTCGTACAAGCCTCTTCTACCTAACACAACTAATGTTTAAACTAATATTTAAACTTAGAATAATCTTACACCAGAATAGTCTTGCATCAATCCCTCCATAAACCATAAATTTCACCTCTACACTCCTGTCAGACGTCTGCGGTTTGAGGCCCCTGGGCCTCTCTAGTTAGGTCGACTATTCAAAGAATAGCCTGAGCTATTGCGGTCACCCATTAGACGGCGTTGACCTTGCCGTCCGCGTCAAACTTGGTTAAAGTTTTGCATGAAGGTCTCACACATCTATTATCTCCCCTGAAAGCTCACGGACCTACAGACAAAAGGAAAACAGAAAATAATTATATGTTTTCTAAATTTTAGGCAATTTTTAATTTGAAACATAACGTTTTCTTTGCTTTAGCATACATAAGCAGTGTAAAAGACAGATGGCACAGAAAATCCCATGTTGATACGAGGTTTCATTCAAATTTCAGATGTGTTTGACCGAAGCATCGCATATTCAACTAGATAGTTTATGAATTTTGTATTTTGCATAAGGGTCACGAACATGAGCGAGAAAAAAAACACCTGGCTAACTTATGTATTTTATATATGTTTTAAATTACTGGTCTTGGCTATACTGAAGATATTAAACCAACAACAATGTCTGCTGCCCTGCTTTGAAGCTCAGATGTTGGAAAAGGCTGTACAGTAACCCTATGGGAAAATTAATTGAGATGAGAGACCTGAGGGACCTTTTCTCAAAAGTTACTGAACATACAGCTGTCAAGCTTCACACACTTGTTATCCCCCGACAAAGTCGGAGGGATATGGTTTTGGCATTGTCCCTACGTTCGTTCGTCCGTCCGTTCCACCGCTAAAATAACAATGCTTGTGTCCGCTGCGTAACTCTCATGCAAGGACGGATTTTGAAATAAATTGGCGTATATACGCATCTTATCAAGACACCCAACACCCGGATCTGTATCATCAAGGTCAATGTCTTAGATGCATATACTATGTTCCATTTCGTGTCCGCACCATAACTGTTACGTGCATGGAAATAGATTGGCACAAATACACATCTCATCGAGATGACGTGAAGAACCCATTACCTGGGTCAGTATCTGCAAGTTCATATACTTCTTATATGTGTTTTTAATAAGTCTTTTCTTGTCCCCTGCATAACTCTCACAAGCATGGACGGATTTGGAAAATAAATGGCACATATACTCATCTCTTCAAGACGACATGCAGAACCCAACACATGGATCTGTATAATCAAAGTCAAGGTCATGAAGGTCATACACTTCTTAGATGCATATAATAAGATCCATTTCGTGTCCGCACCGAAACCTTTTCATGCATGGATGGATTTTGACATAAATTTGAACAAACACCGATCGCATCGGAATGGCGTGCAACACCGGGTCTGTATCTTCAAGGTCAATGTCATAAAGGTCATATATTTCTTATATGTGCTTTTAATAAGGTATTTGATGTTCTGTCTCCATAAAAACTCTCATGTTTGCTACGTGTTGTAATGAATTGACACAAATACACAACCACCCTCCAAAAAATAATTATTCATTATTTTATTAATTTTATCTCCAGTGAAGAGGGATATGGTTTCGGCGTTGTCCATTCGTCCGTCAATTACAAGTTCGTGTCCGCTGTATAACTCCCACATGCATGGATGGATTTTGAAATAAATTGGCACATATCCCAACTCGTCAAGACGACGTGCAAAACCCAACACCTGAGCCTGTATATTCAAGGTCCAAATCATCATAAAGGTTATAAACTTTATTATATGCATATAATATGGTCCATTTCGTGTGCGCTGCACAACTCTCACATAAAGGATTTTGAAAATAATTGACAAAAAAACTCATCAAATCATTTTGTAATAGACAGATTCGCATTCTTAACACTTCGTCGGAGGATATACATTCACCGAATTTCTTGTTTAGTGTAATAAGTTAAATGAGCAGCAGCATAAGCTCCATAATATTGTCCTGTTTTTTGTCAAAGTTATTGCCCTTTTTCGACTTAGTAGTAAGCATATTTCACTACCGTTCATGAACATTCTCAATCAAACCGAGACAGCAATATTTCGTATTTATCGTGTTCGGTCGTTTCCAAAGGTCCACTCCAATACTCTTTTAGAAATGTTCGTTACAATTTTGCATGAAGGGTACATTCTTAGAAAATAATACACACATAGCTGTGAAACTTCACACAATCGTTCAGTGTCATTAAATGACTGAGCAGCAGAAGTTCCATAACCTTGTCTTGATTTTTGTCAAATTGCCTTTTTTCAAATTAGACATTTTGGTTAAAATGTTACATGAAGGACCTTTTCTCAAACATTACTGAACATATAAGCTGTCAAACTTTACACACTTGTTTAGTGTCATAAGTTTACTGATTAGCACAAGTTCCATAACCCTGTCCTGAGTTTTATTAAACATTATTACCCGTTAAATTTGCGATGTCAATACTCTAGCATCATCGTTTTTTATCCGATCTTTACCACACAGTACCAGATTATTAATATCACTGTAAGCTCGGACTAGTTAGAAAACCACCCAGATAAGAACAATAAGTTATTGCCCTTGAATTAACGAAATTTGCTATATTTCGTCTTGTCAACAATCTAGTGCCTCAATTTTGCATCTTATCTTTACCAAACTGCCAGATTGTTGATATCGATGATAGCTCGGACAAGTTCGAAAACCAACCATATCGGACTAATAACACCGAAGTTATGGCCCTTGAATTATTGAAAAAAATGTTAAATTGTTGATGTCAACACTCTAGCACATTCATTTTTTTCATCCGATCTTTACTAAACGTTATCAGATTGTAAATATATCAATGAAAGCTCGGACGAGTTAAAAAAAAGCCAGATCGGACCAGTAACGCCGGAGTAATTGCCATTGAATTAACGAAAATTACATGTGCTATAGTTGTCTTGTCAACACTCTAGCGCCTCTATTGTACATCCTTTCTTTACCAAACTTTACCAGATTGTTTATATTAATAAGAGCTCGATCAAGTTCGATAACCAGCCAGATCGGACTAGTAACAGCAACATTATGTCCCTTGATTATTTATTTTTTAATATTTTGAATCATTAAGACGACATGGCCTTCATTTTTCATCTGATATTTTCAACCTTTACCAGATTGTTGATATTAATGAAAGCTCGGACGAGTTCGAAAACCAGATTGGACCGGTGTAAGCTTGCAAGTTACAGTTTGGACCAGTAACACCAGAGTTTTTGCCTTGATTTAATTAACATTGCTATAGTTTGCACCATTAACACGATAGGGCCTTTATTTTTCCGATTTTTACTAAACTTTACCAGATTGTTACTATCAACGAAAGCGTGGAAAAGTTCGAAAACCAACCAAATCGAATTAGTAACACCGGAAGTATGGCTTTTGATTTAATTTTAAAAAAGCTGTATTTTGCCTTGTTAAGACGAAAGGGCCTTCATCTGACCGGATTTCAATGAAACTTTTCAGGCATGATCAGTACAATACAATTTTCATCCGATCTTTACCAATCTCAATCAGATTGTTAATATCAATAAAAGCTCAGCTAAGTCTGAAAACCATTTTTCAACGGATATTTCCGAAACTTTACCAGATTGTTGATGTCAACGAAAGCACGAACGATTTTGAAAACAAGCCAGATTGGACTAGTAACACTAGAGTTATGGCCTTTCATTTTTGATTTAGTTAAAATTGCTTTGTAGCATGGTCGGTGACATTTCCTTTGATGAATGCAGAGCATTAAATCGTTTAATTTATGGTAACTAAAGGGGCGTGGCTATACCGTGCTACAACTACCGGATATTGGAATTTAGAATACGGTCACTATGACGTCACAGTGTTACTAAGTACACCATGCTACAAAAAAGATAGAGTCTGTTTCAGCTCGTTGGTTATTTAAACCCCTCGATGGGCTACGCCCATCTCGGAGTTTAAATAAGCCATCTCGGAGTTTAAATAAGCCAACTCGCTGAGACCAGACTCTATCTACTACGTATTATGACTAGTCAAAGACGATAGAGCCTTTATTTGTATCCGATTTTTACCAAACTTAACCAAATTATTACTATTAATGAAAGCGTGGACATGTTCGAAAACCAACCAAATCGAATTAGTTAATTAGTTACACCGGAGTTATGTCCCTTGATTAAGTTAAAAAAATGCTGTATTTTGACTCGTTAAGACGAAATGGCCTTCATCTAGCCCGATTTCAATGAAACTTTGCAGGGATGATCAGTACGATGCATACTTGAACATACCGTCACCATGTTCCGGTTGAATGATTCTGGCGCAGTTATGGCCCTTTAAATGTTTTAATGCGCAAACTGTGTCTGCACTAGTTCTCCTAAACCCCTGGATGGATTTAAACGAAACCTTTTAGGGATTATCAATTCCAGGTCTAGTTTTGCATGTCATCGCTTTGTTCCGGTTCCGATTTATGGCAGAGTTATGGCCCTTTGTCTGGAATATTTCTCCTGAACCCCTGGCCGGATGTCAAAGAAACTTTACAGGGATAATGAGTTCTAAGCCTAGTTTACATATCATCACCGTGTTCCGGTTGACATATCTTTGGCGGAGTTATGGCCCATTAAATGTTTTTAATACACGCACGTTTTCTCGCTGGTTCTCCTGAACCCCTGGCCGAATTGCAACGAAACATGACAAGGATCATGAGTATCAAGCTTAGTTGTGCATATCATCGCCGAATTCCGGTTGAATGCTTTTTTGCCGAGGTATGGCCCCTTAAAGGTTTTAATACACAAACTTTGTCCAGAAAAGTCTCGTCTAAACTCCTGGCCGGATTTCAACGGATCTTGGCGGGCATGATGTGTACCAAGCCTAGTTGCGACTGTCATTGCCGTGTTCTGGTTGAATTAGTTCTGGAACAGTTATGACCCTTTTAAGGTTTAATACACAAACTGTGACTAATTCTCCTGATCCCTTTGCCGGATTTCAACGAATCTTGGGAGGGATGATCAGTACCCAGCGAGGAAGACATCGATAGTGATTCAAATAAGTTCATAGAGCTTGCGTTGCAATCGGTGTAAAATAAATAAGTTTAAACTAATCCCATAACTCTGATATCGCCAATAGCAAATTATGAGATATGTATGTGTAAGTGATTCGAATAATCGATCATGCTGTCCTCTGACAGCTCTTGTTTTATATGCTGGGGCATTTCATGCTAAACTTAAATTAGAATAACCTGAATGAACTAAATCGGTAGATTTTAACTATTAATTAATTATTTCTTCAAACGACTTCTCCTCAGAATTAGCTTTGCACATTTCGATGAAATTTCACATTGGTGATTATGAGGTAAATGCCTTTCAACGTTGTATAAATTAGGTCAACGCGACATCCAATATAGCCACTATTATCATATTTGTTCAAAACATTGAACATCTTGTCAAGAACCACTGAACATATTTCGACAGTTTTTCTTTATGATCACCAACCATTAGACTATATAATAAGTACTGATAAAGGTGAAGTTTCACAAATGAAGTCCCTAGGATAGAAATGGCTGCGCCGCGAGGGTCCAAGGTTTGGTTTGTGAATAGATATTTTACATGTTTTGCTAGTTTTATCTCTTGTTTGTGTTTGTTGCTTCCAAGAGATCCCCTTTTCAGTGTTTATTATTATTCACATTAACGTTTGTTTACTACTGTGTGTCGGCCGTAAAAACTTGCCCCGACTACATATCAGTAGTGTTATTACTTACCGGTCCTTTGAGATCATCCAGCCCAATCTGTGTGACTTTAAAGCAAACAAAAAAGCATCGCTTAAGCCGGTGCTAGGAGGCGTGAGGGGTGTTGTACTCTACATTACCTCCCATGAGGTTCATCACACAGCTTGTCACAGGCCAGTAGGGCAAAAAACGCATTCATAGCAAAAACCGAATAAAAAGTTTTCTACTGTTGTGTGTGTAAGTTCATCAGGTGACTTCATTCCATTCTCCAGAAGTGGTTGTCAACATGCTCCAGAAGTGGTGGTCAACAAATATAAAGCAACGAATACATTTTTACGTTTTATAGTTTATTTAAGCTCACTACAGCACTCTAAAACGTGTTTATCATGCAGATATGTGCTTTCCTGCCTAATAAATGCGTGACATAATACATTTGGCTTTATTAGTCGCTGACTGTTAGTCTAGATCATTTCAGACAACAATAACATTTTGTTAAAAAGATAAAAACAAGTAAACCATACAGAAAATGTGGATAATCTAAAAGTTAAACTGATATTATATCTGTGCATTTTACTTTCAGGTTTATTAGGCTCGGCACAAAAACGCAGAATTATTGAGTTCTTAAGCCTCGCCTAATAAACTTGAAAGTACAATGCATTGCATATTATTCTCTACATACACATTTTATCATTAAAGGGAGTGTAGGCATAAAACCAGGCAATCATTAATAATGGAAGTTCTAAAAAACTTGGTCAAAGGTGAATATTTGATCAAAATCGGATAATAAACAAAGAAGATATGATCATTTGAATGTTCTTTTGATATAATATGGAAGCCGACATTTTGAGAACTATGACATCACACTTATATATGAAATATTTATAAATATGTCAATTTAATGATTTATAGAGGAAAAATCACAGCAATGGAAAAATAAGTATACTAAAGTGTTATAATGCATTATATGGCCAATAATGGATTTGACACTCATTTGCAGTGATTTTAGTGTAAAATGATATTTACCAATATGACATATACGGATTTGAAACTCTGACATCATATTTCTCAAAATGGAGGCTGTAATATCTGGTTTAGAAAAACCTTCAAATGGTCATATTTCTTTTTTATATCCGATTTGATAAGTCTTACATATTATACTACTTTTTTCAGAACTGTCAAGATTAAAGATTGTTTGACTGTGTTACTATATTCTCTTTAAATGTACAATAGATACAAACACACATTGATTTGTGTTTGTAAACAAACATTGTTTAAACCAGGATGGCATACATATATTGTAAGACAATGTCTTTTTGCAACTTTTAAGTTTAGTTGCATTCTTTTACAATTGCTACATTACACACATATATTAACATTTTACATGAATATGAAATCCTTAATATTAACGATTAAGTAATTATTACTTTTCAATTTTATGGTCCTGAAATTATTCAGAGGAGTATATGACAAAACAAGAATATAAGCGGCAACAAGATAAATTAACTAAGATAGCAAGTAAAAAAGAAAAAAGTATACAACATGACTATGTTTGATCCGGGCTATCGTAAAAAACAATTATTCAAACTGAAAGTTTGGTATTTAAGAAAATCACAGATGTGCTCTAATTAGAAACGGACATTTATAGATACAGACAAATTAACTGTCTTAAGAAAACATATTGTATATGCAATACTTCTGAAAATAAATTTCACAACCTCTTACATTCCGATTGCCAATCTGAACTCCTCATTAATTTCCGTAATCAAAAGTTCCTATTATTCTGACTGAATCACGGTATGATAACCGCAAATCACGGAAAATGACGATGACGATATCTCACAATCGAAACTTTTTCGGCGATTTTTGTAACCGCTAATCAACTGGGCTGCTTATAGACAGAACTCTCAAATGCATAATAATTATACCCTCATGTAGTTAAATGATAGTGCGCTCGCTTGTTCATGTGAGAAAAACTGAGTTCAATTGAGACAAATTGGCTTTATTTGTTATATTTTTTTTTCTTGTCATTTATTTAAAAGGACTAGAGGCGATTTAATCGGTTTCAATCCAAAAATAAATGAAACTTTGCAAAAATATGTTCGTGCTTTTAAAACTCGATGAAACGTCTTTTGTTGTTAAATCATGCATATTAATCGTATGGGCGTTATATAGCGAACGGTTGTACATGTCTATACTACTAACACAAAGGAACACACTATATTCTTGAAGTATATAGCACGCATTAAATTTAATGTTGTTCAACGGATTATCAGCTTATGATCACAGTATATATTATTTAATACCACAACAGAGAGAGAGAGAGAGAGAGAGAGAGAGTGAGAGAGAGAGAGAGGGAGAGAGAGAGAGAGAGTTGATACACAGGAATCCGTGAACCTATCATACGCTTACTAACGAATCTATTCCTATGGTTCTGAATTTAATGTGGTCGGACGATAGACGGTACCGCCCGGTTAAAGTCCCCATGAAACAGACGAGGCTAACTGTCTTGCACAAGAAGAAATGGACAAAAACAGTGGCATCGGCGAGGCTTGAACACGGGCCAACAACGCTATTCATCCGGCCACACAAATCACATAACATACATTGAAATCAACACATCAGTTTATTATCCATTATACTATTTACTTTAAATGTGCTTGCATCTATTTAATAAAAGGTAAACAATTTGAAGATGTTTAGCTATACTGCAGTATTGGTGCGTGCAAGATAATCAACAATCAATAATTTACATTGACTTATTAACATAATTATTAATACTAAAATATGCAAAGGAAGCCGCAATGTAATACATATATTTGTTCATTGTCTTCTAACACAGCTGTTTATTGCACAGTATTTAGATCGTTCCCTGTTTTAATAAAGAGCATACTAAAATATAAACAGGTCAGTTCTTAAACTCCTTTTACCAATCCAGTGTTCAAAGCTACAAACATAAGAACACTGGCAATAGGAATAATAGAAACGAAATAGTTATATATAGGCAGAACCTTTCAAAAGGTTTTATTTTCTTTGATTTCTTAAACGTTTCCTATAAGTGTTTATGTTTAAACTATTCACCAATGGGCCAGATTTTACTTTCATAAACACTCTTTTGAACCTATTATAATGCATTCAAAAGAGCGTTTCTGAAAATGAAATTTGTTAGTTAATGTCAACACAAATGCAAGGTTTGAAAAAAAAAGAGTAATTTTACTCATTTGTATTTACTTTCAATTGATAGAGTAATTGATATTTAAACTAAAAACGGTGTACAATTAGGAATACTGCATTCCCAACAAACTATTATTAAACAAATACTGAACAGTCCAAATTGCCCCGCGTGTGCAAGGGTTCCGTTCAAATGATACAAAAATGTATACAGTAAGCACGAAACTACAGTCTCTATATACATGGACTTTTATATTGAAATACGTGAATATGTTTTGGTTTTGCGTGATTCTGTATTATGTCAATATAACTTTATTCTGTATTTAGATCTCAAATTGTATATAATATATATCATTTAAATAATTTGTGCCATTGTATACTTCCTGCAGTATTACACACAAAATACCTTAGATGCATGTTAATGTTTTTATAATACGTGTACCCAGTGGTGCAATACCAATTTTACATCAGGTCGCATTGTATTCAAATTCAAACAGCTGACATAATTTGTATATTATGTATTCAGAGAAAAGCACATACAGCAAAATGATTGTAAACCTGAATGATTTTCTGTATTATATTACGATTTGACTATGCGAATGATATTATTGTGCAATATGACATGAAAATGACTATTTCTACAATATTATGAGTTAATACACATTTGTATGATTTCACGCACGACACTATGTAACATAAATTATACCGATGTATTAATGTTAATACATATGACAGCATGTATCTTATTGACTAACTACATCCTACAAATGCGTTCATTTTAAAATCTTTTTTAGCTGTGGTGGCCATTTTAAAGTTTCGACCAACTTGGTTTTTACTAAGGACCAACTAGACATCAAGAGCAAAACTCCTATATACTTCATGAAAATCAATCAAGTTGTTTCAGAGGAGTAGTCGCCATAAGGTTTTCTTATATTTAACTCTGATATTGAATCAAAATTAATTTTGTTTAGGACCAACTACATGTCTTGCCAATCAATTTGGTAATGATTCCAAATTTAATTCTTATGTTTTTTGAGTAGTAATCGTCAAAAACTTCTATTGTTTTAAATCGTTTTTTAGCTATGGCTGTCATCTTGAATTTCAGGCTAACCTGATCTTTAATAAGTATCAACTAGACATCAAGAGCAACATTCATATAAAGTTTCATTAAAAATGCATCAAGTAGTTTCAGAGGATTAGTCCCACAATTTTTTATATATATAACTGTATGTAAACAAAATTTTCCGATGGCGGCCATGTTTAATATTGAATCACAATTAATTTTGTTCAGGAGCAGCATTATGTCATGCCAGTAATTTTATAAAGCTTTCACATCAATTCCACTTATAGTTTCCTGAAAAGTAGTCGCCTCAAAATTATACTTTTAAAATATATTTTTAATTATGGTGGTCATCTTGAATTTCCGTCCGAACTGATCTTTACATCAAGAGCAACATATGTAAAAAGTTAGTTTCATAAATATCCTTCAAGTAATTTCAGAGGAGTAGTCGCCACAAGATTATCCTATATAAATCCATGTAAGCAAAAATGGCTGGTGGTGGCCATGTATGTCGTCAAATCAAACTGATTTGTATTCGTCAAGGATAAACATTTTATCACGCTGATCATCCCATATCAGCATCACTAAAAGTATCGTAGGAGTAGTCGCTACAAACTTCTTTTTTAAACAATCTTTTATTTTAGCGTTGGTGACCATCTTGGATTTGACACCAACCTGGATTTTTTGAAAGAATCATCTAGATATTATTGGCAATATTTCTGTAAAGTTTCATGAACATTCATTTAATAGTTTTAAAGGAGTAGTAGCCACACACAAAATGGACGGACAGACAGACAGAAATACGGATGATGCACCATTGCATTAGCTCTTATAATTTTTAATCAGTAGAGCTAAAACTGGACACATGGAGACACAATAGTAATGGTAATCGTCGTGCAAACTCTTTCAGTTGAACAGGAAAGTTTATCTTCTTTGCAGTTAGAGCATCCTGTTGAGCGATGGGCGCTACTAAATAAAGGCGATACTGAAAGCCGCCCAAAGTAGTCAGCAGTGATCAGCAGTCCACATGTCATGTTTTAAAAGTAATCGCCAACATTAGACACTCTTTTCTTATAAAACGCTGATCCCTAGAACCCTAAAAGTAGGCTTTTGTTCTCTGGATCCCTTAAAGTAATTGGCAATATTCCCCAGATCCCTAATAAAATTGGCCAAGTTCCCCAGATGATCCCTAAAACCCTGGGACGGTCTCACATATCTCATTGAATATCTGCGTACGTCTCAGAGCTATTTTACGACAGTAAATTTTGTATTACCACTTTAAGCTATTATTTGTTATAGGATATTTCCTTCATATGTGTTTTCATTTGGATATTTCTCTTGTTCACTACGAAAAAACATTCTCCTGTAAAACGACGAGCAACACCTTGAGCACAATTTCTGAAACAATCCTCAGCCGTATGCAACATATCTCTGTTTGCCTCAATGAGATATTTTAACACATAAAGCAGCCCTGTGTAATAGGCTCTAGCTTTTGGTCTTGCCATTTGAATCTATTTTCTGATCATATGTCCTCAGTACCACTATGAGGAGCCTTCGTGAGATATTAATCAGTCGTATGCAAATAATATATTTTATCTCACAGATGTTTTGTTCCCCAATTAGTTTACCCTAAAACGGTTATTTGCTTTCTCAATTTCTCGTTTTTACAATTATATCTATCCCTTGATCAATACGATATTTCAAACAATATACAATACATGTACCACTATGAACTTCAAAGTGAGAAGCATTTCGGATTCATGATGAGTCGCAAGCGACGCATACATTAGTATGTTTTGCAGATGTATGAGCACAATTGTACCACCAGAACAAGCACAGTATAACACGCCTTCTCTTTCACCAGTCGTGGTTTTGACCTGTGAAAATCACTTATCTAAACAAAACAAGAAAGAGAAGCTTCGCGAGCAGCAGCGCGAGCAACACTGCGAGCAACCTTCCTCGTCATCAGTAACATATTCCGAACACTCAACAGTACTATAATAAGCGGCATAGTGAGCAGCATTTCTAGAATAATTATCTTTCATATTATGCGCCATATACTTGTTTGTCTCACAGAGGTATTTTACCATAATTGTATTACCACCTAAAGCAGCCCTGTGTAGCAAGGTTTGTCCTTTATCTGTCTTTACATTTGGATCTATTCCTTGATCAATAAGGTATTTCAAACACACTATAGTACCACACTGAGCAGCATTGTGAGCAGCAATTCTACAATAATTATCTTTCATATGCAACATATCCTTGTATGTAGCACAGAGGTATTTTACAATAATTGTATTACCACCTAAAGCAGCGCTGTGTAGCAAGGTTTCTCCTATACATGTCTTCTAATTTGGATCTATACCTTGATCAATAACATATTTCAAACACTCTACAGTACCAAGATTTACGGCAGCATTTCTAGACACATTATCTTTCATATGCAACATATCCTTGTATGTACAGCGATATTTTACCATAATTGTATTACCACCTAAAGCAGCGCTGTGTTACAAGGTTTCTCCTTCGCATTACTTCACATTTGGATCTATCCCTTGATCAATCAGGTATTTCAAACACTCTACAGTACCATTCTGAGCAGCATTGTGAGCAGCATTTATAGAATCTTTATCAATCATATATAACATATCATTGTATGTCTCACAGAGGTATTTTACCATAACTGTATTACCATCTAAAGCAGCCCTGTGTATCAAGGTTTGTCCTTTACCTGTCTTTACATTTGGATCTATCCCTTGATCAATAAGGTGTTTTAAACACTCTACAGTACCATTCTGAGCAGCATTGTGAACAACATTTCTATAATCATTATCGTTCATCTGCAACATATCCTTGTACGTCTCACAGAGGTATTTTACCAAAAGTGTATTACCCCATAAAGCAGCACGGTGTAGCAAAGTTTCTCCTTCACATGTCTTCTCATTTGGATCTATCCCTTGATCAATAAGATATTTCAAACACTCTACAGAACCAAGTTGAGCAGCATATGAGCAGCATTTCTACAATAATTATCTTTCATATGCAACATATCCTTGTATGTAGCACAGAGGTATTTTATCATAATTGTATTACCACCTAAAGCAGCCCTATGTAGCAAGGTTTCTCCTATACATGTCTTCTCATTTGGATCTATACCTTGATCAATAAGATATTTCAAACACTCTACAGTACCAAGATTTACGGCAGCATTTTTAGACACAATATCTTTCATATGCAACATATCCTTGTATGTCTCACAGCGATATTTTACCATAATTGTATTACCACCTAAAGCAGCGCTGTGTAACAAGGTTTCTCCTTCGCATGTCTTCTCATTTGGATCTATCCCTTGATCTATCAGGTATTTCAAACACTCTACAGTACCACGATGAGCAGCATTGTGAGCAGCATTTATAGAATCATTATCAATCATATACAACATATAATTGTATGTCTCACAGAGGTATTTTACCATAATTGTATTACCACCTAAAGCAGCGCTGTGTAACAAGGTTTCTCCTTTACATGTCTTTTCCTTTGGATGTATACCTTGATCAATAAGATATTTCAAACACTCTACAGTACCACGTTTCACGGCATGGTAAGCAGCATTTCTAGACTCATTATCTTTCATATGCAGCATATCCTTGTACGTCTCACAAAGGTATTTTACCATAATTGTATTACCACCTAAAGCAGCGCTGTGTAACAAGGTTTCTCCTCCGCATGTCTTATCATTTGGATCTATCCCTTGATCAATCAGGTATTTTAAACACTCTACAGTACCACTCTGAGCAGCATTATGAGCAGCATTTATAGAATCATTATCAATCATATACAACATATCATTGTATGTCTCACAGAGGTATTTTACCATAATTGTATTACCACCTAAAGCAGCGCTGTGTAACAAGGTTTCTCCTTTACATGTCTTTTCCTTTGGATGTATACCTTGGTCAATAAGATATTTCAAACACTCTACAGTACCATATTTCACGGCATGGTAAGCAGCATTTCTAGACTCATTATCTTTCGTATGCAACATAACCTTGTACGTCTCACAGAGGTATTTTACCATAATTGTATTATTCCATAAAGCAGCACAGTGTAGCAAGGTTTCTCCTTCGCATGTCTTCTCATTTGGATCTATCCCTTGATCAATAAGATGTTTTAAACACTCTACAGTACCATTCTGAGCAGCATTGTGAACAGCATTTCTATAATCATTATCGTTCATATGCAACATATTATTGTACGTCTCACAGAGGTATTTTACCAAAAGTGTATTTCCCGAAAAAGCAGCGCGGTGTAGCAAAGTTTCTCCTTCACATGTCTTCTCATTTGGATCTATCCCTTGATCAATAAGATATTTCAAAAACTCTACAGAACCAAATTGACCAACATTGTGAGCAGCATTTCTAGAATAATTATCATGCATATGCAGCATATCCTTGTACGTCTCACAGAGGTATTTTACCATAATTGTATTATTCCATAAAGCAGCACAGTGTAGCAAGGTTTCTCCATCACCTGTCTTCTCATTTGGATCTATCCCTTGATCAATAAGATATTTCAAACACCCTACACTACCACTATTAGCACCTTTGTGAGCAGCATTTCTAGAATTATTATCATGCATATGCAACATATCCTTGTACGTCTCACAGAGGTATTTTACCATAATTGTATTACCCGATAAAGCAGCACAGTGTAGCAAGGTTTCTCCACCACCTGTCTTCTCATTTGGATCTATCCCTTGATCAATGAGATATTTCAAACACTCTACAGTACCCCTTGCAGCAGCATTGTGAGCTGCATTTTTAGAATTGGTATCATGCATATGCAGCATATCCTTGTACGTCTCACAGAGGTATTTTACCTTGATCGTGTTACCCCATAAAGCAGCACAGTGTAGCAAGGTTTCGCCACCACCTGTCTTCTCATTTGGATCTATCCCTTGATCAATAAGATATTTCAAACACTCTACAGTACCACTTCCAGCAGCATTGTGAGCAGCATTTCTAGAATTATTATCATTCATATGCAACATGTCCTTGTTTGTCTCACAAAGGTATTTTACCATAAATATATTACCCCTTAAAGCAGCCCTGTGTAGCAAGGATTCACCGTCACCTGTCTTCTTATTTGGATCTATCCCATGATCAATAAGATATTTGAACAACTCTACATTTCCGAGATGAGCAGCAATGTGAGCAGCATTCACAAAATCATTATCTTGCATATGCAACATATCCTTGTATGTCTCAAAGAGGTATTTTACCACATCTGTATTTCCCCAAAATGCAGCCTCGTGTAGCAAGGTTTCACCTCCACCTGTTTTCTCATTTGGATCTATCCCATGATCAATAAGATATTTCACACACTCTACATTCCCACGAATAGCAGCATTGTGAGCAGCATTTCTAGAATAATTATCTTTCATATGCAACATATCCTCGTATGTCTCACAGAGGTATTTTACCATAACTGTATTACCCCCTAATGCAGCATCGTGTAGCAAGGTTTCACCTCCACATGTCTTCTCATTTGGATCTATCCCATGATCAATAAGATATTTCACACACTCTACATTCCCACGAATAGCAGCATTGTGAGCAGCATTTCCAGAATAAATATCTTTCATATTCAACATATCCTCGTATGTCTCACAGAGGTATTTTACCATAACTGCATTACCACCTAAAGCAGCCCTATGTAGCAAGGTTTCTCCTTCATATGTTTTCTCATTTGGATCTATCCTATGATCAATAAGATATTTCAAACACACTACATTCTCAGGAAGAGCAGCATTGGGAGCAGCATTCATAGAATCATTATCTTTCATATGCAACATATCCTCGTATGTCTCACAGAGGTATTTTATCATAACTGTATTACCCCCTAAAGCAGCCCTGTGTAGCAAGTTTTCTCCGTCATCTGTCTTCTCGTTTGGATCTATCCCATGATCAATAAGATATTTCAATAACAATACAGTACCAGTATGAGCAGCATTGTGAGCAGCATTTGTAGAATTATTATCCTTCATATGCAACATATCCTCGTATGTCTCACAAAGGTATTTTACCATAATTGTATTACCACCTAAAGCAGCCATGTGTAGCAAGGTTTCTCCTTCATCTGTCTTCTTGTTTGGATCTATCCCTTGATCAATAAGATATTTCAAACATTCTACATTACCGGAATATGCCGCGTAATGTGCAGCTGAATGTCCGTTATTATCACTCAAATGTAGCATTTCAATATATGTTTTGCAAATATATTCTACCATTTTAATATGACCACCTCCTGACGCCAGATGCAATATTGTCCCACCAGGAACTGTTCTGGAATACGGATCGATCCCCTGATTTAAAAGGTATATGCAACAGTTAATGTTCCCTTTACTAGCGGCATAGTGTGTTGCGTTGCTTTTATTGTCATCCGTCCTTTCAGTCAATTCTTTACATGATTCACACAAATACCTTATAATTTCTTCCTTTTCATTTTCTGAAGCTACAAGCAAGAGTGACTTGCCTTCACTTTGCAAATTTAGTGTGGTTAATATTTTGTCGTCAGTATGTCTACCCAGCAAAAAGTCTAGTATGTCTTTGTCTCCTCCTTTCACTGCCGCAAACACGATTTCATTTGTTGTTTCATTTATCTGTGTAACCAGATGCCTTACACAATGACCCTTTGCAGATAAACATGCCTCTATGATCGCCTTCTTTATTTGTTCCTGATACAGATCTTCCAGCTGACAAGTTGAGTCATTACGGAGAGATGTTAGACGTTTTATCAGTGTAGTGAAGCCAAAACGAGAGAAGTAGCACATAAGAGACAGTCCATGAGAATCAGATTGAATAAAGTCTGAAAACAATAGGTCATGAAGAGCAATATCTATGAATTCGGCGTCGTGCCACAAACAGGATCCTGCAATATGTTGTAAGTCATCATTAGATTGTGTTTTCAATGTGATAGATTCCTTAAATCTATTTAGTATGCCACTGTAGTATATGTTATACGTTTTGTGTTCGTTATCTACGTTAGAATCAGACAGACATGCATCATTCTTGACAGAAGTTGGTTGAATGAATTGAACGAGATACTCCAAAGAACAAAACTGTATCAGGATATTTGGAATGATTTCCTTTGCAGCTTCAATGGTTGATTCGGCTATTGAATAGTGTAGAAATGTAAAACACATGTCATGCTCATTATAATTTAAATAGGTATTTTCTAATGTTGCCGCTGCTTCAAACACCATGTTTTTGTCTAATGCACTACTCTTAAAGTGTTCAGTAAGAACATTAAAACTGTCTGCCATAGATGTACTAAGACCAATTTTTGGCAGTTTGTTACCACATAAAAGTGTCATTACTAATGCGATAAAACTTGGAGTGTCGTGGAGCTTGAGAGTTAAAATGTCTTTTTTTATGTAATGGATTGGTTTCGAAAACAGTTTCGAAATGTCGGAGTCCTTATTCATTACTTTGCAAAGTAAAGGAAAACCGATTCCAAAAGTTTTAAAATTAACTTTCGATTTTTCAACAGGCATATCATGTGATTTGGCGTAAGTTTCAAAAATGCTTTCCATTTCGACTCTATAAGTAGGATCTTCATCTAAATGCAAAACACTGGCTATTTTGAAAAGCTTTGCAAATTGCTCGTCACGACAATTTGAAAATATTGTTTTCCTAAGAGTGACAATGGCTCGGACGTTATAGTTCTCTATCTGAGACAAAAATGTGTCGACATTGGTATTCCAGTCACCTAATTCTAAAGTATCTACGGTAACTGCACCTAAGATATTATCGATCAGTATAACGATCGAGCTATTCTGATATATCACATTTTTAAGTTCACTGGGTACACGAATTAACAAGGGTTTTATTTCAGAATGGAGGTTAGTAAGGTGTTTGATAGAATTCTTTGCTAGGTAAGTTTTGCCTATGCCTGGAATGCCAGTTAATACTACCAATTTGTTACGATACAGTTCCTCTGCGATTTTTTCTGTTATCTGTGTCTTGTACGGGAGCTGGTATCTCTCCAAATATTTGCTATGTGATATCAGAAGACATTGGGCCTCTTCTGTAATGCAAATGATAAATGATAACATTTAGAGCTTATTACAACGCGAAATGTTTACTTACATGTTGATGAATCTTTTTTAGTTGATTCAGAGTCATTTATATTTTTGTTTTGCATATAAACTTCATTAATTTTTAATAAGATTTAGCTGCGGTACCGTGATAAATAAATACATATATTTTTAAATGTGTACGTGTCGAAAGTTTAATAATGCCTCGAAGTATGTTTATTAGATATCTAATTTATGTTAGGTATGCTTAAATAAACGTTGTTTTTGTTACATGAGCGCAGTCTCCTACTATTTTGTTTGTATATGGAGAATAACGCATCTTTGTAAATAAGCTTATTTTGTTTAAAGTTCGAAGTTGGAAATATATTCAGTATAAATTCTCATCTCGTTTTCGCCGGTGGATTAAAACAAACATATAAATAACATATTTTTGTTACCTATTTTTTTCTTAATTTCTTCTCTGTCAGCTATCACCTTGTACTGACGTAGGTTATCAATGAACTCGTCGTTAGTTCGTGCGTCCGGATGTCCGCCTGTGTGGAAAAATCTCAAGTTAAATATTGACAGTTTTTAAATTCTTAGTGGTGTTGCGTCATTCATACTAGTTCTATAATAACGTTACACATGAACCTATTGTTTATACTATTACTTATTCAGCCTCTTGTGATTGATTTGATACAGATTCGTAGGAATAAATTGCCTCATTAAACAACATAACTGACTTGAACGTTCATGTAGACAATGTGTGAAGTGTATATGGTAAGAAAATATAATATTTTAAATACCCTTATTGTCAAAGTAGATATAATTGTTAAACAGAAACAGGAAATGTAGCATTCAAGGACTTAGTCAACCAAAATCACGCATAGAAACAAAGCAATTAGAAAGATGAATACAATGGCAAGATATAACATCAAAAACATAAAAGGACAATAGGTTCACCGCATTGGTACGGTCTGTCAATATAGGACGCTGGAGTCAAACCCTTTTTTTATGTTGTGATGTCGCATACGTTTCCTTCTACTTTTTTCTTGCTATTGTTATTTGTTTTGAATACGTGTTTTTGGTTGACGGTGCTGTATGAATGCTTTAATTTTTTTTTGGCATTTATACCTATGCAACATTTTCCCTTATTCCCCTTCCCCATCATACTTATTTTTTGATGTAAAGTTGCCTGACTATGATGATGGCCTGATTTACAATCTTTGTTTGATCCATACACATTATCACTTTTATACTTGCTAACAAGTTTATCAAAAGGATATAGTCGGTCGTGGATTTCTCAGTTTACACTGTCTAGATTTATTGGGATGACACTAGAGTAAGACTGAGGTTTGTTGCACCCTAGCACAAGGCTTAAACCCCCAGTATCAATATTGTCAACTATTTTACGTTTGCGGTGTCGCTTACTTTGTTTTTTTCTTGTAATCGTCGTGTGTTTTGTATGCGTGTTTTGCTTGACTGTGTTCTGTAAACGCTATATTTCCTCTTCGGCGTGTACCCACTTCTACTTCATATTCGCCAGTATAATGATTTGTTCCTCAATTATTTTATTAAAACTATTTAATTGCATGTTTCATAGAGAAACATAATAAGCGAGGCGAATTCATGGTTCACTTTATTGGATGAATACATGTAAGATCAACGTTTTCCTACTAAAACCTAAATACTTAGATACTTAAAGATTATACTCAAAGATACTGCTTAAACTGTCTTGCTTATATGATTGTGTTAACAGTATATACAATCATCATATAAAATAATTATATATCCATGGTTTCTTTTTAAATGGCAATAGCAATCCAGATTCTAAACACAATTACGTGTATCCTTTTATTTTATTAATATAATTTTCTCTTTATATTACAGTGTCCGTATTCATCAAGCTTCGTAAGATGTTTCTCATCTATATTTATCTTAAATGAGGTTAATCAATAAACAAGAGGCCCAAGAGGGATTGTGGACGCGCTACTGGATAAAGCTAAAGTTTGTGTATAAGGGGTCATATCTCTGTAAAAAAACATTCGACCGGAACATGGCCATGACATGCGTTACAAGGATTGGTACTGATCATCCCTGCCACGTTTCGCTGACATCTGGCCAGAGGTTTAGGAGAGCTAGTCTGTACAAAGTTAGTGTATTAAAACCTTTAAAGTGTCATGACTCTGCCAACTTCATTCAACTGGAACACGGCGATGATATGCGCAACTAGGCTTGGTACTCATCATCCCCGCCAAGTTTCGTTTAAATCCAAAAATCATTCGACCTAAGAAGACAATGATATGCACAACTAGGCTTGATGCCAAGTTTCATTTGAAATCCGGCCATGGGTTCAGGAGAACTAGTCCGGACAAAGATTGTGTATTAAAACATTTAAAGGGGCGTAAATCCGCCCAACATCTTTCAACTACAACACGGTGATGATATTCATAACTACGCCTGGTACCGATTATCCCTGAAAAGTTTCATTGTAATCCGGCCAGGGGTTCAGAAGAACTAGTACAGACACAATTTGTGTATTTAAACATTTAAAAGGCCATAACTCTGCCAAAAATCATTCAACTGGAACACGGCGACGGCATGCACACCTAGACCTAGTACTGATCATCCCTAAATTTCTTAGTTGAAATCCAGCCAGGGGATCAGGATAACTAGTTCAGAGAAAGTTTGTGTATTAAAACCTTTAAAGGGCCACTTAAGATTTAAATCACATGTTCGGCCTTCATATATGGGTTTAAACGCCGGTATTACAAATTACACCATGAAGCTTTATAGTAAATTTCTCATTTACGAACGGCGTTTACAACTGCATAAAGGCTGAAAGTAAGTGTATCATTGCTTATATTTACATTATTTTCCCGTCGCTACAGTACCAACAGTAACGTGCTTTCGGAGAATGATAATGATAGCAAAAGACAGAAGGGCAACTGCAATTAGTGCATTTTAAGAAAGTGATTCGAATAGCCATTTTCTTTTGAGATATATTGCATGAATGCGCAGTAGCTATACCTTTCTGTTGAGATACATAAATACACACGCAATAAATAAGTTGTTTGAACAGTGAATTTTGTTTCGAACAGAAAGTGAATGTAAATATATTCAGATGTAAATGTAATTGTTATTTATATACAGATATTTAATATTTAAATAGTATTTCTTAATGTTTGTTTAAATCAGATATTTCAGTGGTTGAAATGTTGGTAATTCTCTTGCGGTCAGACAAGGCAGTATTCAACAAAGTGAGCGCCGTGTGGCGAATGTGTGGCAAGTTTTGCAAAGTGAATTATTATCAAATAATCTACTGAAATATTAAATTAAACAAATTATAAAATTTAATTTACTGTTGCATTTTAAATTAATGTTTTAATAATTCAGTTGGATTATGTTTCACTCATATATTGCCAATGCTCTAAAGAAATTTAACAAATAAATGTGATGAAAAGGAAGCATCCTTTGATAATACAGCTTGTGTTTTTATTTGATGTTATTTTACTTTACATAAAATATAAATGTACTATTATCATTGTGTATAATAAACATTTACATTTAATCATGTATTATTTCATCAAACATCAAGTATACTGTCCAGTATACTGTCCAGGGTGACAACATTACACCTATTTATTTGTATCGGTCAAAACAAGACTCCAATTGGTTTTGGGGTCATTATGTTAAGGCCGGTCACAGTTGCTTTGACCCTCAATCCTTTCCCGCAAGCTCTTCTTCAACGACAAAGTTGGCGTTGCCCAGTGTATATAGTGTAGTGGGTTTCAAGACTCAACTGCACTACTAAGTTTCGTCAGTATTATTTTGGGTAACACACTTTCCATTAGCCTTATTTGAAAAAGTTTTGACTGAGGGTGAAATACTATTTTATTTCCTAAAGCTTGACAACAATAAATATAAAATCTGTTAAGAACATGTATTTGATTTATTTTACCTTATAAATGAACACTTTAATTGTTGAAATGTTTTGAGTTTCCAATTAGTTTAGATAGGTGAATCACACTCATAAGAATAACTACAACGGAGTATTGCACAAAACCAACAGTGTTGCCTTTAATAGTACCAGAATGGTAACAGCCCCAACAGAACCCCATCGAACATGGAACTGATCCTCGTTCCTTATTCATTATTCGGAGCTTCTCACTGTTCTATGTTGTGACGCGTTCAAGCGGTCAGCAACTGTCAGCTGCATGTCTCATGTTGCTACATAGCACATAAATACACATACCACCATAACGGGAGGCAACGGTAGAGAACGCTCTGTTGTCTTTATAATATTGTCCTTAACAATTCCTAATATAAACATGATCGTGCCTCTCCTAAATCGATACCGCTTGAACAGCTCGGTTTCATTTAAGTATTCCAGAGGGTTTCCCTGTCCAGGAAAACCCTTGGCTTTGGCATACGCCTATTTAGCAACTGCTGAACAATTTTTTGATGGATGGCGGCCTAATCTCAGATATTGAGTCTGCCTGACAGTAGACTCAAGATTTGGAACTCAGACTCAAGTTTGGAGCCTGATAAACAGATTCAGAAATTTGATGAATATCCATGAGTTCAATATATTTGAGTCTGGTTCTTAGACTCAAACATATTGATGAATGTTAGTCCTATACAACTATGGCTTATACAAGGCAAGTGGAAGAAAAGGCGCTGTTTTCCAAATGAATAACCTACCAATGGGATCAGCGCTTACCTTTTGTCATTGAATGCGTTACCAGAATGCGACACCACTTCCTTTGCAAACAACAACAAGCAGATATATAACGATATTTCAAGAGCCCCATAACCTACTTAATGACTTTACAGACCTTAAAGAAAACACCATCAAGTTTTTCAGAGAATGTTTGCATGAATCTATAATGGAAACAACAGACGCAATATGTAGCCTTTATTTCACTTGTTACAGGTTGCACTATCAAACAAACAATATGAAAACAGACTGATATTGCTAAACCAGAGCTATCATTGCCAGTGAAAATAGAATGGACACATAGTGACAATAGTCTGCAGCCAATATTGGCGTCATTAAGCTCCTTATCTGTAATTAGATGTCATGCACAAATAAAAAATAACATCGTAGGACCCTCAATGAAAATGACGCAAATCCAATTAAAATTGCACAGCAATGTGTATACTGTGTATAAAAATAGTTTGAATATGAAAACAATCACAAAATAGGCACAAACTTCCTTTGAGTTACGAAACATGTCGAGTCGTTAGGTACACGTGTAGAAAGATATTGGTTGAATGGTTATTTTACGTAATTTTCAGCACATATTTTGTGATATATATGACAGTCGATGTTTTTCTTGTGTGTGTTTTTTAATCGTGGTGGAGGCAGACGACCCACTTTGTCCTTTCTAGAACCAGTTTTGTTTATTCCCGTCATCCATAAGAATCGATATTTTCTCACTCACATGTCGAATAACAATGAACAATGTGAACCATACTTTAGTAAATATTCCAAAAAAAACTATGAAATAACAATATAGAAAAAAACTTTCATTTCAGGTAAAAAATGGATTACATGTATTATTCCTGTAAAAAGTCAATTTATATGGAGTCAAAATATGTAGAGAAAATTGATAATTGATATAAAACAATCCTGTATATATCTTACATAATATTTTAATAATATATTACAAAAAATCCCAGTAATATTATAATAAAACTATGAAATGTTCAAAAAGTTGCATTGCAGCTTGAACGTTCAGGTTTAAATTGTATTCCTATGAAAAGTCAATATATATATGGAGTCAAAATAATTATAAAGATACAATAAATAATTGATGTAAAATGTGTAATTAAAATCTGTACTCCAAAATATCCCAATAAAACTGTCAAAAAAAAACGATGAGATGTCCAAAATAGTGCCTCAAAATTCAGCCAAATTCATTTGAAGTCAACAAATGTGGAGGAAATGGATAACTGATGATAAATGTTTCTTTTAAAACATATTCTTTTGACTATTGTTCCTATGAAAAAAAATCAATTCATATGAAGTCAAAATATGTGGAGAAAATGGATAACTGATGTTAAATGTTTCTTTAATTTTTTCCCGAAAAAATCCAATAAAATTATAAAAACAAAACAATGAGATGTTCCCAAAATTGCATTTTCTGTCAAAATTCAGCTTGGAATATTTTTCCTTTGAAAGGTCATCTCATATGAATTCAAAATAGGTGGAAAAAATTAATTACTGAGGTAAAATATTTCTTACAACAAAAATCCAAAAATGTTCAGCAAAATTATCAAAAAACAATGAAATGCCCCCATAATTGCCTTTTCTGTCAAAATTCAGCTTGGAATCTACCATAATCGAATTCAAAATTCAGCTTGGAATCTACCATAATCGAATTCAAAATGCTCAAATTAATATAAAACACAAAGATACCACTTTTACTAAAACATGCCGTTAACCTTTTAATGCAATATATTCTACAGAAATAGGTCTAGTCTATCACTTTGAAAAACGTAAACAAACTGGATATTGAGCAAATTTCAGCATAGGTGTCAACATGGCCCCAGTGATGTAAACTGTATTCAGCTGACAAATCGCAAGACGACAAAAATAAACAATCATGCTGTTTTATGAGTTATGACTGTTCTTTTTTAAAACATGATTTCAAAACAAATACAGTTAGCCATTAAACATTTAGCTTATTTATAAATTGATAACTTTAATTTATTGTTTATAGTGAAGAAAGGATAAACATATTAACGTAAAAACACATATTTCTTTACGAGCTGACACAATTCCAACAACATTTGGAAAAGATGAAGATCATTCATGACATTTCTCCCATGAAACGTGGTTCAAAAACGTGGTGCAAACATTAGGTTCCCCCCAGATTGTATTGTTGTTTCTTTATATTCGGATACATTTCAATACATTAACATGAACCTTAACAAGCGAACTTTTTATTCAAATTTGTTTAAAATGTGTAAATTATTATAAAGGTAAATACTCCTTTTAAGTTTTTTCACGAAAATCATACTGTTTGAAATTAAAATAATTAAACATGTATAGGAACTAATTAATGTGCCTTTAAAAGGAACGGTTTGCGTGGGAAGGAACGGAAATAAACTTTTATTGATAACACAAAACGTGGGACAACACTTCTCAACTTTTATAATCGGTCACCCAGGTTTTTTGAAAATAACACGAGTACTAAAAACTGGAAATCACCGAAACACATACATGTACCAATATTTTATTAAGTTTATCAACAAGGTTTTAGTCCGATCAAGGTAGATTACGTTTTATAAATCGCTAGCGATATTTGTTAAACGACGCCAGTTAAAATATGAATTATTAAAAAATATATAATTCTTTGAAAAGTGACTGATTATAAAAGTTGAGAAGTGTATATATTTGCTAGATTTGCGATTTATGCGTACATAAGGATCGTCTTGTCCGTGTGTATACTGTGATATGATTTGAATGTAGGCATTTAGAAAAACAATCTTTATTATTGAGAGTTCTGAAAAAACTTGGAAGAGGGTGAAAACATTAGTATAATAAACAATTTAAAAAAACATGTAAAGCAATATTATCGAAGTTGTAATTACTATAATTCAGATAAATTAGACAGTTATAGGAATCAACTGGTAGATATATACATCTATTGTACTGAGCTGTTTTGTATACGATTGGAGGTACATGTATGGGCGAAGAGCTGCGGTACCAGAATAAACAGTCAAAAACATTGTGGGCGGTGGTCAATTTCTCAAAGGCCGAGTCCGCAAATGTAGAATTTGTCTTGATTATACTACTTGTTTTAAATATAATTATTTATGAAATATATATTTTTTTTAATTCCTAAACTGCTAATGTTGCAAAACGAGTACAAAAAGATTGTAAATTCTGAAATATTGTTAAAATTAACATGTGTCAACAAATTCTCTTTTCTACCTTTTTAGAACTTTTCCTTAATTATGTGGCAACACAATAATAGTACTTGTTTTGAAAGTTAATACAAATGTACCATCGTTGAAATAGTCAGTCACACGCCACCAAAACCACTAATTAAATTATAAATATACTCCCGGGGCAATGTCAAAGCCGTGATATCAGAATGACACACACTTTTAGACTGTACTGTAATTTGAATTTATTAATTCACACGGCTGTGCAAAAGTAACTGTAGATTTCCAAATAAAAGTGTTTGACCATACAATATGACCGATCCTTACATATGCCGGCGAAGTCGGGGGATTCGAAAATTTAGACATCATAGAACGTATTCATACAGATGATTTATAAAATAATTTACAAATTCAAAAACGTGTTGATACTTATTCAAGTATTAGATTATAATGTTAAATTGTGTTACTTTAATTAGGTATTAAGAACATGTCATTGTGTGACGTTGTAACTTATGGATTAATAGCGGCTACATTGGTTTACACGTTTGTTTCTCTCGTACGATATATTTGTTTGTCATTTACCTCATGTATGCAATATCTGTTCGTGACACCACTCGTATGTACATATGATAGGATCGTGCACAGAATATAGAACATTATCAGAGTTGAATGGATCGAGTTTTTGAAGTATAGGAATCAGCGGATAAATAAGTGCAATTGACTTGGACACCGAGGATCACAGTGTCGAACATTACTGGCTCGGGCTTTTTTGTTAAAGGAGTCTTTAAGCATGAGACCAGTCCCTACGTAAGCTTTGCCTCTCGTAATATATTACAAAACAAATGTTATCAATAAAAAATCAAAGGGTTTAAATGTGTTCATCGCTTCCACAATTGCTCGGATGTTAATAAGCAATGGTAGCAAAGCAATATTATTGCAGAACCATTTTGTATAATATAATGTATGTACAAACCTCTTAAATTGGACTTGCGAGTTTTAAACCGTGGTTTTCTTCTCGTGTTTCTCTCTAGTTTTTTAGTTCTTTCTCCGAGGTTTTCCAAACCACGAGTCGTTTTGTCTGCTATATCATCGAGACCGGACTTTACTGTGTCGTTCATTACAGTCAGTTGTTGGTCTATTTTATCTAGACGTTGTTCTACATTGTTTTCCCATTCATGCCAGGCCTTTAATGTTTCAATGGCCTTATCTGCCGATAACGTCTCTTCTTCAATAAACAGTACCATATCCTGGAATTTCTGCTGACACTTGGACGACAAATGTATTGATACATTTCTCAGAGTAGACGTTACATCAGTCCACGTTTTCTGAAATTCTGTCTCAGTCATAGCCATACTTGTATTATGTCCATATAGTGTATTACGGAGTCTTCTGATGTCGACGACGGCATCTTTTTGTACTTGATTTAAAGTTGCACAGTTTGTAAGAACACACGTTGTAAGAGTTATATCCCATTCGGATATATTTGTGTCACTGTTATTCGTGGGATACAAAATATTGTACTGGGATTCTTTTATAATCCTTGGTTTGAGGCTGGTAATTTTAGTTTTATTTAAAGTGTTTTTTAGAAAGTCGTCAATACTTTTAAATCCCCCACCAACCACCCCCTCCTGCATTAAAAGTTCCATCGCCAGATATACTCCTCCCTCTATCAGCAGTTTAGAAGACCTGAAACAGTTATCTGCTTCCTTCCAACTTGAACTCGCTGCCATTGCATTACCTGAAACAGAAACAAAAGGCATGCTACTTCAACAGTAATACCACGCAACTATCCACGCATAAAACACTCTTATATGAAATAAACGACACGTGCATCATAAGTACACAAATTTGTTGAAGAACTGGTAGCTTTTCTCACGGATATAAATTCAGATGAAAACAAAAGAAACGCCTGTTGGCGTTACTGCCGGGTTTTCCACAATGTGAAAGATGAGTCATTTGTATTGTGTTTGTCAGACTAATCTGTCGTTTTCATAACATTTTGACCATAACGTGTTTAGAACATTTTACAGGGAGGTAATTCATCACAAAGGTTAATTAAATTAGTTATTATAGTTACTATTAAGAACAGATATTATTTGGAATGATTTAAACAATAACATGTGTTTCAAACTTGTTTAAATGATTGTTTACACGAGGAAAATTACAAATATGCAAAAGGTAGGTGACCATTTGAAAGTTAAACATGATCTAGTTTAAGAGAGGAAATTGGAGAGAAAATGTGGTGTTCGGTTGGCTATAAAAAACACGACGTAGGCCATTATATTGTCTGTCCACTTAAGGTTAGATCTTTAAGGGCAAGTTTAAACGAGATTGACTGACCGTTCGGACCGTTCGGACTTTTCGGATTTACGTTAGCAATGCTGTCTATGTAGCTTAATTGCATAAGACAGAAAGGGTAATTTGAATTGCAGGATTTTTCGGACACATGGTTTCAGCTAGTCTTAGTTGACTTGTGTTAGAAGCAAAACGTACAGCAATATCTTTGAAGAAACTAGTCTGAGTTTGAAGCAACCGTTGATGTTTAAAGGTTGCCGCTTAGAAAAAGACGTTGTTTCAAGCGAATGTTGCTTGTGTTTGAAACATAGCTTGAGACAGGTTGTGCTCAAACAAGATTTTGATATATAGGTTAATCCTAATGTTTGAAGTTGATTAATTGTGGTGCTTATGGTTGAAACCATTGTGGATATTTGACAATCATTGTTTGAGATCAAAGTTTGGAATCATTCATTGTGTGCCTCAAGCTGATTTGTGCTGATCATATGATTTCAAAGAATCATAGTTTGTACAATTGTGTTTAGTTTACAAATCAGTAAAACGACAGATAGCCTGAGGAAAATTGTATATAATATTTCGAGCTGCATAGCTCAGAAACATATGCAATACGTTTATAGATAAACTGGGCTCAGCTGTTATCTAGTCAAAACATTGTTACCTCTAGGAAGATCCCGTTTTAAAGTTCAAGAGCTGTAGGAACTACTATAAAGGTTAATTCAAGCGTACATATTGACTGTGATTGCAAGATGTTCACAACATATTGTAGTTTATTTTCAAAATACAATATGTTTGATACAACCTTTTTCAAGTTACTGACAAACTGGACGAAAACGTAACGCAAATTCTATGTAAAGAAACGTGATTAATTATGAAAATATTATATTCAAATGAGCTAATTCTGACAACATTATGAAACTTTTTTTCTTCTATTTTTACTAACATCACTTTGATGTCAGTGACCCCAAATGCAGTCACAGGCTTCATTTTAATATCAGCTACCTAATCATAAAGTTTCATGCCAATATCAAATTCCTAACTAAATTTATTGAGCAGAAACCGTTTTTCTAATTTTAGAACCAGTGACCTTGACCTTGAATCCAGTGATCTCAAATGCATTTGCAAGCTTCATTTAGCTACCTATTCCTAACGTGTCATGCCAATATCTCATTCATAACTAAAGTAATTGAACTGAAACCAATTATATATATTTTTAGTAACAGTGCCCTTGACCTTGACCCCAGTGGACATAAATGCAATCTTAAGCTTGCTTGTTATATAAGCTATATATCCAGAAACCTTCATGCCAATATATCATTCTTAACTGAAGTTATTGAACCGGAACTGTTTCTGAAACCAAAAATTGACTGCGAAGTGGTTTATAAATAGCTTGGTACTGTAAATAATTGTATCAGTACACACGTAACGCTTAGTCTAATACAACACAGAACAAACATACACTATATCTGAAACAATGGATTAAGCATGAGAGAAATGAGCTGCCTAAGCACAGTCCGCTAGAAATCCGCTTTATTTCTCATTACTCATTACACAACTGTTAAATTAAGGTCCTAGGCAAAATTACGGACACTATTGAAATTTATAAAAATAAATGTCCTTGATGTAAGCGGCTATTCAGAGTGCACCATGCTCCATAGATTTCGATATGTTTATGCTATTTAAGAAGATATAAAGGTCGAAGTGGAAATGCAGCAGTCAAGAAACACAGTGGTCTAGTGGTAGAGCATTGGACCAATGATCCAAAAATCGTGGGTTCGATTCCCGCAATTGCCATATGCGTTGTGTCCCTGAGCAAGACACTTTATCTGCATTGCTTAGTACTGGTTCTACCCAGGAAGACATCGAGAGTGATTCAAATAAGTTCATAGAGCTTTCATTACAATCGATGTAAAATAAATAAGTTTAAAATAAGAAACACAGTCAACCAAAAGCACACATAGAAACAAACAACAATTATAAAGATGACTTAAATTCAATATATGACATCACAAATATAAATGTTCAATATGTCATCCAGATACCGAGACGTGCCATTAAATGATTCAATTACATCTGCCTGAGTATCAGATGAAAGACTCAACATGAAATCTCTTTCACAGCAATTCAACAGCAAACATGCGACAAGAAGTTTACAGTTCGTACCAATAGGGATACCAACAATTTGTCTATAAACGGTAATTTCATACCTGAAGAAAACATTATCGAATGAGTGCTTCACAAACTTATTGGCAAGTTCACATAGTGTAATTGTCACATGTTTTACATAAACATGTATAGGGAAAAATCTTCTTCTCTGAAACTGCAAGAGCCAGAGGTTTAATATTTTGCATTTTCTATATATAGGCTTATGGTCCGCTACCAATTTTGTTCAAATGGTGACCCTGGGGTCACATTTGACCCCGCCCCGGGGGTCACAGTTTTACATAGGCTTGTATAGGCAAAAACTGAAATAAATCTTTTTCTCTGGAACTGCAAGAGCCTGAGGTTTAATATTTTGCATTTGCTATGAGCTTATGGTCCTCTACCACGTTTGTTCAAATGGTGACCCTGGTGTCAAATTTGGCCGCGTCCCGGGGGTCACAGTTTTACATAGACTTATATATACATAGGAAAACAAAAATCTTCTCTGAAACTGCAAGAGCCAGAGGTTTAATATTTTGCATTTACTATAAAAGTATGGTCCTCTACCAAGTTTGTTCAAATGGTGACCCTGGGGTCAAATTTCGCCCCGTGGGTCACAGTTTTACATAGACTTTTATAGGACAATACTTAAAAAATCTTCTTCTCTTAAACCACAAAGCTCTCATATATTACAGGGTCACAATTGGCCCTGCCCAAGATGTTACACTCTAGCACCTTCATTTTGTATTTGATATTTACCTAACTTTGTCAGTGTCTTTATATCAATGTTGTTATACACAACAGAGCCCACATTTCTTGATCAATCTTAACCAAACTTGCACAGATTATATATGACCATAAGATTTCGATAATATGCCAATACTCAGGTGATCGATTTAGGGCCATCTTGGCCCTCTTGTTTCTCTAGCGAATGTTTTAATAAAAGTAATGGGTTTAAATATTATAAGGTGATGTGGTAATGTTGTATAAAGTGTTGAAAACATCATGAGTACTCATAGATGGAACTTGACATGTATTGCAAATTTGATCAAGAACGTCTCCTGAAATTTTAATGGACCAAAATAAATTATTCCCAGAGTTGTCATAAGCTTTAGCACAATATTATTTATGTCATCTTTAACAGCAGCAAGACAAGACGAGATGTTTGTAGAGATGCAGGCACTATAACTTGAAATAAATCGGGCTGTTTATGTAATGTGGGAATTTGAAGTACATAGTTGGAACTTTGTTTTGCTTTTCGTCTACCCCAGCCTTGGAAGTCGGGGAAACAACATAATCCTTAGTAGATTGAACTGGGGACATACAAATTAATGCTCCCGAGTTCCACAGGCAAAACATTAACGTAAAGTAGGCGCCAAAAAATAATTACATTATTCACTGCTTTATCAGCAGAAACTAAAACAATTTATTATGAAATTCTTGAATTCACGAATTTAAATTACGAAATGAAAGTCTAGGTCTCAGAGGAAGTAAAGATGGGTTAGCATTATAAAGGTTGATACGGGTGTCTATAATTTTAACAACTGATTTTTTCCAAGTAAAAAGGGAGTTCGGGTCCGCACGTTCTCTTCGATTCCATTTTATTCATAATTTTTTAATATTCTCAATGGATTGGGCGATCTGAGCACGACATGCATTAAAATCAATAACTGAAGGTATTTTATTCTTCGGAGCTTTAGAAAATAAATTCCGAATACGTTTATCTACAATATCTAAATTACCAGTCATAAATAACATCACCTGACCGAGCATAGCACAGTCTTGATGTATTACATTCACAGTCCGTAGAAGTGTTATTTTCTATGTCAAGGTCAAATATAGGAGAAAATAGTTTCTAGTTGGCTTTTTATACTTATAACAAATTACAGGAGATTTTGAATTATTTAAGAATACAACCAACAAAATGAATATCTTGAAAATTCCTTGGCATAACAATAAAATCAATACCCATATTAAGATACAGTGCATCATTTAACATTTTAATACCATTACCTATTTTTAGTAAAATAGAAGATGTGTTTACAAGCAGTGTGGACGTACGGACTACAAATTCGTTATTGTATACTCATTTTATGTTTGAAACTGTCATATCAAGTGGCGACTGAACAAATGAGTCAACCTTTAGATTAAGGAATCTTAATCTAAAACCTGGCATATTTGTGACGGCACACTCGCAAAACATAAACACTATGCATCCAGTAGTTTCAGAGGAGTAGTCGCTACAAAAAAATTACGGACAGACGGACGGACGGACGACGGACGCCGCACCACGGCATAAGCTCTGCTTATCTTTGATCAGTAGAGCTAAGAAACTGTGCTATAGAACACATAGTAGTTGTACCTGTTAATGGTCCCGGATTTGTCTCGATTCCGGCCATTATTAGAAGCAGTCCCACGAATGTAACTACTCCGATCATCTTCAGGTATCCACTGTAGTTTATGAATATCCGCAGCAGAACGACATCCAGACCCGAACCATGTCTGAAAGTTCCTATGCAGCAACGATACGCGGCTATGTCAACGCCCATGATGATATCTTAAATGTAAAATCATTTAAAAAAATAAAAATAATAACACGCTCGCTTCATTCTAGCCAATTCCCATACGGCTTATATTAGTTCAGCTTGTCTGTCGGTAATCTAAATAACTGATAATTTAAAGCAGCTATTCCCGCCAAAAACAGTAAAAAACTTGCAACATATGCGCACTGTTTCTAAGTCTACTGACAAGCTATACATATCTATATCTACAGTATTTTGTATGTCTTGAGAATATGGTACATTTTTGTTTATCCTTTTTTTATAATGAAAAACAAAAAAAAATAGCATATTTAAACACACCTCAATATATATCCGTTGATAATATTCCATATCGCACATCTTGCGTGACATAAAACATAGCTTATCAGATTGACCTATAACTTTAAGTTGTATTGCATATCACATGTTCAGATATTTAGACATACATCTTAAAGCATTGTTATCTGACTTTCAGTGATTTAATATTCAAAGGGATAATACAAAGTGGGAACCTAATGTTTGGTTGGTAGCATCAGATATAATGTATGTGCGTTTAAGCAACTTTTGTTAAGCTCCGTTGATTTGTTTTATTTAGGAATATAAAAGGGTGACACTAGTTCAATGCTATTTGTATTTTACTGCAATATTTGTTTTAATTTAAACAGCGATCCATCTAGGTTTAGCAAAACATGTATATAACACACAACTGCTTTTAAAGGGACACGTGACAATCTTGAAGGGATTATCAAGCACTGAAATTAACGGCACGATTAATTTATCCAGTATTGTTTTGACTTAAAACATGCTTGCATATAATTAAATATATTTTTTGAGTTTGTTTTTCGTCTTATTTTACCATAAGTTTGCTATGGAAACGTATATCGTCCTCGTCATGTTAAAATAACTGATGGTTTAGCATTACTTAACAAGTTTCTGTCTTAAAGCATTTCAGAAGACACAGACAAAGACACTTTCAGTTGATCATCGCAAATTACATTTATTTGACAAAATATCTATATCATAACTGCTTTCCGAAAATAAATATTGGGAATAGGTCTTTAAAATAAGTCTATATGTTGTTGTCCTTAAATCTAAATCACATTTTTTCCAAATGTTTGCGTATGTTTATCATCATTTAACTGTCTGACAGTATTCTTTCAGCATTACTCATACAGCATGTATAACATTACCACTGTACATCTGGTATGTATTTTGTTACATTGTTTGCTTTATTATGTAAAACTGAATCCCATAGAGGACCTATTATTTAATCGATATCTTAAAACGAAAATTAATAGAAGGTAATATCCGATCTCTAAGTTCATAGACTTTCATAACGTACCGCAAAAGTGTGACGTTACCACTCTCCCAACTATAAGAGTTGATCCAGGGATGGGAGGGTAAGCATATGGTTGCCGAACTTTTCGTGAGGGTGTGAGCGGGAGGGGTGGAGGTGCGTGACGGGTACACAGTTGTTCATCATTGGATTTAACATTTAACATTTCTAAAAATGTACCATAATTCACCAAATCAAAACCGCCGATCAATATGTCACACTCTGCTCGCACTACACACCATTCACAACTCTTCGCCTGATTTATCCTATTGGAATATTTCTTATGGTATATTGTGTACTGTTGTAGTTGTATCCTGTTATGCGTTCGACCGTTTAGAAATTCGTAATCACATTTTAAGAGCATCTTTAAAAGAAAAGAAATGGAAAACATTTCACATTAAAAGGAAAAGTTTAATGGAAATATCCTTAATTCACCTTATCTAACTTTTGTAAAATTCAAATCGTAATTCTCCGACATTAAGAATATCAATTACGGTAAATGTTAAAATCAGAAAAAAAGTTGAGAAAAACTGCTGTATGAGTGGCGGTTCGTGTCATAAGTCGAAAAAAGCAACGTTACTTATTCTATCTCTAACGGGTTACTCCCGATTTTCTAACGCGTTAGAGCGGAGATTCTCCCTATTTGTTTAACAGAAAATTAGCGAATTTTCTAATGCGTTACACTTGATTTAGTAACGCAATACTTGGACCGGGGTAAAACATTTTCTAACGCGTTAGAAACTAGATGACCAAAACGGTCACATAAGTAACGCGTTACTCAATGAAAACCTAACGCGATAAGCTAAAACAATTCGACCAATCAAAGACCGCGTTACATTATTTATAATTCTGTAGCATTACTTATTCCTTGTACATGTTGTAATTAGAACACTTCAATACTATAACATGTATAATATATATTCATATTTCTATACATAAACGTATATTGTATGAGCTACATTACTGAATCGAGCCAGCAGATCATTCATATGATTACCAGTACGAGATGCACTGCTTATATGGTATTGCTCGTTCATTTGGTATTGCACGTTCATATGGTATTTAACCCTCAGAACGCCTAATGCGAGCTGAAATATCTTTATTTAGGTACCGGTTTAATTAAAAAGGTTCAACTTACGTACTGACCCGAAACATGGTTTTTATACATGTATATTATAAAATTACATATCTAAAAACACTGACCCACATTACTTAAATGCATTTCCTAGCGAAATGCGGTAAAATGTCATATCTGTATGGAAGTAAATGTGAATTATTTGCTTATCACAAACTTCACCTTGATGAGACCACATCCCCGCTGAGCTATTAGCTGGAGCGGAGACTACAAAAGCGTGGTCAGCCATAGTTTCAGTGTTTGAAAACTTGATTTTCATTGGTTCACGGATTTGACAAGTAACACGTTACATGCTGCTTCTCTTGCGCAATAAAAAAATATTTCTAATGCGTTACTCCTTGAATGAGAAAAATTCAAAACAAGTAATGCGTTACTGTTTTATTAAACATTTAACCACTTACTCGTTACTTGTTTATGTCTAACGCGTTAGAAAATGTTTAATTGCTATAACAATTTTCTCTTGAATATATAGGGGAAATCTCATTTGTATCACGTTAGAAAATCGGGAGTAACGTGTTAGAAATGTAGGGGTAACGCGTTACCTTTAATAACGCGTTACTTCTGGACAGTAACCGCCACTCATACTGCTGTCCCGTAGCTGAATAGGACGACTTGACATCAGAATACTGTGGAGTATTTACATGTTCATGACATATCGTTTATGGGATAGTTTGAGCAAAATTAGAGCACATATTTAAATGTTATTAAATAATCCCATCTCCCTCACCCCCCAAAACCAGAACCACCACCAACATAAATACACGTGAATAAAAAATATATACCACTCGTCGTAGAATGGATTTGTATCGAGTAACCTTCAATGTGTTTGTTTAAAATCGAGTTTCAAAAACATTTCACATAAACATTCTTCTGAATAGGTCTATAGCAACTTATTGTAATTATATGACACAAGTATATACGAAGCGCTATTCATTACCTTTCTCATAATATATTGACGTAAGTTGTGGTGGTGTCTTTTTCAGTCATAACTTAGAACTTGTCAGAATAATAATGTTTGCTTTTAAGAAAGACTGATGACAGCAGATGACATCAGTAACCAAATACATTCATATTTTGGTTGCATGGAATATATCACCTAAAGCGTATTTCGGCTATATTATATTTCATTGCACACACCCAACATAACAAAAACACGATACCTGATATAACAGGTACGTTTTTTACACTGTTAATATATTGACTGTTGTTAAATCTAAAGCTACAAATAAAAATTTAATCTACTTTAGATATGGGCTCCATATGAAACGGTAGATCTTCTAACGTATTTGAGAATCTCCCCCATAACATCTTGCCCCCTGTATATTATTGTCAGACACTATATTTTCATAAAAACAGAAAACATGCGAATCATATTTTTATGAGCATTAAAATGCCTTTTGAGATGGTATAATGATAACAATTTGCATTAGAGACAACTATCAAAAGTGCATTTTCAGATAGTGGAATAGTCCGTTTCTATTTACACATTCAGTGAGTGCGTATTAGCTTCGCCACCTTGGAGTGGAGTTTATTTGGAATTAGACTTTGTTATTCTTTTCAACAGTAAAACATCAAGTGAACATAAAACAAAACCAATACATACTACAAGCATATATCAAGAATGTATTTTGCGACTTATTATTCAATGACAAGTATATTGTCGCATTTCCAAGAATGTGTTGTTACTTTTAGTGCAGGTCAAAAATCGTGTTACCTTTAGTGTACCGTTTTTGTTACCTTCATTATAGACATTTGTGGTTACTTTTAGTGTAGGATTTTACCTTTATTCCCAAAAGTGTTACCTTTAGTGCAATGCAGTTTGTTACCTTTAGTGCAGTTGTTACCTTTAGTGCAGTGCAGTTTGTTACCTTTAGTGCAGTTGTTACCTTTAGTGCAGTTGTTACCTTTAGTGCAGTTGTTACCTTTAGTGCAGTTGTTACCTTTAGTGCAGTGTAGTTTGTTACCTTTAGTGCAGTTGTTACCTTTAGTGCAGTTGTTACCTTTAGTGCAGTTGTTACCTTTAGTGCAGTTGTTACCTTTAGTGCAGTGCAGTTTGTTACCTTTAGTGCAGTTGTTACCTTTAGTGCAGTTGTTACCTTTAGTGCAGATGTTACCTTTAGTGCAGTGCAGTTTGTTACATTTAGTGCAGTTGTTACCTTTAGTGCAGTTGTTACCTTTAGTGCAGCTGTTACCTTTAGTGCATTTGTTACCTTTAGTGTAGTGCAGTTTGTTATATTTAGTGCAGTTGTTACCTTTAGTGCAGTTGTTACCTTTAGTGCAGTTGTTACCTTTAGTGCAGTTGTTACCTTTAGTGCAGTGCTGTTTGTTACATTTAGTGCAGCTGTTACCTTTAGTGCAGCTGTTACCTTTAGTGCAGATGTTACCTTTAGTGCAGCTGTTACCTTTAGTGCAGTTGTTACCTTTAGTGAAGCTGTTACCTTTAGTGCAGCTGTTACCTTTAGTGCAGCTGTTACCTTTAGTGCAGCTGTTACATTTAGTGCAGCTGTTACCTTTAGAGCAGTTGTTACCTTTAGGGTTGCGACATTCGATTAAAGTTTCATTTGATTGATCATATCTTCCCAAACATCGAGAAAACATCTTGCCCCCTGTATATTATTGTCATACACTATCTTTTCATAAAAGCAGAAACATGCGAATCATATTTTATTTACAATTGTTTTCTAGTCGCTAGAGTACCAGCAATAACATGCCTTTTGAGATGGTATAATGATACAAATTTGCATTAGAGATGACTACCAAAAGTGCATTGTCAGACAGTGGAATAGTCCGTATCTATTTACACATTCGATGGGTGCGTATTAGCTTCGCCTCCTTGGAGTGGAGTTTATTTGAAATTAGACATTGTTATTCTTTTCAGAAAACATCAAGCGAACATAAAACAAAACCAATACATACTACAAGCATCTATCAAGAATGCATTTTGCGACTTATTATTCAATGAAAAGTATATTGTCGCATTTCCAAGAATGTGTTGTTACCTTTAGTGCAGGTCAAAAATCGTGTTAACTTTAGTGTAGCCATTTTTGTTACCTTCATAATAGACATTTTTGGTTACCTTTAGTGTAGGATTTTACCTTTAGTCCCAAAAGTGTTACCTTTAGTGCATTGCAGTTTGTTATCTTTAGTGCAGTTGTTACCTTTAGAGCAGTTGTTACCTTTAGGGTTGCAACATACGATTAAAGTTTCATTTGATTGATCAAATCTTTCCAAATATCGAGGAAAGTCTTGTGCTAGCCAATGGATCAAAGCGACCATTTCCAGAATTTGGGCAAGACTGCCAAGCGTGCAGAGTTGTCTATATGAACATTCTAGTTTTTGTTGATAATTTAATGTCACAGAGCATTAAATGAAACCTTTAAAAAAAGTCATCAACGGTAATACGGCAATATCACTTCATATTCAAGCTAAATACGTACGGGGAAATACATGTATCCAAACTCTAAATTATTTAAATGCTACGTTTGTTCCCATTTTACACACATTTTAGGCACACTATGATACTGATTAAGGTAGTTTTACTTTAGGAGAAACATCATGATGCATAATTTAATAGATATTAGTTCTCAAGCGGGATGACATTTTGTTTAAGTTGATATTTAAAGCTGTTTTGGTATCATTTAGATACTAAATTATGAAAAAAAATGGTAAGTCATCGCATCTTTATTTTGCACTAGACGTGTCTGAAGAAGACACGTTTTTCACGAGTCATTGAACATTTTCACTTTTGTTTTCATAAAATTAAAAATATTGAACAAAAACTATCAATTTTCAATGACATACTTACATATCTTTTAAAACATACAGGAATAATTGCAATTCGTATTCGTCTTTTTATTTTAATATATATGGACCGTCGTACCACACAACATTGACTAAAATTATAATACAAGACAAAGAAGTATGTTCTAACGCTCAACTTTAAAAACAAAAAAATACTTGGATATGATAATGTCGTATGAAATTTCTTTCTAAACAAGTAAAAAAAAATATATGTCACAAGGCTTTTGTTTAATGATCGATTAAAGAAATAACACTATAATAATGTAATTTTATATAAATATGTATTCCACTATTTAAAAACAAACATCAACCCATACCCTCTATTTTCCTGATAACGATAAATCGTCACAGATGATGGAAGTAAAAATTTGCTTAAAATTGTATACGTTATCATCTTAAATCTTACATTATACACATATCTACTAGAATTAAAAAATGAAACTTCTGTAATCAAATAAAATTATGATTTAAGAAATAACATTTTTAGAATTGAAAATGAAATGTCAGAAGTTGTCCAGCCAGCATCCTTAAACAATTATCATGATGCTATACATATATTGTATTGTAAACTTACTATGCTACTGACCGTTCCAAGGCGGTAGCCCTATTGTCAACCCTTTAGTGTTTGTGATGTCGTTTGCATTTATTATTGCGTTTGCCTTCTTGTTTGTCTGTTTGCGTGTTTGTTTCTGTGTTTTGTGGTTGACTGTCCTCCTTGAATGCTACTTTCCCTGTCCGATCTTTTTATATTTCTTAGCATTAATCTACACATGTCCTCGTTCATCACTGCAATAGCTAGGTAGGTATATGTTGAATTGAGAGTGTATGTTATATGTTTATAATATGTACATAAGGTCACGTATGACAGTAACCCTCAGAGATGTTAAATACGTATACATATGACGACACAGATCATAGCGACCGAGACTATGTGTACATATGGTCATATATAAACAGTGATCGTCAGAGATGTTAAATGTGTGTACATATGGTAACACATCATAGCGACTGAGAGAAACGTTTTTAACAATGTGTACATATGGTCACATAGCATAACGACCGAGAGAAGAGAGGTTAACTATGTGTACATATGGTCACATATAATAGCGACCGAGAGAAGAGATGTTAACTATGTGCACATAAGGTCACATATCATAGCGACCGAAAGAAGAGATGTTAACTACGTGTACATGTGGTCACATATAATAGTAACTAAGTGAAAAGAGAGGTTAACTATGTGCACATATGGTCACAAATCACAGCGACCAAGACAAGAGAGGTTAACTATGGGCATATATGGTCACATATCATAGCGACCGAGAGAAGAGAGGTTAACTATGTGCACATATGACCAAACATAATAGTGACTACGAGAGAAGAGATGCTAACTATGTGTACGTATGGTCACATATACTAGTGACTAAGTGAAAACAGAAGTTAACTATGTGTGCATATAGTCACATATCATAGCGACCGAGAGAAGAGAGTTTAACTATGTGCACATATGATCACATAACTAGCGATCAAGAGAAGAGAGGTTAACTATGTGCACATATGGTCATATATCATAGCGATCGAAAGAAGATATGTTAAAAATGTGTACATGTGGTCACATATAATAGTAACTAAGTGATAAGAGAGGTTAATGATGTGCCGATATGGTCACATATCATAGCGACCGAGTCAAGAGAGGTTAAATATGTGTACATGTGGTCACATATCATAGCGACCGAGAGAAGAGAGGTTAACTATGTACACTTATGGTTACCTATCATATGGACCGAAAGAAGAGAGGTTAACCATTTGTACATATGGTCACATATTAAAACGATCAAGAGAAGAAAGGTTCACTATGTGTACGTGTGGTTACATATAATAGCAAACTAAGTGAAAAGGGAGGTTAACTATTTGCACATATGACCACATATAATAGTGACTAAGAGAGAACAGATGTTAACTATGTGTACTTATGGTCACATATCATAGCGACCGAAAGAAGAGAGGTAAACAAATTGCAAATGTGGTCAAATATCATAGCGACCGAATGAAGAGAAGTTAACTGTGTGCACATATGGTCACATATCATAGCGACCGAGATAAGAGAGGATAACTATGTGCAAATATGGTCACATATCATAGCGACAGAGAGGAGAGAGTTTAACAATGTGTACACATGGTCACATATCATAACGACCGAGAGAAAAGAGGATAACTATGTGCACATATGGTCACAAACCATAGAAACCTAGAGAAGAGAGGTTAACTATGTGTACATATGGTCACATATCATAACGACAAAGAGGAAGTTAACTATGTGGACATATGGTCACATATCATAACGACCGATAGAAGAAAAGTTTACTATGTTCACATATGTTCACATATCATAGCGACAGAAAGAAGAGAGGTTAACTACGTGAACGTATGGTCACATATCATAGGGACCGAGAGAAGAGAGGAAAACTATGTGCACATATGGTCACATATCATTGCAACCGAGATAAGAGAGTTTAACTATGTGCACATATGGTCGCATATCATAGCGACCAACTGAATAGAGGTGAACTATGTGTACATATGGTCACATGTCATAGCGACAGAGAGAAAAGAGATTAACTGTTTGCACATATGGTCACATATCATAGCGACAGAAAGAAGAGTGAATAACTATGTGCACATATGGTGACATATCACAGCGACCGAGTGAAGAGAGGTTAGCTATGTGTACATATGGTCACATATAATGGCGACCGAGAGAATAGATGTTAACTATGTGCACATAAGGTCACATATCATAGCAACCGAAAAAAGAGATGTTAACTACGTGTACATGTGGTCACATATAATAGTAACTAAGTGAGAAGAGAGGTTAACTATGTGCACATATGGTCACATATCATAGAGACCGAGACAAGAGAGGTTAACTATGGACACATATGGTCACATATCATAGCAACCGAGAGAAGAGAGGTTAACTATGTGCACATATGATAATAATAACTAAGAGAGAAGGGAGGTTAACTATGTGCACATATGACCAAAGATAATAGTGACTAAGAGAGAAGAGATGTTAACTATGTGTACGTATGGTCACATATACAAGTGACTACAATGTAAATGAAAAGAGAAGTTAACTATGTGTACATATGGTCACATATCATAGCGACCGCGAGAAGAGAGGTTAACTATGTGCACATATGATCACATAACTAGCGATCAAGAGAAGAGAGGCTAACGATGTGCACTTAGGGTCACATATCATAGCGACCGAGAGAAGAGAGGTTAAATATGTGTATATGTGGTCACATATCTTAGCGACCGAGAGAAGAGAGGTTAACTATGTGCACTTATGGTTACATATCATATGGACCGAAAGAAAATAGGTTAACTTTTTTTACATATGGTCACATATTAAAGTGACCAAGAGAAGAGAGTTTCATTATGTGTACATGTGGTCACATATATTAGCAACTAAGAGAAAAGGGAGGTTAACTATGTGCACATATGACCATATATAATAGTGACTAAGAGAGAACAGATGTTAACTATGTGTACTTATGGTCACATATCATAGCGACCGAAAGAAGAGAGGTTAACAATGTGAAAATGAGGTTACATATCATAGCGACCGAATGAAGAGAAGTTAACTATGTGCACATATGGTCACATATCGACCGAGAGAATAGAGGATAACTATGTGCAAATATGGTCACATATCATAGCGACCGAGAGAGGAGAGGTTAAATATGTGTACATATGGTCACATATCATAACGACCGAGAGAAGAGAGGGTAATTATGTGCACATATGGTCAAATATCATAGAAACCTAGAGTAGAGAGGTTAACTATGTGTACATATTGTCACACATCATAACAACAGAGAGGAAGTTAACTATGTGGACATATGGTCACATATCATAGCGACAGAAAGAAGAGAGGTAGGTTAACTACGTGCATGTATGGTCACATATCATAGGGACCGAGAGAAGAGAGGTTAACTATGTGCACATATGGTCACATATCATAGCGATCAACAGAATAGAGGTTAACTATGTGTACATATGGTCACATGTCATAGCGACAGAGAGAAGAAAGAATAACTATGTGCACATATCATGACATATCATAGCGACCGATTGAAGATAGGTTAACTATTTGTACATATGGTCACATATCATAACGACAGAGAGGAGGTTAACTATGTGTACATATGACAACATATCATAGTGACTAACAGAGAAGATATGCTAAATATGTGTACGTATGATCACATATCATAGTGACTAATATAGAAGAAATGTGTACATATATTCCTTTACATAGCGACCGAAAGAAGAGATGTTAAATATGTGCACATATAATAACATATCATATCATAGCGACCGAGAGAACAGAGTTTAACTATGTGCACATATGGTCACATATCATAGCGACCGAAAACACATATCATAGCGACGGAAAACAGAGAGGTTAACTATGTGCACATATGGTCACATATCATAACGACCGAGAAATAGAGGATAACTATGTTCACATATGGACACATATCATAGGAACCTAGAGAAGAGAAGTTAACTATGTGTACATATGATCACATATCATAACGACAGAGAGGAAGTTAACTATGTGGACATATGGTCACATAGCATATCGACCGATAGAAAAGAGGTTTACTATGTTCACATATGTTCACATATCATAGCGACCGAAAGAAGAGAGGTTATGTGCACGTATGGTCACATATCATAGCGACCGAGACAAGAGAGGTTAACTATGGGCATATATGGTCATATATCAAAGCGATTGAGAGAAGAGCGGTTAATTATGTGCACATATGATCATATGTCTTAGCGACCGAGATAAGAGAGGTTTTAAATATGTGCACATATGTTCACATATCATTGCGACCGAAAGAAGAGGTGTTAACTATTTGTACATGTGGTCACATATAATAGTAACTAAGGGAGAAGGGATGTTAACTATGTGCACATATGACCACACATAATAGTGACTAAGAGAGAAGGAATGTTAACTATGTGTACGTATGGTCACATATACTAGTGACTAAGAGAAAAGAGAAGTTAACTATGTGTACATATGGTCACAAATCATGAAGAGGTTAAATATGTGCACACCGAAAGAAGATATTTTAACAATATGTACATGTGGTCACATACAATAGTAACTAAGTGAGAAGAGAAGATGACGATGTGCACATATGATCCCATATAATAGTGATTAAGAGAGAACAGATGTTAACTATGTGCACATATGGTCACATATCAAAGCGACCGAGAGAAGAGAGGTTAACTATCTGTACATATGGTCACCTATCATAACGACCGAGAGAAGAAAGGATAACTATGTGCACCTATGTTCAATTATAATAGGAACCGAGAGAAGAGAAGCTAAATATGTGCACATATGGTCACATATCATAGCGACCGAAAACAGAAAGGTTAACTATGTTCACATATGGTCACATATCATAACGACCGAGATAAGAGAGGATAACTATGTGTACATATGGTCACATATCATAACGACACAGAGGTCGTTAACTATGTGGATATATGGTCACATATCATAACGACCGAGAGAAGAGAGGTTAACTATGTGTACATATGGTATCATATCATAACGACCGAGAGGAGAGAGGTTAACTATTTGCATATATTGTCACATATCATAGCGACCGAGAGAAGATAGAATAACTATGTGCACATATGGTGACATATCATATCGACCGAGTGAATAGAGGTTAACTATTTGTACATAATTATGGTAACATATCATAACGACCGAGAGAATATAGGTTAACTATGTGTACATATGGTCACATATCATAACGACCGAGAGAAGAGCGGTTAACTATGTGTACATATGGTCATATATCATAACGACAGAGAACTGAGTTTAACTATTTGCACATATGGTCACATATCATAGCGACAGAAAAAAGAGAGGTTAACTATGTGCACATATGGTGACATATCATAGCGACCGAGTGAAGAGAGGTTAACTATTTGTACATATGGTCACATATCAAAATGACCTAGAGAAGAGAGGTTAACTATGTGCACATATAGTCACATATCATATGAACCTAGAGAGGAAAGGTTAACTATGTGTACATATGGTCACATATCATAACGACAGAGAGGAGGTTAACTATGTGGACATATGATCACATATCATAGCGACCAAACGAAGTGATGTTAACTATGTGTACATATGACAACATACCATAGTGACTAACAGAGAAGATATGCTAAATATGTGTACGTATGGTCACATATCATAGTGACTAATATAGAAGAGATGTTAACTATGTGTACATATAGTCCTTTCCATAGCGACCGAAAGAAGAGATGTTAAATATGTGCACATATAATCACCTATCATAGCGACCGAGAGAACAGAGTTTAACTATGTGCACATATGGTCACATATCATAGCGACCGAACACACATATCATAGCGACAGAAAACAGAGAGGTTAACTATGTGCACATATGGTCACATATCATAACGACCGAGAAAAGAGAAGATAACTATGTTCACATATGGACACATATCATAGGAACCTAGAGAAGAGAAGTTAACTATGTGTACATATGATCACATATCATAACGACAGAGAGGAAGTTAACTATGTGGACATATGGTCCCATATCATATCGACCGATAGAAAAGAGGTTTACTATGTTCACATATGTTCACATATCAATATGTGCACACCGAAAGAAGATATTTTAACAATATGTACATGTGGTCACATACAATAGTAACTAAGTGATAAGAGAAGATGACGATGTGCACATATGATCCCATATAATAGTGATTAAGAGAGAACAGATGTTAACTATGTGCACATATGGTCACATATCAAAGCGACCGAGAGAAGAGAGGTTAACTATTTGTACATATGGTCACATATTATAACGACCGAGAGAAGAAAGGATAACTATGTGTACATATGGTCACATATCATAACGACACAGAGGTCGTTAACTATGTGGACATATGGTCACATATCATAACGACGAGAGAAGAGAGGTTTACTATGTTCACATATGTTCACATATCATAGCGACCGAAAGAAGAGAGGTTTACTATGTGCACGTATGGTCACATATCATAGGGACCGATAGAAGAGAGGTTAATTATGTGCGCATATGGTCACATATCATAGTCACCGAGAGAAGAGAGGTTAAATATGTGCACATATGCTGACATATCATAGCGACCGAGATAATAGAGGTCAACTATGTGTACATAACGTATGTATGTTCACGTATGGTCACATATCAAAGGGAAAACAGAGAGGTTAACTATTTGCACATGTGGTCACAATTTATAGCAACCGAAAGAAGAGAGGTAAACTATGTGTACATAGGATCACATATATAAGCGACCGAGAGACGAGAGGTAAACCATATGCACATATGGTTACATAACATAGCGACCAAGAGAAGAGACGTTAACTATGTGCACATATGGTCACATATCATAGCGACCGAAGGAAGAGCGGTTATCTATGCACATATAATCACATATCATAAGAACCTAGAGAAGAGAAGTTAACTATGTGCACATATGGTAACATATGGTAGCGACCGAGAGACGTGAGGTTAACTATGTGTACATATGGTCACATATCATAGCGAACAAAAGAAGAGAGGTTATCTATGTGCACATATGATCACATATCATAGCAACCGAAAGTAGAGAGGTTAACTATGTGCACATATGGTCATATATCATAATGACAGAGAGGAGGTTAACTATGTGGACATATGGTCACATATCATAGCGACCGAGAGAAGAGAGGTTAACTATGTGCACATATGGTCACATATCATACCGACCGAGAGAAGAGAGGTTAACTATGTACACATATGGTAACACATGGTAGCGACCGAACGATGTGAGGATAACAATGTTTACATATGGTCACATATTATAACGACCGAGAGAAGAGAGTTTAACTATATGCACATATGGTTTACGTATCATAGCGACCGAGAAAAGAGATGTTAACTATGCGTACACATGGTCACACATAACAACGACGGAGAGAAGAAAGTTTAACTATGTGTACATATGGTCTCATATCATAGCGACCGAGAGAAGAGAGGTTAACTATGAGGATGTATATTCATATAGCATAACGACCGAGAAAAGATATGTTAACTATGTGCACATATGGTCACATATCATAGCGACCAAAAGAAGAGTGGTTAACTATGTGCACATATGGTCAAATATTATAACGACCGAGAGAAAAGAGGTTAACTATGTTCACATACGATCACATCTCAAAGCGGCCAAAATAAGAGAGGTTAACTATGTGCACGTATGGTCACATATAATATGACCGAAAGAAGTGTGTTTAACAATGTGCACATATGGTCACATATAGCAACCGAGAGAAGAGAGGTTAACTATTGGCACATATGGTTACATATGATAGCGACCGAGAAAATAGAGGTTAACTATGTGTACACATAGTCACATATCATAGCGACCGAGAGAAGAGAGGTAACTATGTGTACATGTGGTCACATATAATAGTAACTAAGTGAGAAGAGAGTTAACGATGTGCACATATGACCACATATAATAGTGACTAAGAGAGAAACAATGTTAACTGTGTGAACATATGATCAATTATCATAGCGACCGAGAGGAAAGAGGTTAACTACGTGTACATATGGTCACATATCCTAAGGACCGAGAGAAGAGAGGTTAACTACGTGTACATATGGTCACATATCCTAACGACCGAGAGAAGAGAGGTTAACTATGTGCACATATGGTCAAATATCGTAGCGACCGAGAGAAGATGGGATAACTATGTGTACATATGATCACATATAATAGCGACCGAGAGAAGAGAGGTTAACTGTGTTTACATATGGTCACATATCATAGCGAACGAGAGAAGAGAGGTTAACAATGTGTATATTTGGTCACATATAATAACGACCGAGAGAAGAGAAGTTAACTATGTGTACATATGGTCACATAAAATAACGACCGAAAGTGATGTTAAATATGTGCACATATGATCACATATAATAATAAATGAGAGAGAAGTGATGTTAACTATGTGTATATATATATAGATATATTGTCGCATAGTATAGCGACTGAGAGAAAATAGATGTGTATTTACGATCACATGTTATACCGACCGAGAGGAAAAAGAAATATCTGTACATATGGTCAAATATACTAGCAACGGTTAGAGAAGATAATAACTATGTTTACAATCAGCCACTCATAATGACGACGGAAAGGGAAGAGATGTTAACTCTGTGTACGTATGGTCACATATAACAACGACTGAGTGAGAAGAGATATAAACTATGTGTAAATAATGTTTGCATACAATAGCGACTGAGAGAGAAGAGGTGTTAACTATGTTTACATGTGGCCACATACAATAGCGACCGAGAGGAAAGAGATGTTAAGTATGTGTACATGTGGTCAAATATAACGGCGACCGAGAGGGGAATATATGTTAAATAAGTACACATATGGCCATATATAATAGAGACTGAGAGAAAAGAGATGTTAACTATGTTTACATATGGGCACATATAAAAACGACTGAGAGTGAAGAGATGTTAACTATGTATACATGTGGCCACATATAAAAACGACCGAGAGGGAAAATATGTTATATGATATAGACTGAGAGAGAAGAGATGTTAACTATGTTTACATATGGCCACATATTCAAACGACTTAGAGAGAAGTGATGTTAACTATGTTTACATATGGCCACATATAATAGCGACCCAGATGGAAGAGATGTTAACTATGTGTACATATGGCCACATATAATAGAGACTGAGAGATACGAGATGTTAACTATGTTTACATATGGCCACACATAAAAACGACTGAGAGAGAAGAGATGTTAGCTATGTTTACATATGGTCATATATAATAGTGACTGAGCGAGACGATATGTTATTATTTATACATATGGCTACATAAAATAGTGACTGCGCGAGAAAATATGTTAAATATGTGTACCCACGACCACACATATTAAAGACTGACATACTAAATGTTAACTATCTTTACACATGACCACATAATAGCGACTGAGAGAGAAGAGATGTTAACTATGTTTACATACGGCCACATATAATAACGACCGAGAGAGAAGAGATATTAACTATGTTTACATACGGCCACATATAATAACGACCGAGAGAGAAGAGATGTTAACTATGTGTACATATGGTCAACTATAATAGCGAATATGAAAGAAAAGATGTTAACTATGTTTACATATGGCCACATATAATAGTGACCGAGAGAGGAGATACTTTTCATGTGTACTTGTGGTCACATATAGTAGTGACTTAGCGAGAAAAGATGTTAACTATGTGTTAATAGGATTACATGTAATATATACTGAAGTGAAGAGATGATAATTATAGGTACATTTGTTCACATATAATAGCGACCGAGAGAGAAAAGATGCTAACTATGTATTCATATTGCCAAATATAATAGAGACTGAGAGAGAAAAGATGTTATCTATGTGTACATATTGCCACAAATAATACTGACTGAGCGGGAAGAGATGTTCACTATGTTTACATGTGGTCACATATGATAGCGACCGCGAAAGAAGAGATGTTAACTATGTATACATATTGCCACATATAATAGAGACTGAGAAAGAAGAACTATGCGTACATATAGTCACATATAATAGAGACTGAGAGAGGAAAGATGTTCACTATGTATACATATGGTCACATACAATAGAGTCTGCGAAGGGAGAGATGTTAACTATGTGTACATATAGTATAAATAACAGCGACTGAGAGAGGAGAGATATTATCTATGTGTACATATGTACACATATAATAGCGAATGAGAGAGGAGAAGAGATGTTAACGCAATACAATTTGGCTTAACTATTTGCTGTCGTTATCATTTTTCCTGTCATCAGGTTTACGTTTCGGTTGTGGGGAATAATATCCTTTGTTTCCATTTCAAATGAAGGTTCAAGGGGCAAACGTGTTGGTATGCTTAGTATTGGCTAAATTCATTGTAATGTGCGTGCGATTGAAACATATCGGTTTACATGATACAGTAATCTAACTAATATTCTTTCAGTAGCTCGTCTTTGTAATGTGTCCCATTATGCGTGTAAAGATTTCTGTGATGACTTGAGATAATAAATTTAGTTTTTGAGATGTTCATTGACGGAGAAGAACAATGTTTGTTTGTTTGATGTTTTACGTCATTTTCAACACATGTACGGTTATATATGACGGTCGATTTTTGTGGTGGAGGCAGACCACCCACTTTTCATGGGTAAAACCAGTACTGTACACCTCCCGTCATCCGTAAGAATCGACACTTCCTTGCTTAAAAGTCGAGCTTCCAGAGGGATTCGAACCGGCAGCGGTGAGAGGCGAGAAAGTTTACAACGCAACGTTGTCAACCATTCGGCCACGGAGACGCTTAAGAAAAACGTTAAGCAATCATAGTACAGTTTTAATAGTGTTTTGGTTTTGAATGTGTAATTGTGATATTGTGCTTTTGTGGTGCACATTTAATTGTGATAATGTGCTATTGTGATACACAAGTAATTGTGATATTGTGCTATTGTGATACACATGTAATTGTGCTATTGTGCATATGTCGGTGCAAATAGTATTACCAGCCTTTTTTCTATTTTACATTATTGACTTTTTACTTTAGGGAGTGCTTGCTTAAATGTCGATTTGTTTTGAACTAAAATTTAAGTTGATCTTTAATAATAGTATACACAGGTGTGCAAGATAACCGACGCAGGTTGATTTGTTAAAATTTCAAGATCAAAGCAAGGATGTACAGGTTGAAAATGTGGAACATGATAGAGTTAATAGGGCTACATATAGGGGTACTAGAAACACCTCTACATTTAGATGTGTTTTATGAAGTGTTCGACGTTCGAACTCTTATGATATTAAACCGGCGGTATCATAACCAAACCCAAAAATGAGGATTATTTAAACGTATCTACTCTACTTCTACTACTACTACTACTAAACCTCCTCCTCCTACTGCTACTTTTACTGCTACAACAACTATTACTACTACAACTACTACTACTACTACTACTACTACTACTACTAATACTGCTGCTACTACTACTACTTCTACTACTACTCCTCCTACTGCTACTTTTACTGCTACAACAACTACTACTACTTACTAATTACTACTACTACTACTACTACTACTACTACCAGACGACGTAAATAATGATGGAAGTTTTGATAGTTGTGTCCGTCTATTGACTTAAAGGAAAAACAAATAAATATATTTTAATTATACATATATTAATGGATTATGCTTAACATTTGGTTAAGCATGGAAAAAGGTCAACCGTTGTGTTTGAATGGTACATATAAGAACAATAATACATGTATATTAAGAAAGGCAAGAAGGGGTAGGTACGAGAAAAATCTATTTCACAATTGACATGTCAATGGAAATGGCGGAACCCTTTGTCTGGCAAATAAAGAAACTAAGTCAAGATTCATCAATTTGTTGCTAGAATGACTAGATCTCGTTTAGGAAGATAAATACCATGAAACGAACACAATGACAGTATTATATGTTTATATATGAACAAGTCAATTCAAAAAGATTAAAATCAGAATTGTATGTTAGTTTAAAACATTCCACTCGTAAAAATCTATCCTTTAACTTGAAATAACAAAGATATATTATCACTTCAAAACGCGCAAGTGTGTGATATAATATTAGAACAAGGAAGTCGACATTGTTTGTCAAACATTTCAATTTACCTCAGATGGTGCGCAATTTTACCCAGAGTGTATTGTATATGCTATATACAACAAACAAGTGGAACGTAAATATGTTATGGAAATGCAGACAACAATTGTATAAAGATAATCAAGTCACCGCTTAGTGTGTCCTATACTCCTGAGACCCTTTGAAGTCCTTGATATGTCAGTCTCTTAGATGTCAACTATTTTTACTATAAATAATATATTATAATAGCAGTAGCTATTATACGAGTACTAAATCTATATGTCACAGGGCTAGAAAAATGTGCAGCCAGACCGGGGCTCGAACCCGGGACCTTCGGACTACCGTTCCAATGTTCTACCGACTGAGCTAACCGGCCAGACAATGCAACATCAATCTACCTGATAGATATCCATAAACCGTGACACACTCCCCCTACAGACTGAAATTCGTCCTCGAATTTCCATGGGTACAGAGAATCATTTCTAATGTTTCTCGAAGTTTACTCATTCACGGGTCCCCCGTTGGGCGCCAAATGTCACAGGGCTAGAAAAATGTGCAGCCAGACCGGGGCTCGAACCCGGGACCTTCGGACTACCGTTCCGATGCTCTACCGACTGAGCTAACCGGCCAGTCAATGCAACATCAATCTACCTGTTAGATATCCATAAACCGTGACATATATCATTGTTAAAACTAACCCAAAATAATGTAAGACAAAACGTAAACTAACCCGCCTTATTTTCAGGACATATAATAATGTATATGTGCCGTTTAAAAGTATAGGAATGTTCACGGGTTCTTAAAAATGCCCATGATTGAATATTTGTAACATTTAATACAATGCTCCAGTTTTGGGGTTTAACCTGGCTGATTAAAGCCGTTTATATTATGTCTATAGAGTTTGGATTTTCAAACTGTGTAAGTTATATTAATATATGCCTCGTCGTCAGTAGGTTTAGAAACCGTGTACATGTGATGTACAATTATTAAGCCAAACATTAGATAATAAACTGCGTGGATGTCTTCCTAAAATTGCTTATATCTGGTTGCTATTTGTCACGGTGTCCTTTGGACGTTTAATCGAAAGTATACGTTTTTTTCAACAAAACGTATCAAGTGACAATATGGTGAATATTGGTGAAATAATATGCTTCAGACAATATAGATTACAAATTCCAACAATAGAATAATATATCCTGTGAATGGTTTGCTGAAATAACATTGAAAAATAACCCCAAATCAATTATTAAACGAATAGTTAGTTAAATGGAAAGGTAATTCAGCTGTCTCTTTGGCCTGAATGTTATGTATACGGACTGTCAATTAGGAGGTCTCGATTCCCGTGTTGAGCTAACTATGTTTCAATAATGTTTGTGTGTGTGAAGTCATATGCCGTTATTCCTTGTTGACATTGCCATTCGTGTTTGTCGTTTTGCGTGTTTTTGGCTTTTCTGTGTTCTGTGAAAGCTGCATTTCCTGTCTTTTATACTTACTTTTAAAATCTTGACTTTTTTTTTCATTCGAACATTTCCCCACGTTTTTTTTTGAGAAGTGAGGTATTTGTTAATTAATTTTCTCTTTGGCTGCAACAGCTCTTGTTGTTCAAAACAGTTCAGAATTAATAAGGAGATGTTTCTAATTATGTATTTTATTTTTAATATAATTACAAACTGCGAACACATGTTTACTGCATTCTGATTGCTTATTCATTCTTAAAAGTGTCCTGTTATTTCTCAATAACACGTCAAAATAAAATAGTTCCAGTTGCACAGGCGCAGACTAAAGTGGAAGCCCAACATTTGATTTGAGCGGCGAAAGGTTATTGTTATTGTTAGCGGTTATTCAGAGTGCAACGCCACAGAGTTGAATGGGTAAAGTACCGAAGAAAGATTTTCTTGAGGCATATGCGATGTGGCGTAATGTAACTTGTAGATTTGTCTTTGTTTGACATATATTACACTAGTCCGACTATTGTACTGAGTACGTTCGACTCTAAGTAATGCAGAGAGCATAGGTTCGAGCCTCACTGACGCCATTGGGTTACTTTGGTGTGATCTCGAATTTTCTTTGTTTCTTCAAAAGTTATGCTACCAAAACTCAGATCCTAGATTGGCACATGATGGGGATAAGAATAAGTTATAGTTGATTTCAGTTTATGCCTTTTTACTTTAATTTTGTAGAGGTATCAGTATATACCATGATAACCCACCACATACTTATAGTTGGTCTTCCAAAGTAAGCCAAGCCATGTACAACGTACTCAACACTTTTAAAAATAATTTGCAAACCGAATGTTGTACGCATGTTGTACGTCTCAATACGTACTCAATGCTTTCAAAATAAAATAAAAGTGCATGTGCATGTGTTTATAGACGTTTATTATAACACATTTACGATCACAAACATGCTGAAATAAATGTATCTAAAGTAAACTTACTCTCCGTACAAACGCATCTAATATGTGGTCCCTAATATGAACCTCGTTTATCGGGCCCGTAGCTACGCTTAGACACACTGAGGCAGTTCACACTGAGGCAAATGCCTCGGAATTGCATCTGTCGGTGTTGCCTCGGTGATATTTTGTTTAACAATAAGCAGAAGTGTTGATAGAATGAAATATATCTGATACAAGATAGCGGTAAGGCTTTCTTTGCCAGATAATCGACATGCGTATGTGTGCTTTTATCAAATGTGTTTCTTGGAGATATATAAAACTCAGAAGTAACGTCAACATATTTATTGAAAATTAATAATTCAGTAAAGTATGTTACATTATTTTAAATCAAACCAATGTAAAGTAATAGGTAAGTATTAGTCAAACCACTCATTTCGATATAACGCTTCTTGCTTGTACACGTATATATAGCTACCGATCTACTTAATTTCGGATGGTTGAGTTTTCGGATACCATTTTGAGTTTATTTTCCGCGAGTTCTTGAATAATGCAGGATCTACAGTATGTGGATTATAAATTTAAATATAAGGTACTAGTGTTATATGTTCGTCTGTGTTTGTGTGTATGTCGCATGCGTTACACTATAATGTTGGCTTTTTGTTCAAGTCTATGCCTTTGAATGTTGCGTATTTGAAGGTGATGTCTTACATGTATGTGTATTGGATGTTTTCATCCAAGCGATTTTACTATAACTGACCATTTTCCAATACAAAACATTTGCTTTATATGCTCGTTTATATTTTATATTTGCTTTATATTTCTGGTGAAGCGACATCCACTAACTTTCGTAATTACTGAAGCGATAGCCACCTCTTTCTTTAAAAGTGCGCGTTCAAAAGCTGTATCTAAAAAAAGAAAACATATAATCCCAGCCTAGCAATATTAGCTTATGATACTCACTGTTTGTTTTCGTTAAAAATACATGTATTTATAGGGAATGTGTAGCTTTAAAGCAGTGGCCTTGATGCTAGATACAGATGAACGCACGTGACCATGTACATAACATGTGCAAAGACACAACTGGCGCGGCACATGTTATTAAGAAATTACTCGAGTAGTGACTAACTATTTTTAATTTGCGAAATATGAGCTCTGTATTACAAAGCATGATGAAACAGTTTAGGCATTTAATGGCATCGTGCTGTTTGTGTGAATTGGTGAATGGTTGAACGTGTAAATCATATATTAAAATAGTAAGCTTTATATTGTGAATAAATTGCTCACAAATTTGATCAATTATTGCCGCATTCTAATTAATCGAATATCGATCATGCCATTACAAAGCATTTAAACCTGTGACGCTTTTCAAACGAAACAAGGGAGAACAAACCCGATCATGCATTAGCACTTACAAAAGAACCTTGACACATGTTAATCAGACGTTTTGTTTTATGGCAAAAGACATTTTCAGTTTGCTAGTTAGAGATGTCTACTAAATTAGTAAATGCCTTATCATTGATTGTTTTTTCAAAATAAAATCTATGTCATGCATGTCAATTAAATGTTCAATAAGCATATCAGAACGAACGTCAACTCAACAAAGCTTTTTTTTGATACAGTTGATTTTTTTTCCCGATTTGCAAATCTTGATTACTAATGGAGAAATAATTATCAAAACCTATGCAAAGAGAGATGATTTCAATTTTGAAATCGTTAATTAAGTATCCCCTATGAGATGTTCTCCGAGAAACATCTTATTGGGATATATGTTTCTCAACTTATTTAGTTTTACTAGAGCTTGTAGTCGAGGTGAATAATTTAGCATTCGTAATCTTTATATAACTAAAATCTACTCCACCAGGGCTACCGTTAACATAAACTTTAAAACATATTTACAACATTTTCTTATCGTAACACTGATCCACTTTTAAATATAAAAGTAAATTTAAGAACTCATCTGATCTGAAAAAGACTTTAACAAATATGACTTCTGTGTTTAAGTGATCACATATTTCGATATTGCACCCCCGAACTTAGTTTAAACCCACATTGGCCTTTTTTGCCACTGACAGTTGCTTTTATGTTTATGGTGTCGTATACTATGCTTCTCTTTTTCCCTTGTGTTTTTGGGCTAATGTTTGTTTGACTGTGTTCTGTGGAAATTACTTTCAATTAATATGCATTAAACCTGTAAGAAAAGTTATCAAAGATATTTTGAACCTATCATCACTGCATGTTACGTGGTTGATCCACTTACAGTTCGTAACTATGCTTTTCTGTTTAATTATGCGATAACTGAAAAGGAAGGTAACGTTTAATGTTGTCTTCAGCCTTGTCTTATCGTGCTATCAACGGTTCCTTTACTTTTTGCTCTTGCTTCTGAGAAGTCATTTGAGTAATAATTGTGTGTCTTTCAAGGCATTTTATATTCATATATACATGAGCATCTTTGTGTTTTACTAATATTTCTTATTAATGCTACTTATAGATTCCTATTTATACCGTCGTGTTTCATTGGGATGACAATGGGTAAGAGTGTGATTTGCACCCCAGAATGCACCCTTCAACCTTGTTTAAACTCCCAGCAGAGTTTTTGCCACTGACCGTTCCAATACTGTACGCCCGTTGTCGACCATTTTATGTATGCAGTTTCGCATACTTGTTATGTTAGTTGTTGTTTTTATTAAACCTAGATTATGGAGGACTGAGTTCTGCCACTTTTGAATTTACTTTACATATAACGCTTAAATAGCCGTTTAAAATATTTCAGCTATTGTACAGGGCATGCCACGAATCGATCCGTGACTAAGGTGCAAACATCTGCTACCAAAACAATCTTAGTTACTGCACGGCTTCAGCCCCACCCTAACTATTAAAACAAACTACTGATGTTACTGAAACTGCTGGACATGTTTGGTGTGTTAGAGGTGTTACTCTACGGCAATTGATGCTTATTGCATTTAAATTAACTAGTATAAATCATGTAAATGTTTGTTTTATTTCCGTTTAAATAAAAATATGATTCTTATAACGCATTTTTTTTTGTTTCAACCTTTTATAAGGAAGATTTATGTTTAGTATACCTAAAGACCCGTAATACATGTGCTCAATTTTACTTGATTTGTGCAATTCTATTTATACAGCCATTTAATTTATTTAAAACATATATATACACTTGACGACATTTTTAAGTACCCTGAATTTAAATGCTAATGAAACATGTACGGTTCACCACAATAGGGTTCGATCGCAGATATAGTGTGTTCTAAATAATTGTTTTCTCGTTTAGGAGAAAGCATTTTATTGGAAACTAGGGCCATACGCCGCTGGCAATGGAATAGTATTAAAATATATCCCACATTGAAATTTCCATGTTCACCGTCATATTAATACTATCTTCGGGATGTCTAAAATGTTCTTACTATTAAACTTTTAAATACTGACTGCTCTCTAGCTGGGGCTAGAGAGCTTGAACGATATAAAGCATGTTTAACTACCGTTTATGAACACTCTCAATCAAACTGATACTGCAGTATTTTTATGTTTATCGTGCGTTTCCTTTCTGGACCTTTCATACTTCTTTTATAACCAAATATTACATATCTGACATTTCGAAATTACAGATATCCATTGTTAAACTTGTCAATAAGTCTGCAAGGCCAATTTTAAAATTGTAACTTTTGAACATTTGAGGCTCGGTTTTATTGAGTCTGTTCATGAGATGTTATGTTAGAGGCAACACCTATCACATCCGCTAGCACGGCTTAAACGGTATTCTACTTCAAAGCCACCAACATTGGGCTCGTTTGTTAAAAATAACACCACTGATTCGTCAGCCGCCACACTGCACGAAACGAACTTTAGTTTGAATGTTAATACATGTACATACTGATACGGGAGGTCCTTTGGAAGCAACACGCACAACCAATAGAATAATGTAAGATACTCTGTTTTAGTGAGTCTGTTCATAAAATGTTAGAATTAATACCTTTCACGCCTTTAGCACCGGCTTAAACGGTATTCTGTTTCAAAGTCGCCTATATTGGAGCCAAAGGACCAGTAAAATACACAACTGATTCGTAGTGCGAGGAGACATTTTACAGCCGCCACGGTGCAGTAAACGAACGCTAGCGTGAATGTTAAAGAACTAACCCGCCAAATAACGGCAAAATCGTTAATCAAAACTCTATTCAGGTGTTCCTTTTGTATAATAATGTATATGTGAGGATTTAAAGTACAGGATTTGTCACGGGTTCTTAAAATACACGTGGTTGAACTTAAATGAACTATGAGCTGATTCCCCTTAATTAAACGCTCCTTATTTGGGGTTTGGCCTGGCTGGTTAAAGAAATATAAAAAGATCGGACAGGGAAAGTAGCATTCAAGGAGAACAGTCAACCACAAAACACAGAAACAAACACGCAAACAGACAAACAAGAAGGCAAAAATAATAATAAATGCAAACGACATCACAAACACAAAAGGGTTGACAATATGACTACCGCCTTGGAACGGTCAGTGGCAAAGTTAACCCGTTAATACTGTGTCTATAGACTCTGGAGTGACGCTCTCGGGCAGATACTAGGAGCTCGGGCGGATATGGGGGTAGATATGACAATTGCCATTTAATAATATATAAGTATTGATCATGTAGTTTTCATTATAGCAGACATTTATTGTATAACTAGTAACTATTTCATTTTTGTTCCAAAATTGCGAGAGTAACGATATCGCTGTTTATTTGATGTCGATCCCTTTCAGAGTTTTTCTTCGCCAAAGTATTACGAATAATTATATGACTGAAAATAGCCACACTTAATTTAATTAAACAAAAAATTGAAATTTTATAATAAGGAATTGTATATACAGTTCAAGATCTGACAAATGCGGTCGGTCACATATTTAGACATTTTAGTTTAACACATTTGGCGATATGTAACGTATGATCATGCGTTAGAGTTGTGCTTGATTTATATTATAAACCTGTCATTTGGGAAGATATACCTATACAAATACTGTATTGATAAAGCATAAATTGCAGGTGTCTTTTTGTGCTGTTATATACGATCTGTTTTGTCATATTCAGAACCAAAATTATTGTCGTGACAAGCTTATGGCCTGGTACGAAATTGTAAAAGATATATCTCCTGCAAAGTTCTGGCTTTTGTAAAGAGATAGTAATTTACCATATCAAGTAAGTAGCATTGATACAAAAGGTGATTGATCTTTACGTTTGGTAGTGTGTGACACTCATTTTGAAAAGAAAACATTAATCATTTTAATAGCAATAGACCATTATGTGTGATCTTAAAGTATACGTCTATATTGAATTATGTTTAACATGTCTATCAAGTTTATGGTTTCAGTCAGTGATTTTGAATACACAGGTTAGTTATCCTATGTAATAAAGAGTACTGCCGAGTATAATGTATTCAAATCAAGCGTAATATCTGCAGTCATTATGTGGGTCCTAATTGATACGATCTAGCTAACCATATTCCGAACTACTTACTTATGATGTGACTTTTAGTAGATAATGTCCAATTTATTTAGAAGTCCTAGCATAGAAAAACAGTAAAAACTGTAGCCTTGTGGAAACATATCTAGAATGTAATCAAATATATCAATATCTAACTCTCAGTTGTCATAAGTAATTTAACTATGTCCTTTTAATATTTACTGCATTCACTGTATACTAGTGATCCGGCATCTGTCTTTGTTATTGTGTTTATATAGCGCACTTAATAGTGATCCCAGGCGTACGACCTACACTTATATATATGTATGCGTGGTAAGTGTGTATCCAGGCGGGTATGTTATTACTTAAGTCGTGTGCTGTAGCCTTCTTCTATTTTAGAAGTGGTTGTTTGATTGTTTGAATGGTGTTTTACGTCATTTTCAGCACATGCAAGCTATATATGACGGTCGATTGTTTCGTGGTGGAGGCAGATCACCCATTGTTACCTACGTAGAGCCAGTACTGTATACCTTCGGCGTTATGACTTACAAGTCGAGCTCCCAATGGGATTTGAACCTAAAGCGGTGAGAGGCAAGACGTTTCAAACGCAGCGTCTTTACTATCCAGGCCACGTTTTATCGTGTGTTTTTATCATTAAAGCTAGGCGCCCCCGCCATAGTTCGTCTAAAGGTTCTTTTTCCGTGGTCGTGGTTGTTCGTAAATATATGCATTCCAGAAAGAAACTACCCTATGTTCGAGAAATATGTTTTATATAACAGTAGATACATATTATGTACTGAAAAGTGGATCATTGGAAGCAACAAACACAAACAAGAGAGTAAAGTAGCAGACTCGGTATTGTTAAGTCTGTTTATGAGAGGCTATATAATTTGCCATACATCTCACGTCCAAGCACCGGCTTAAGTGATATTCTACGTTAAAGCCACACCTATTGGACTTGATGATCCCAAAGGACCAGTAAGTAATAACTACTGATTCGTAGTCGGGCGACATTTTACAGCTGCAACACAGCACTAAACAAACGCTGGTGTAAATGTCAATAAATCCTGAAAAGGGATCTCTATTGATCATCTCAGGATAACAGTAAACGCAAATATCATATGCAAAAAGCGGTTCTCTACTAATTCGGTTCGGTAAAGGACAATAAGCTGATGCTGCATACAATATTTGAGAGCTCTATACATTGTTTTTTCAGTGGAGAAGATTTCTTAAATTTTCCCTTATAAATATATGTAAAACATGTCATCCCTGGGGCGGGGCAACATTTTACCCCAGGCAGGATCACCATTTGAACAAACTTGGTACAGGACCAGAAACCTATTTGTATAGTCTCATTTGTCCATGGTTTGTTTTTTAGTGTTTAAACGTGTGTCCTGTAGCTATAGTATTGCTTTCAAGAAGATATATATATTATTAGTTTTTCCAATTATGTATGTTCTTCGTTATTTGGGGAGAAGTCTGGTGGTTACATATTATAACATGCAATAGAACGATTCATAGTTTCATTTTCGGTTTTGTGCGAGTCTGTTGTTTGTGTGTGTCCCATCGCTATTATATTACTTTCAAGAGCGCTTTTTCCTAATTATCTATGTTCTTCGTTATTGGGGGCGATTTGTATTATTACATGCTTTAGAAAGTTTCATGTTTTCATTCATTGTTCATTCCGTAGTTTTTTAAAACATGTGTCCCTTTGTCATTGAATTAGTAATTAATTAATTAATATGTTCAAATGTTTCTTAATGATGGTTGATGAGGTTGAATGTTTAACTCTACTGATCAAAGGTCATCACGAATTTGCGTTGTGAGTCGGTGGGATATTCGACATCGGCAGTAGCAGCACGGTTTAGCAATTAGGTTCTCTAAAACCCTTTGTTTTGTATTCCGTTGCTACCGTATTGCTTTCTAGACGTAATTGTAATTATTTTCAAATGTGCTTTCTTATTTGTCAGTTAGGTTGATTATTTCTTATATAGTGTATTATTGTTTAAGACAGACAGTAATATTCACATGTTTTGTTTGTTTGTAATTGTATAAGTCGATTGCAATTTACACCGTTACAGTTTAAAAATGAAAACAATCTAGAAAAAGCGTGATGACCGTCAGTCACATAAATATGCACTTAACGAAATGCTTGAAATCATAACTGTTTAGAAGAGTTGAATGAAAACAAAACATAATAAAATATTTATCAAAAGATGTTATGACCCTATCATTTTACAACGCATGGCATGTTTATTGGCTGACCCATTTACAGTCAATAGTGGTTTAAAAAAGGGTATATGGTTCACCGAACTCCAATCGTACCATACTATCCTCCAAATTAAACGAAAATAAACGGAACAATGCAAATAAATGAATCCCCATAAGCCATAATTGTCAGACATTGATAGTGTTGCTTTTTAGCTTAAACACTTACATGTATGTGTAGCAGTAAGAAGCTGAAAAGTAGCTGTTTCCTTTCAACTCCACTTAGAACAATAAGACTATTTAGCCATTTATAACAACCATGTTTTGATGATTCAATGATAGTGACTCGCGTGCTACGCTGCTCATTGCCGGGAATATTTGTATTCTATTTTGCGTATTATATTGTATGATACATAACAATAGACGAGAGTAGCAGAGCTGAATTTATTGAGGGTGTTTTCTTATACTTTGATTAACACATGTTTACTCTTATCCGAACAATATAAACATATAAGGAGATAATAAATGAAAAAAACACATTACTTTAAAACATATTAAATCTCAAATAGTATTAGGAGGCGTTTTACCTTTTAAATATTTTCTTTAGATTTGTCTGTTCCTTTAAATAGTTTCCGTGCATTGGTGTAATCATTTACATACATTTGTTAAGGCAAAAATGAGGCCAATTATCATAATGTAATACAAAGCACGTTATGTGAATGATCCTTTTCGAAAACGGCTTTCAATCCCGTTATGAAGACTGTCGTAGAACCAACAATCAAACTTCGTGATTTGAATACAAATAAGCTTTATTCAAAATACTTTTTGCAATCGCACACTCAATAGCTATTGTAAACTTGAAGTAAAATATTCAATAACGAACTGCGGAGTGAATCGTTGCCGCAATCTCAAACCTTGTTCAACGTTATGATGTTGAAATCTAATAGTCATGTTTGTAAAACATGCACACACTGGCACACGTATAACAGCAACTATTTCAGAGAGTTGAAACAATGTAATCATTCATTTAAAATGGATACATGGTATTTGTTGTTGTTTTTTTTTCATAAAAAAATGACCAGGAATTTAATACGACGTTAGGTAGGACTCTTACTGATAACCCCTAAAACAAAGTACTCGATAGGGCATGCTAATTAAAAACTATGCTGCATTTTTGTCAAGCGTCAGTGGGGACATTATAAGATGGACATGAAACGCAAACAACATACCCGCTCATGTGTAAAACATTTGTAGCCATGACATAGATACATAGAAGCAAAGTATGAAACATCACTAACATGAAATGGTTAAAAAATGAACGGTCAAAGGCAAAAATACCGCTGGGGGTTTAAATCCAGGTTCTAGAGTGAACCGAACCTCACTATTTTTATCCAAAATAAACGAGACTGTTTAAATATTGAAATCCCTGATAGTCTATATCCTCTAATATATTCGGCGGCACTTTAATCAACCTATGTCACTAAGTCAGTTGGGTTTATATTTCGTTGTTGTGACATTATTATAAAAAGAATGCACATTTACCGGTGAGTGTTCATTAAAAGTGGTTAGGCAATATACAATTGAAAAGAAAAAACACCACCCACACGCTCGCCCAGCTATTACCTAAAATCTGTAGTTGTCCTGGAAATTAGAGATTGTCATTTCAGTTGAGATCCGTAGCTACCCTTTTAATGAATGTGCAATGTACCTTATACTTGATAGCCCATTAGGTGGGGTGTGGTGAAGGGGAGCGGATCACGGTCCCATGTACCCATGTACCCTACTTTGATGAAACTCTGTCATTTCAATAAACGGGTAGATCTACATGTATACAACATTTGTCTACGGTTTTACAAATTGAATGTTGTCATCTTTTCTATATGTATAGTGTCCGTGTTAATGAATTTTAAATACATACAACTTATGAAGTTACTTGAATTTACCCATGAACGAACGTATTTTAGTTTTTTTACTTCATAGGTACATTTCGATATATTCTGAATTGCAGATGCTAATATGAACATGAATAACAAATACAGATATAAAAATCGAACAGGAATTGTAGCATTCAAGGACGACAGTCAACCACAAACACACACATAAACAACGAACAATCCTATATACCCGTCAAAACAAACATAATGAAAATATTAAACCGGTGAAATATAGATAGGTATAACTGTCAACGCAATACAGCTCACATCCAAAAGGGATTTACGAAGATATTTTAATCATTTGCTTTCTTACACGAGGATAAGAGTGCGGTTATGTGAAACCTAGAACCCGGCTTAAACCCCGACATGATTTGCATGCTTCTGCCCGGCCTAAGGCGCTATCACTACAACAATTGTCAATCCTTCTATAATTAAATCGATTTAAGCTAACCAGGAGACCATACTGTCTACTGACCGTTCCAAATCGGTAACACTGTGGTCAACTTTTATTTGCTCATTTGACATTTGGTACTGCAGTTTCTATAGAACTAGCATTCTGATGTCGGATGTTCCACAACTTGCGTTCAAATGTTTATAGATATATAGTTTATTTTATACAAAAGGCCTCAGGCCAATGGGTACACAGTTGCTTATTTAACACTATACATACGGCTGCGTTCTGGAAATAATACACTCCAGTTCGACTTTTGCGTCTATTTTTATTATACAAGTACACTAGTCGTCCTTGATCGGATGTGCGTGTCTTGTTTTCTTAAACATATTCATTTGCAGTATTTATAGCATAATGCTAGGTTCCCACTGTCGTGCGATCCTTTTACAAACGCCACGATTGGCCATTCGTAGCTGATCGTGGAACTTCTGTGAAATTTCAGGTTTGGATACGAGGTGATGCGAGTCGATACGTTCTGATACGATTTGTTGCGCTCGGATGCGATCTGGTCAAGATTTGTCAATTTCAGGTGTCACGATCTGTCACGGTCTGATCTCCCGTTCATATAGGATCTCATACGTTCCGATAGGATTGTTTCGATCGAGTCCACGACTGGACCCCGACGGGTATATATACAGCCCGACTGACAATGGACTTCATTGTTTCTTGAACTTTTACAGAGTGAACACTACAACCCTCAACCATCGATGATGGCAGGAGTTGCGGATGATGCCAACGTGGCATTTGCAGTATTACTGTATACTTATATTATCGCCAGACAAATATGGGCACGAGAACTCGTAACAGATCGTTAGCGTTCGTGTAAAAACGTAACTACTCGTATCTACTCGCATTTACTCGCATCTTCTCGTATCAACTCCTATCTGCTCGTGAGTCATTCGTGTCAGGTCTTGAGCAATGGGACCCGACAGAGCGTAACAGATCGTGACAGATCGTGGGAGATCGCAACACATCTCAACAGAGCGTGGTGTTTGCCTTGTCTAACCTAGGTCACACCTACACGTTCTTGGCTACGTTCTGCCACGTTCTATACCGATCGTCCCCGTTCTAATAGATCGTGGAAGAACGTGTGACTTTTGGCGGGAAACTATGAATCAGCCGATCCCACACGATGAGCCACGACTCTACTAGGTTCTCTGGCGACTAGCCGGGTTTTCACTACGTTCATACACGATGTAATGTGAGAATTGATCATATTGGGTCGTGTCATGAACGTGTGTGCCAACGGCAATGCTACGTTCTGTCAAGATCATGCCCCGATGTATAATACGTTGTACTCCACGAACTCTCCCGACCATTCATGTTCTGTCACGTTTGTTGTACGTCCTGATACGTCCTGACACGGTGTCACAACGACCTCCCACGTTGCTGACACGATCACACCCGTCCCCAGAAGATCTACCACGTTCACAGACGATCATGATCACGTGATACTGTCAATTTCAAATACTATAGTATACATAGGGGCTTTTCTTCAGTTTCACACTTGTAATCTTGCATTCGAGCATGCCACCCAAACAAAAAAACGCTGCTAAAAAGGCGAAAAAGACAATTGTGAGGTGTGTGCCTAGAAGTCCGAGTCCTCCAAGTCATGACGCTTCGTATCGTCGTGATAGAACGTGACATTACTGTCGCGTTCTACTAAGATCTGCTACGTCCACGCACGATTGCCACCACGTTCTTACTACGGAAGCACTACGACGAGCCCAGAGTTACGACGATCTACTACGCATTCACACGTTCTATTAAAAGTCACACGTTCTGCCACGTCCATTTTGAAAGGTTTAAAATGAACGCGTCCACCCCACGACCTACCACGTATTGACAAGAGTTGACAGGATCACTCAAGTTCAGCTACGATGCGATTCACGTTCTCTCACGAGTAGCCACGCTCTCTTAGATCGTAGCATGGAAGCACGATTAGATGCGATCTGTCGCGCTTTGTTACGATGCAATACGATCTGATACAATGATCCCGATTGACAATTGATCGGGTTGATCGTAGAAAAATGTTGAACCGTTCAAAACATTTCTACGATTAAAACGATTGCCACGATTGCCACGACTGACCTCAGGATCTGATAAGATCTGATAGGATCACCAAGATTAGTCCACGATTAAGACCACGATTTCAATCGTGCCGAGAATCGTGATAGTGGGAACCTAGCATTACCAAGGTAAATGAAACATGACGTATAAAGGAACTCCTCGAGCGTCAAAAGTTTACATGGTGACGTGATGTAAAACATTATATTAGTTTGCACATTACCTCAATTATTACTTTTACAATGGATCCCAATGACGGATAACCTTATTGAAACGTGAATATGGATACATTTGAATTATAATCTTAGTGCACGTATATAACCGCTTAACAAGTATTGTGTTATTATATTCTTAGTGTTCGTATATAACCGCTTAAAGGTATTGTGTTATTATAATCTTAGTGTAAGTATATAACCGCTTAAAGGTATTGTGTTATTATAATCTTAGTGTACGTATATAACCGCTTAAAGGTACTGTGTTATTATACTCTTAGTGTACGTATATACCCGATTAAAGGTATTGTGTTATTATAATCTTATTGTACGTATATAACCGCTTAAAGGTACTGTGTTATTATAATCTTAGTGTACGTATATAACCGCTTAAAGGTATTGTGTTATTATAATCTTAGTGTACGTATATAACCGCTTAAAAGTATTGTGTTATTATAATCTTAGTGTACGTATATAACCGCTTAAATGTATTGTGTTATTATAATCTTAGTTTCGTGAATAACCGCTTAAAGGTACTGTGCTATTATAATCTTAGTGTACTTATATAACCGCTTAAAGGTACTGTGTTATTTTAATCTTAGTGTTCGTATATAACCGCTTAAAGGTACAGTGCTATTATAATCTTAATGTACGTAAATAACCGCTTAAAGGTACTGTGTTATTATAATCTTAGTGTTCTTATAAAACCGCTTAAAGGTATTATGTTATTATAATCTTAGTGTACGTATATAACCGCTTAAAGGTACTGTGTTATTATAATCTTAGTGTATGTATATAACCGCTTAAAGGTATTGTGCTATTATCTTAGTGTACGTATATAACAGCTTAAAGGTATTGTGTTATTATAATCTCAGTGTACGTATATAACCGTTTAACGGTATTGTGTTATAATAATCTTAGTGTACGTATATAACCGCTTAAAAGTATTGTGTTATTATAATCTTAATGTACGTATATAACCGCTTAAAGGTATTTTGTTATTATTATCTTAGTGTACGTATATAACCGCTTAAAAGTATTGTGTTATTATAATCTTAGTGTTCGTATATAACCGCTTAAAGGTATTGTGTTATTATAATCGTAGTGTAGGTATATAACCGCTTAAAGGTACTGTGCTATTATAATCTTAGTGTAAGTATATAACCGCTTAAAGGTATTTTGTTATTATAATCTTAGTGTACGTATATAACCGCTTAAAAGTATTGTGTTATTATAATCTTAGTGTTCGTATATAACCGCTTAAAGGTATTGTGTTATTATAATCTTAGTGTACGTATATAACCGCTTAAAGGTACTGTGTTATTATAATCTTAGTGTAAGTATATAACCGCTTAAAGGTATTGCGTTATTATCTTAGTGTACGTATATAACCGCTTAAAGGTATTGTGTTATTATAATCTTAGTGTACGTATATAACCGCTTAAAGGTATTGTGTTATTACAATCTTAGTGTACGTATATAACCGCTTAAAGTTATTGTGTTATTATAATCTTAGTGTTCGTATATAACCGCTTAAAGGTATTGTGTTATTATCTTAGTGTACGTATATAACCGCTTAAAGGTATTGTGTTATTATAATCTTAGTGTACGTATATAACCGCTTAAAGGTATTGTGTTATTATACTCTTAGTGTACGTATATAACCGCTTAAAGGTATTGTGTTATTATCTTAGTGTACGTATATAACCGCTTAAAGGTATTTTGTTATTATAATCTCAGTGTACGTATATAACCGCTTAAAGGTATTGTGTTATTATAATCTTAGTGTTCGTATATAACCGCTTAAAGGTATTGTGTTATTATAATCTTAGAGTAAGTATATATAACCGATTAAAGGTATTGTGTAATTATAATCTTATTGTACGTATATAACCGCTTAAGGTATTGTGTTATTATAATCTTAGTGTACGTATATAACCGCTTAAAGGTATTGTGTTATTATAATCTTAATGTACGTATATAACCGCTTAAAGGTATTGTGTTATTATAATCTCAGTGTACGTATATAACCGCTTAAAGGTATTGTGTTATTATCTTAGTGTACGTATATAACCGCTTACAAGTATTGTGTTATTATAATCTTAGTGTACGTATTTAACCGCTTAAAGGTATTGTGTTATTATAATCTTAGTGTTCGTATATAACCGCTTAAAGGTATTGCGTTATTATAATATTAGTGTACGTTTATAACCGCTTAAAGGTATTGTGTTATTATCTTAGTGTACATATATAACCGCTTAAAGGTACTGTGTTATTATAATCTTAGTGTACGTGTATAACCGCTTAAAGGTATTGTGTTATTATTATCTTAGTGTACGTATATAATCGCTTAAAGATATTGTGTTATTATAATCTCAGTGTACGTATATAACCGCTGAAAGGTATTGTGTTATTATAATCTTAGTGTACGTATATAACCGCTTAAAAGTATTGTGTTATTATAATCTTAGTGTTCGTATATAACCGCTTAAACGTATTGTGTTATTATAATCTTAGTGTACGTATATAACCGCTGAAAGATATTGTGTTATTATAATCTTAGTGTACGTATATAACCGCTTAAAAGTATTGTGTTATTATAATCTTAGTGTTCGTATATAACCGCTTAAAGGTATTGTGTTATTATAATCTTAGTGTACGTATATACCCGCTTAAAAGTATTGTGTTATTATAATCTCAGTGTACGTATATAACCGCTTAAATGTATTGTGTTATTATCTTAGTGTACGTATATAACCGCTTAAAGGTATTGTGTTATTATAATCTCAGTGTACGTATATAACCGCTTAAAGGTATTGTGTTATTATAATCTTAGTGTACGTATATAACCGCTTAAAGGTATTGTGTTATTATATTAGTGTACGTATATAACCGCTTAAAGATATTGTGTTATTATAATCTTAGTGTACGTATATAACCGCTTAAAGGTATTGTGTTATTATAATCTTAGTGTACGTATATAACCGCTTAAAGGTATTGTGTTATTATAATCTTAGTGTACGTATATAACCGCTTAAAGGTATTGTGTTATTATAATCTTAATGTGCATATATAACCGCTTAAAGGTATTGTGTTATTATAATCTTAATGTACGTATGTAACCGCTTAAAGGTATTGTGTTATTATAATCTCAGTGTACGTATATAACCGCTTAAATGTATTGTGTTATTATCTTAGTGTACGTATATTACCGCTTACAAGTACTGTGTTATTATAATCTTAGTGGTCTTATATAACCGCTTAAAGCTATTGTGTTATTATAATCTTAGTGTACATATATAACCGCTTAAATGTATTGTGTTATTATCTTAATGTACGTATATAAACGCTTAAAGGTATTGTGTTATTATAATCTTAGTGTACGTATATAAACGCTTAAAGGTATTGTGTTATTATAATCTTAGTGTACGTATATAACCGCTTAAAGGTATTGTGTTATTATAATCTTAGTGTACGTATATAACCGCTTAAAAGTATTGTGTTATTATAATCTTAGTGTACGTATATAACCGCTTAAAGGTATTGTGTTATTATAATCTTAATATACGTATATAACCGCTTAAACGTATTGTGTTATTATCGTCAATGTAGATTATTGACGAAGCTAAACACAGATGTAAACAATAATACAGATTGTTAATAAATAATTATATAAACAAGGGACCTGAGAGGGCAAACAAAGGGTTTGCGACGGGGCGCCATTGACACTGCTCTAGTTTATTAAGTAAACATGTTATCTCGACAACACATCTGATCTGCTAGATCATATGTTCTTTTGAATAAACGAAAAAAACAAACAAAAAAACAACTAAACCGGTATTATGTCAATGTAAAAGAAATATCAAATTATGTGAATAAGGAAAACATGCTTTAAGACATCCTGTAATATCACATGCATTTACGTAGCAAAGTGTGCGTTATATCGCAGCGTGTACGAGTACGATAAAGCAAACATCTTATCTACCAATAGCAAAGTCATTTATATTTATAGTTTACCTGTATTTATATATATAAAGATACAATTATAAACAAGTTAAACATTGTTCGTGTTTGCATTTTCTAATTTTCTCAACACTCATAACAAGAAAAGTATAACGCATGCGTTATATGTAGACGATTTTAAATAATGGGTTAGTTTGTGGAGGTTCTGTTCAAGTCACATACTTGTAGTCGTCGTTATGGAGATGACAGGAAGGTAAAGTGAAGAATTAAAAGATGCTTAATATATGAATACAGATAAGTTTTTTTTATTTGGTCTTAGGTAAACATTATTATACATGTTAAAGGGAACATATTCAAGTATTTTCAATTAAACGATTTACACCTGAGCTATTACAAAGGGAATTTCAGTGACAAAGCTACAATATAATATAAAAGTCATATTTAATTAAATTTTACAAGTGATTATCATATGAGCCCTATTTATGTTCATGTTACAGTTGTATTCAGGCTCAAAACCTCTTCGGAGTTGCCGATAAGGCAATCAACTTCGCATTTTAAAATAATTACAAGTGATGGTATAGACAATTTTTTTCTAGGTTAAACATTTAAATAGATGTCGAAATGGTTTGATGCCGAAACGAATAGGTGCTGATTCGTCTAGGTGTCGAAATGGTTTGGTGCCAAAACGTCCTAAATCGATATTGATTCACACACGATCAATCATTTCGAACAAACAGTTTATTACTTACACGGTATATATACAGAAGTATAGGTTTATTATTCGGGACATCCTATTGAGAGCTTTACACAGTATGTGACGTCACTGAGCTTCAGTCCAGATTGATACTGTGTAAAGCGCTCAATACGATGTCCCGCATAATAAACCTATACTTCTGAATATATACCGTGTAAGTAATGAACTGTTTGTCCGAAATGATTGACCGTCTCAGTTTATTTTTACAACATACTATATCAACGATCGAGCCCTAGTGAACAATACGGTCTTCTTAGAACGGAGTCAAGCTAAATACAAGCAATCAAATCATTCTTACTGTTTAAACATAGGCGTAGTATCAGGAGTGGGGAGTGGGGGTGAACCAGACGTAGGAACAGGAGTGCGGAGTGGGGGTGAACCAATACTCTGGCAAGATGAGAAGGTGGCAGGGTATTTGTTCACCCCCTCCCACTCACCCCAACAATGATGTGTTACTTTTCCAAATTACGTGTTGTGTTAATGTCTTAAAATTGTATAACATTAGCCATTTGACATTGGAAAGTAGCTACATGTATTTTGTTAATTGAAACGTGGTACACGCAAACAAATATATTGACTTGTCCACCCTATCTAAATTAATAAAGTTTAGCTTTTAAGTTTATTTCAGCCTTCGCGTTTCAAAGACAGATTTACAGATATCTTATAGCAGATGTATTTCATTAATAGCAACAATTCTGCGTATTTGCTAATCAAAATAACAAAGATTCAACTCCGAGGCAGTTGCCTCAGTGTAATCTGCACCAGTGTGCATCAACGTAGCTACGGGCCTTATTAGCGTCATAAACGGGGCCCTATTATGTGTAAACATTACAACTATTCGCGTGTAAAATGGAGTTGACCATTGTACATCTGCCGAATCTGTCATTTATAGCACGGGTGAAATATACCGGCATTTATAGTACGGTTTATGAACATTATATCATATGCAAGAACAAAGGAAAACCATTAAAGCTATGGTACAATAACGAAAAATTGGATATGTGTATTCTGTAAGTGAATGTTTTATGTAAATACATTTGTTAATTATAATTTTGTGTGGCTGGTGTTGCTTTCCTTCTTCTTACATTTTACTCGTAACGCACAACAAAGAGAACGGCATAAAATGTGCTAACAATGACGTAAAAACACCATTCAAACAAACAAAAAACAAATGACAATATTTTTGAAAGCTACATACCTTATACTTTCTTAAATCGCATGTTAAGCGTGCCTTTGTCTTGTAAGTTCATGTTCATTAGCTCACGGCTAATTCGGCTACTTTGATTAGATAGGACCGTGGTATAATGTTTAGTACCTCTGTTTAGTAATTTAGAGAGCATGCGTTCTAAACCAGCCATGACCAATGAAACCGAAATACTTAAACAAAATATTTACGCCTGACCATTCCTTCAGATGAGACTTAAAACTGGGTCTGCTCGCATAAACGCCCAATGCAATACAACGAGAATAAATGCACGCTTATACATAAACGCCCAGTGCAATACAACGAGAAGAAATGAACGCTTATACATAAACGCCCAATACAATACAACGGGAATAAATGAACGCTTATACATAAACGCCCAATGCAATACAACGAGAATAAATGAACGCTTATACATAAACTCCCAATGCAATACAACGAGAATAAATGAACGCTTATACATAAACGCCCAGTACAATACAACGAGAATAAATGAACGCGCATACATAAACGCCCAATGCAATACAACGAGAGCCCAGTGCAATACAACGAGAATACATAAACGCTTTACATAAACGCCCAATGCAATACAACGAGAATAAACGAACGCTTATACATAAACGCCCAGTGCAATACAACGAGAATAAATGAACGCTTATACATAAACGCCCAGTAAAATACAACGAGAAGAAATGAACGCTTATACATAAACGCCCAATGCAATACAACGAGAATAAATGAACGCTTATACATAAACTCATAGTGCAATACAACGAGAATAAATGAACGCTTATACATATACGCCTAGTACAATACAACGAGAATAAATGAACGCTTATACATAAACGTCCAATGCATTACAACGAGAGCCCAGTGCAATACAACGAGAATACATAAACGCTTTACATAAAGGCCCTATGCAATAAAACGAGAATAAATGAACGCTTATACATAAACGCCCAGTGCAATACAACGAGAATAAATGAACGCGTATACATAAACGCCCAATGCAATACAAGAGAATAAATGACCGCTTATACATAAACGCCCAATTTCAATATAACGAGAATAAATGAACGCTTATACATAAACGCCCAAAGCAATACAACGAAAATAAATGAACGCTTATACATAAAGGCCCAATGCAATACAACGAGAATAAATGAACGCTTATACATAAACGCCCAATACAATACAACGAGAATAAATGAACGCTTATACATAAACGCCCAATGCATTACAACGAGAACAAATGAACGCTTATACATAAACGCCCAATACTATACAACGAGAATAAATAAATGCTAATACATAAACGCCCAATGCAATACAACGAGAATAAATGAACGTTTATACATAAACTCCCAATGCTATACAACGAGAATATATGAACGCTTATAAATAAACGCCCAATGCAGTACAACGAGAATAAATGAACGCTTATACATAAACGCCCAATGCATTACAACGAGAACAAATGAACGCTTATACATAAACGCCCAATACTATACAACGAGAATAAATATATGCTAATACATAAACGCCCAATGCAATACAACGAGAATAAATGAACGTTTATACATAAAGTCCCAATGCTATACAACGAGAATATATGAACGCTTATAAATAAACGCCCAATGCAGTACAACGAGAATAAATGAACGCTTATACATAAACGCTCAATACAATGCAATGAGAATAAATAAACGCTTATACATAAACGCCCAATGCATTACAACCAGAATAAATTAACGCTTATACATAAACGCCCAATGCAATACAACGAGAATAAATGAACGCGTATACAATGTCATCAACGCCCAAAGCAATACAACGAGAATACATGAACGCTTATACATAAACGCCAAATGCAATACAACGAGAATAAATGAACGCTTATACATAAACGCCCAATGCAATACACCGAGAATCAATGAACGCTTATACATAAACGCCCAATGCAATACAACGAGAATAAATGAACGCTTTTACATAAACGACCAAAGCAATACAACGAGAATAAATGAACGCTTATACATAAACGCCCAATGCATTACAACGAGAACAGATGAACGCTTATAAGTATTGTGTTATTATAATCTTAGTGTACGTATATAACCGCTTAAATGTATTGTGTTATTATAATCTTAGTTTCGTGAATAACCGCTTAAAGGTACTGTGCTATTATAATCTTAGTGTACTTATATAACCGCTTAAAGGTACTGTGTTATTTTAATCTTAGTGTTCGTATATAACCGCTTAAAGGTACAGTGCTATTATAATCTTAATGTACGTAAATAACCGCTTAAAGGTACTGTGTTATTATAATCTTAGTGTTCTTATATAACCGCTTAAAGGTATTATGTTATTATAATCTTAGTGTACGTATATAACCGCTTAAAGGTACTGTGTTATTATAATCTTAGTGTATGTATATAACCGCTTAAAGGTATTGTGCTATTATCTTAGTGTACGTATATAACAGCTTAAAGGTATTGTGTTATTATAATCTCAGTGTACGTATATAACCGTTTAACGGTATTGTGTTATAATAATCCTAGTGTACGTATATAACCGCTTAAAAGTATTGTGTTATTATAATCTTAGTGTTCGTATATAACCGCTTAAAGGTATTGTGTTATTATAACCTTAATGTACGTATATAACCGCTTAAAGGTATTTTGTTATTATTATCTTAGTGTACGTATATAACCGCTTAAAAGTATTGTGTTATTATAATCTTAGTGTTCGTATATAACCGCTTAAAGGTATTGTGTTATTATAATCGTAGTGTAGGTATGTAACCGCTTAAAGGTACTGTGCTATTATAATCTTAGTGTAAGTATATAACCGCTTAAAGGTATTTTGTTATTATAATCTTAGTGTACGTATATAACCGCTTAAAAGTATTGTGTTATTATAATCTTAGTGTTCGTATATAACCGCTTAAAGGTATTGTGTTATTATAATCTTAGTGTAAGTATATAACCGCTTAAAGGTATTGCGTTATTATCTTAGTGTACGTATATAACCGCTTAAAGGTATTGTGTTATTATAATCTTAGTGTACGTATATAACCGCTTAAAGGTATTGTGTTATTACAATCTTAGTGTACGTATATAACCGCTTAAAGGTATTGTGTTATTATAATCTTAGTGTTCGTATATAACCGCTTAAAGGTATTGTGTTATTATCTTAGTGTACGTATATAACCGCTTAAAGGTATTGTGTTATTATAATCTTAGTGTACGTATATAACCGCTTAAAGGTATTGTGTTATTATACTCTTAGTGTACGTATATAACCGCTTAAAGGTATTGTGTTATTATCTTAGTGTACGTATATAACCGCTTAAAGGTATTTTGTTATTATAATCTCAGTGTACGTATATAACCGCTTAAAGGTATTGTGTTATTATAATTTTAGTGTTCGTATATAACCGCTTAAAGGTATTGTGTTATTATAATCTTAGAGTAAGTATATATAACCGATTAAAGGTATTGTGTAATTATAATCTTATTGTACGTATATAACCGCTTAAAGGTATTGTGTTATTATAATCTTAGTGTACGTATATAACCGCTTAAAGGTATTGTGTTATTATAATCTTAATGTACGTATATAACCGCTTAAAGGTATTGTGTTATTATAATCTCAGTGTACGTATATAACCGCTTAAAGGTATTGTGTTATTATCTTAGTGTACGTATATAACCGCTTACAAGTATTGTGTTATTATAATCTTAGTGTACGTATATAACCGCTTAAAGGTATTGTGTTATTATAATCTTAGTGTTCGTATATAACCGCTTAAAGGTATTGCGTTATTATAATATTAGTGTACGTATATAACCGCTTAAAGGTACTGTGTTATTATAATCTTAGTGTACGTATATAACCGCTTAAAGGTATTATGTTATTATAATCTTAGTGTACGTTTATAAACCGCTTAAAGGTATTGTGTTATTATCTTAGTGTACATATATAACCGCTTAAAGGTACTGTGTTAATATAATCTTATTGTACGTGTATAACCGCTTAAAGGTATTGTGTTATTATTATCTTAGTGTACGTATATAACCGCTTAAAGATATTGTGTTATTATAATCTCAGTGTACGTATATAACCGCTGAAAGGTATTGTGTTATTATAATCTTAGTGTACGTATATAACCGCTTAAAAGTATTGTGTTATTATAATCTTAGTGTTCGTATATAACCGCTTAAAGGTATTGTGTTATTATAATCTTAGTGTACGTATATACCCGCTTAAAGGTATTGTGTTATTATAATCTCAGTGTACGTATATAACCGATTAAATGTATTGTGTTATTATCTTAGTGTACGTATATAACCGCTTAAAGGTATTGTGTTATTATAATCTCAGTGTACGTATATAACCGCTTAAAGGTATTGTGTTATTATAATCTTAGTGTACGTATATAACCGCTTAAAGGTATTGTGTTATTATATTAGTGTACGTATATAACCGCTTAAAGATATTGTGTTATTATAATCTTAGTGTACGTATATAACCGCTTAAAGGTATTGTGTTATTATAATCTTAGTGTACGTATATAACCGCTTAAAGGTATTGTGTTATTATAATCTTAGTGTACGTATATAACCGCTTAAAGGTATTGTGTTATTATAATCTTAATGTGCATATATAACCGCTTAAAGGTATTGTGTTATTATAATCTTAATGTACGTATGTAACCGCTTAAAGGTATTGTGTTATTATAATCTCAGTGTACGTATATAACCGCTTAAATGTATTGTGTTATTATCTTAGTGTACGTATATTACCGCTTATAAGTACTGTGTTATTATAATCTTAGTGGTCTTATATAACCGCTTAAAGCTATTGTGTTATTATAATCTTAGTGTACATATATAACCGCTTAAATGTATTGTGTTATTATCTTAATGTACGTATATAAACGCTTAAAGGTATTGTGTTATTATAATCTTAGTGTACGTATATAAACGCTTAAAGGTATTGTGTTATTATAATCTTAGTGTACGTATATAACCGCTTAAAGGTATTGTGTTATTATAATCTTAGTGTACGTAAATTACCGCTTAAAGGTATTGTGTTATTATAATCTTAGTGTACGTATATAACCGCTTAAAAGTATTGTGTTATTATAATCTTAGTGTACGTATATAACCGCTTAAAGGTATTGTGTTATTATAATCTTAATATACGTATATAACCGCTTAAACGTATTGTGTTATTATCGTCAATGTAGATTATTGACGAAGCTAAACACAGATGTAAACAATAATACAGATTGTTAATAAATAATTATATAAACAAGGGACCTGAGAGGGCAAACAAAGGGTTTGCGACGGGGCGCCATTGACACTGCTCTAGTTTATTAAGTAAACATGTTATCTCGACAACACATCTGATCTGCTAGATCATATGTTCTTTTGAATAAACGAAAAAAACAAACAAAAAAACAACTAAACCGGTATTATGTCAATGTAAAAGAAATATCAAATTATGTGAATAAGGAAAACATGCTTTAAGACATCCTGTAATATCACATGCATTTACGTAGCAAAGTGTGCGTTATATCGCAGCGTGTACGAGTACGATAAAGCAAACATCTTATCTACCAATAGCAAAGTCATTTATATTTATAGTTTACCTGTATTTATATATATAAAGATACAATTATAAACAAGTTAAACATTGTTCGTGTTTGCATTTTCTAATTTTCTCAACACTCATAACAAGAAAAGTATAACGCATGCGTTATATGTAGACGATTTTAAATAATGGGTTAGTTTGTGGAGGTTCTGTTCAAGTCACATACTTGTAGTCGTCGTTATGGAGATGACAGGAAGGTAAAGTGAAGAATTAAAAGATGCTTAATATATGAATACAGATAAGTTTTTTTTATTTGGTCTTAGGTAAACATTATTATACATGTTAAAGGGAACATATTCAAGTATTTTCAATTAAACGATTTACACCTGAGCTATTACAAAGGGAATTTCAGTGACAAAGCTACAATATAATATAAAAGTCATATTTAATTAAATTTTACAAGTGATTATCATATGAGCCCTATTTATGTTCATGTTACAGTTGTATTCAGGCTCAAAACCTCTTCGGAGTTGCCGATAAGGCAATCAACTTTGCATTTTAAAAGAATTACAAGTGATGGTATAGACAATTTTTTTCTAGGTTAAACATTTAAATAGATGTCGAAATGGTTTGATGCCGAAACGAATAGGTGCTGATTCGTCTAGATGTCGAAATGGTTTGGTGCCAAAACGTCCTAAATCGATATTGATTCACACACGATCAATCATTTCGAACAAACAGTTTATTACTTACACGGTATATATACAGAAGTATAGGTTTATTATTCGGGACATCCTATTGAGAGCTTTACACAGTATGTGACGTCACTGAGCTTCAGTCCAGATTGATACTGTGTAAAGCGCTCAATACGATGTCCCGCATAATAAACCTATACTTCTGTATATATACCGTGTAAGTAATGAACTGTTTGTCCGAAATGATTGACCGTCTCAGTTTATTTTTACAACATACTATATCAACGATCGAGCCCTAGTGAACAATACGGTCTTCTTAGAACGGAGTCAAGCTAAATACAAGCAATCAAATCATTCTTACTGTTTAAACATAGGCGTAGTATCAGGAGTGGGGAGTGGGGGTGAACCAGACGTAGGAACAGGAGTGCGGAGTGGGGGTGAACCAATACTCTGGCAAGATGAGAAGGTGGCAGGGTATTTGTTCACCCCCTCCCACTCACCCCAACAATGATGTGTTACTTTTCCAAATTACGTGTTGTGTTAATGTCTTAAAATTGTATAACATTAGCCATTTGACATTGGAAAGTAGCTACATGTATTTTGTTAATTGAAACGTGGTACACGCAAACAAATATATTGACTTGTCCACCCTATCTAAATTAATAAAGTTTAGCTTTTAAGTTTATTTCAGCCTTCGCGTTTCAAAGACAGATTTACAGATATCTTATAGCAGATGTATTTCATTAATAGCAACAATTCTGCTTATTTGCTAATCAAAATAACAAAGATTCAACTCCGAGGCAGTTGCCTCAGTGTAATCTGCACCAGTGTGCATCAACGTAGCTACGGGCCTTATTAGCGTCATAAACGGGGCCCCATTATGTGTAAACATTACAACTATTCGCGTGTAAAATGGAGTTGACCATTGTACATCTGCCGAATCTGTCATTTATAGCACGGGTGAAATATACCGGCATTTATAGTACGGTTTATGAACATTATATCATATGCAAGAACAAAGGAAAACCATTAAAGCTATGGTACAATAACGAAAAATTGGATATGTGTATTCTGTAAGTGAATGTTTTATGTAAATACATTTGTTAATTATAATTTTGTGTGGCTGGTGTTGCTTTCCTTCTTCTTACATTTTACTCGTAACGTACAACAAAGAGAACGGCATAAAATGTGCTAACAATGACGTAAAAACACCATTCAAACAAACAAAAAACAAATGACAATATTTTTGAAAGCTACATACCTTATACTTTCTTAAATCGCATGTTAAGCGTGCCTTTGTCTTGTAAGTTCATGTTCATTAGCTCACGGCTAATTCGGCTACTTTGATTAGATAGGACCGTGGTATAATGTTTAGTACCTCTGTTTAGTAATTTAGAGAGCATGCGTTCTAAACCAGCCATGACCAATGAAATCGAAATACTTAAACAAAATATTTACGCCTGACCATTCCTTCAGATGAGACTTAAAACTGGGTCTGCTCGCATAAACGCCCAATGCAATACAACGAGAATAAATGCACGCTTATACATAAACGCCCAATGCAGTACAACGAGAATAAATGAACGCTTATACATAAACGCCCAATGCAATACAACGAGAATAAATGAACGTTTATACATAAATGCCCAAAGCAATACAACGAGAATAAATGAACGCTTATACATAAACGCCCAATGCAATACAACGAGAATAAACGAACGCTTATACATAAACGCCCAGTCAATACAACGAGAATAAATGAACGCTTATACATAAACGCCCAGTGCAATACAACGAGAAGAAATGAACGCTTATACATAAACGCCCAATACAATACAACGGGAATAAATGAACACTTATACATAAACGCCCAATGCAATACAACGAGAATAAATGAACGCTTATACATAAACTCCCAATGCAATACAACGAGAATAAATGAACGCTTATACATAAACGCCCAGTACAATACAACGAGAATAAATGAACGCGCATACATAAACGCCCAATGCAATACAACGAGAGCCCAGTGCAATACAACGAGAATACATAAACGCTTTACATAAACGCCCAATGCAATACAACGAGAATAAACGAACGCTTATACATAAACGCCCAGTGCAATACAACGAGAATAAATGAACGCTTATACATAAACGCCCAGTAAAATACAACGAGAAGAAATGAACGCTTATACATAAACGCCCAATGCAATACAACGAGAATAAATGAACGCTTATACATAAACTCATAGTGCAATACAACGAGAATAAATGAACGCTTATACATATACGCCCAGTACAATACAACGAGAATAAATGAACGCTTATACATAAACGTCCAATGCATTACAACGAGAGCCCAGTGCAATACAACGAGAATACATAAACGCTTTACATAAAGGCCCTATGCAATAAAACGAGAATAAATGAACGCTTATACATAAACGCCCAGTGCAATACAACGAGAATAAATGAACGCGTATACATAAACGCCCAATGCAATACAAGAGAATAAATGACCGCTTATACATAAACGCCCAATTTCAATATAACGAGAATAAATGAACGCTTATACATAAACGCCCAAAGCAATACAACGAAAATAAATGAACGCTTATACATAAAGGCCCAATGCAATACAACGAGAATAAATGAACGCTTATACATAAACGCCCAAAACAATACAACGAGAATAAATGAACGCTTATACATAAACGCCCAATGCATTACAACGAGAACAAATGAACGCTTATACATAAACGCCCAATACTATACAACGAGAATAAATAAATGCTAATACATAAACGCCCAATGCAATACAACGAGAATAAATGAACGTTTATACATAAACTCCCAATGCTATACAACGAGAATATATGAACGCTTATAAATAAACGCCCAATGCAGTACAACGAGAATAAATGAACGCTTATACATAAACGCCCAATGCATTACAACGAGAACAAATGAACGCTTATACATAAACGCCCAATACTATACAACGAGAATAAATATATGCTAATACATAAACGCCCAATGCAATACAACGAGAATAAATGAACGTTTATACATAAACTCCCAATGCTATACAACGAGAATATATGAACGCTTATAAATAAACGCCCAATGCAGTACAACGAGAATAAATGAACGCTTATACATAAACGCTCAATACAATGCAATGAGAATAAATAAACGCTTATACATAAACGCCCAATGCATTACAACCAGAATAAATTAACGCTTATACATAAACGCCCAATGCAATACAACGAGAATAAATGAACGCGTATACAATGTCATCAACGCCCAAAGCAATACAACGAGAATACATGAACGCTTATACATAAACGCCAAATGCAATACAACGAGAATAAATGAACGCTTATACATAAACGCCCAATGCAATACACCGAGAATCAATGAACGCTTATACATAAACGCCCAATGCAATACAACGAGAATAAATGAACGCTTTTACATAAACGACCAAAGCAATACAACGAGAATAAATGAACGCTTATACATAAACGCCCAATGCATTACAACGAGAACAAATGAACGCTTATACATAAACGCCCAATACTATACAACGAGAATAAATAAATGCTAATACATAAACACCCAATGCAATACAACGAGAATAAATGAACGTTTATACATAAACGCCCAATGCAATACAACGAGAATAAATGAACGCTTTTACATAAACGACCAAAGCAATACAACGAGAATAAATGAACGCTTATACATAAACGCCCAATGCATTACAACGAGAACAAATGAACGCTTATACATAAACGCCCAATACTATACAACGAGAATAAATATATGCTAATACATAAACGCCCAATGCAATACAACGAGAATAAATGAACGTTTATACATAAACTCCCAATGCTATACAACGAGAATATATGAACGCTTATAAATAAACGCCCAATGCAGTACAACGAGAATAAATGAACGCTTATACATAAACGCTCAATACAATGCAACGAGAATAAATAAACGCTTATACATAAACGCCCAATGCATTACAACCAGAATAAATTAACGCTTATACATAAACGCCCAATGCAATACAACGAGAATAAATGAACGCGTATACAATGTCATCAACGCCCAAATCAATACAACGAGAATACATGAACGCTTATACATAAACGCCCAATGCAATACACCGAGAATCAATGAACGCTTATACATAAACGCCCAATGCAATACAACGAGAATAAATGAACGCTTTTACATAAACGACCAATGCAATACAACGAGAATAAATGAACGCTTATACATAAACGCCCAATGCAATACAACGAGATTCTTATTTACGTTTTATGCGTTCTAACCACCGAGATCTATATGGACACTTTGAGAATATAGTACATTTTTGTTTAGTACCCTTTTAATGATGAAAACCCAAAACAACTTAACATATTTAAACACACCTCAAGATATATCCGTATATAATATACCATATCGCGCATCTTGCGTGACGTAAACCATAGATTATCAAATTGACCTATAACTTTAAGTTGTATTGAATATCACATATAGCTAAGATATTTTAGATATAATCTGATGTTCAGTGATTTAAAATGCAAGAGGATAATGCAACGTGGAAACCTAATGTTTGGTTGGTAGTATCAGATATATTGTATTGTGCGTTAAAACTTAACTTTTGTTAAGCTCCGTTGATTTGTTTTATTTAGGAATACAAAAGAGTGACACTAGTTCAATGCTATTTGTATTTTACTGCACTATTTGTATGAATTTAAACAGCGATTCGTCTAGGTTTAGCAAAACATGTAATTAACACACAATTGCTTTTAAAGGGACATATGACCATCTTTAAGGGATTACCAAGCACTGAAATTAGCGTCACGATTAATTTATCCAGTATCATGTTGACTTTAAATGATAATGATTGAATATAATTAAATACATTTTTGAGTTTGTTTTTTCGTCTTATTTTACCATAAGTTTACTACGGAAACGTATATCGGCCTCGTCATGTTAAAATAACTGAAGGTTTAACATTACTTAACACGTTCCGTCTTAAGGTATTTCAGAAGACACCTTCTATGATCGCAAATTGAATCTCTTTGACAAAATAACGATATCATAACCGATTTCTGAAAATAAATAATGGGAATAAGTTTTTTTTTTTATTATTAAATCAAATTCTTTAGGGAATTAATATAGTTTTAAATTCTTCATTTCTTAGTTAAGTCGATTAATTTTGGACAATTTAAAAATAGAATTTTGTAAATCAGTAGTGTTATTACTTACTGGTCCTTTGAGACCATCAAGCCCGATTTGTGTGACTTTAAAATAGAATATCGCTTAAGCTGGTGCTAGGAGGCGTAAGAGGTGTTGCACTCAACATTACTTCTCATGAACAGACTCAATAAAACCGAGTCTGCTACTTGTATCTATTTTTTGTGCTTGTTGCTTCCAATGGAACACCTTTTCAGTATGTATTGGCATTTAAACTAGCGTTTGTTTAGTATTGTGTGGCGGCCGTAAAAAGTCGCCCCGACTACAAATCAGTAGTGTTATTAGTTACTGGTCCTTTGGGATCATCAAGCCCGATCATTGTGGCTTTAAAGTAGAATATCGGTGCTAGGATGCGTGATTCTTTGAGAGTCTCACCGATGCGAATTTAACAAATACTATTGGACCACATATAGTGTTGGAAGTATCGAGCATAATGACATATGTACCACATATAATGACGGAAGTACAGAGTATAATGGCATATTGACACATATAATGTTAGAAGTGCCTACCATAATGACATATGTACCATGCACATATATTTGCAAAACTACCGAGTATAATGATATATTGTCCACATATAATGACTGAAGTACCAAGTATATTGACATACGGATCACATATAAAATTGGAAATCCCGAGAATAATGACATACGGACCACATATAATGTTCGAGGTACCTAACATAATGACATATGGACCACATATAACGACGGAAGCATAATGAAATATGAACCGCATACAGTGGCGTAAATATCGAGTATAATGACGTATGGACCACATACAATGGCGGAAGCACCGAGTATAGTGACATATGGACCACATATAATGTTTGAAGTACGGACTATAATGATATATGGACCACATATAATGCGGAAGTTCCGAGTATAATGCCATATGGATCATATATAACGTCAGAAGTACCGAGTATAACGACATATGGACCACATATATAACGTTGGAAGTACCGAGCATAATGACATAAGGACCACATATACTCTTGGAAGTACCTAGTATAATGATATATGTACCACATATAATGACGTAAGTATCGAGTATAATGGCATCTGTATCACATATAATGTTAGAAGTACCAAGTATAATGATATTTGTACCACATATAATGGCGAGAGTGCCGAGTATAATGACATATAAACCACATTTAATGTTAGAAATACCGAACAAAATGACATATAAACCACATATTATGGCGGAAGTAATGTGTATAATGACATATTTACCAAATATAATGACGAAAGTACCAAGGTAATGACATATGGATCACATATAATGGAGGAAGTACCGAGTATAATGACTTATGGATCACATACCGATTATGTTCCAAATACCGAGTATGATGGAAAATGGACCACTCATAATAGCTAAACTACCGAGTATCATGACGTATGGACAACATATAATGTTGTAAATAACTAGTATAATGACATATGGATCACATATTATGTTGGAAATAACGAGTATAATGGCATATGGACTACATGTAATGTCGAATATTATGCCATATGAACTACATACAATTGAGGAACTACCAACTTGAAGTATAATTACATATGTTGTACTTTGTCTAATGTATTTATCATGCCATAGCTATTTGAAATTGAATTTATTAATTACTAAAAGATCAATGTAATTGTAATTCATCAATATTCAGAATAGTTTAATTTATTGGAAGTAAATTGTGTTAAACAAACTGGTGCATTAGATATACTATAGAATAATATTTATTTAAACCTATATCTGTTTGAATTGTGTACGTTTATTTTAACATATGCTTATGTTTTTTCCTAAAATATCTGGTTCGTTTTTGAACTGTTTGAATAAAATAAAATAACTTTTTATCTGCCTGGTGTACCTGTATTTAACTTGCTTATTTCATACCGTTTTATGGGTTAGGTAACTATTTAATTGGTAATGTTAAAATGCTTTATAAGAAGGCAGCACTCTACCCTTGATTTAGACTTTCTAAAACATATTGTTCAATGTATTCCATGTATATATTCATTCTGCTTCACTCAAGTACACTTTTCAGTTAACTGTTATATAAATCAATTAAAATAATGACACAGTTAATGCCGGGTAATGAAATAAGTAATCTACTCGGTTAATAGGGAATTCGCAACAAGGAAATACTTTATTAATTATTAGATTAACTGATTAATGCCGAAAACTACAGATTTAAAAATACAATAATAAACAATTATATATGTCAATAAACATTTACGATATTATGCGAAGAAATTTTATACATGTACTAGTATACGTTACAACCTGTGTATATACCTGTGTCTTTACATTCTAAATGGTTATTTATCAAGATATATTAAACTGAAATAGTAAATATATAACATACACAAAATACTTACTTTATTCGGATTGCGTGTTCAAATGTCCTTCATTTAATCATAATTCATGTCCAAATTGTTTGAAGTAAACCTGTTCTGAATTCGCACACAATTATACTAGTTTGTTTCAAATATCGTCTTTAACAATCGGTACCCTTTGTGACTGCTGTGGTATTAACAAAGACTAAGGTATATTGTATACGAATGTCCTCATTCGTTGCCGAATCACACGTTTTGTTATGCTTTTTTTCAAGGCCTTTTAGCTCAATATTGCCGGATCATTTATCCAATCAACACTCAAAACACATTTGAATGAGTTTGAATGGGTTACGCAACGTTCAACTTAAAATATCTTATGTATACCTGTTTAGCCATAGCCTTATAGTAATACACATTAATTAGTAGAAAATCAATAAATAATCGATTCCTTAAAATATTTGTTATAGGTAAATTATATTTAACGGAGAACACACTATGCATAATTGCATTAGAACTTCGAACTTCCGAGTACAGAGTTTCACCAGTCAAGTAGCAACCGAAATCAATGTACAGAAGGTACTGAGAGCATGGTGAACTATGATTTGCGCATCCATGTAATGGAAGGTTTCTTTCCAATCACGCATGAAATGGATGGACTGAAAATGTGTCAACTCTTCTTAATAATAATACATCAATGCATGTAATAATACATCAATGCATTGTTTAATGTATCTGGAAGTAAGGCGATTGAAACAAGATAAAGTAAGGCATATACAGAAAAAAAGAAGGGAACAAAAGGAATGATTGGTTATAATGAAAATTAATCTACGAAACGCTTCAATATATCTGAACCATATCTTCATAGATGTTAAAGTGTATCAAAAAACATCACCTGTCATCACCTGTCAAAGTTTGAGTCATTAGAAATGAATATAAAGTCAAAAAGGTCAAGATGGCTAATTTTGCCAATTCAAGGGGAGATAATTCGTAGACCCTTTGACAAACATAGCTGAATTAGAATAGGAAACAACCTTGCATTTATATCGACCTACTATGCAATATGATTAAAATCAAATGAACACGAGTGTAGTCTGAAACCCCCGCTGCACAAAGTGACAAATTCTCCCTGAACTGTAGTGGGACCTTCAACTAAAAGAACATATGTTTTTCACACAACTTGTAGTAGAGACATACAGACTACACATATACAAAACATAACTTATAAATCCTTGTGCTCATTTGATTTTAATCTCACAACTCGGAGTATCCCTGGATTCGGGATACCGTTGTTATTTATTCTCACAACTCGGAATACCACTGGTCTCGGGAAACCGTTGTAGTTCATTCTCACAACTCGGAGTACCACTGTTCTCGGGATACAGTTGTGATTTAATCTCACAACTCGGAGTGAACATGATGTTCATACACAATTATTCCGTCGTTATATTTTTCAACCATGTATGTGAACTTGATGTGAAGGCCCGGGCCTTTTGGCCTAATAGGTAGCTACGATACTGAGAATTTCACGATTCATATCCCTAATTGTAATTTGTGCGTGGATTGTTTTTTAAGTCGACAAATCGTGTGTTGACAATAATCACCAAAGTCAAGGTAAATTCCGTTTACTACCTTAGGCCTAAACAAGAACGTGTTTTTTTACTGTCACCCAACCGAATCGCCGTTTTTTCCCCCGACACAACTGTTTACCCATTTATTTTTTTGTTGCTTTGTTTTGTTTTTAAACATATTTGTGTTTTGGCCTTAACAGAATATAATTCAATCAGTTTTGCATGTAATTTGAAAATTGTAATAAAAGGTAACATATTTGTGTTTAGAACTACTCTTGTTGTGTAATGTATATCTCTCAATGCTACAGTCAAACGTTCGAGTCCCGCTTGTTCCAAGTTTGCACATTGAGGAATGTTTGACAGCTGCTCACTAACCCGAGGCAGAACTGTGGTTCTACGAGTGTGTTTCAAAACAGATGAGGTCTACCTCTACCTCTACCAAATTGACGCATAGATAAAAGTCGTAAACATCTTTTAAAAAATGCCCCCACTCTCTACACACACACACATAATTTGTTTTCCGACTCTAGTCTTAAAGGGAGTACATCAGGCTTTTTATTGGATTCTAGGTGTCCGATTTAAAATTGACAAATATTAATATTTTTTATTCTACATGAACAAAACATAATGAGCCTACAAAATCTTTTATTTGCAAAGAAATTCTGCACAGTAAAACGTGCTATCCTAGGTGACGCACCAAGATTAGTTTCAGCATATTTCGTGCGATTCCACCCTAGCTATATGGTGTTGTGAAACTTTAGACATTAACAAAATGGTTCTAGCTTCACATTTTGATTGATAGTGTTTTATATCGTAAACTGGAACAATTTTATAATTTAAGATGTTTCTAGAAAAATCCTGATTTACCCCTTTTAACACCATTGGGCATGAATTAAACAAACTTGTTTACATAAAAAATTGGGTCCTTCTCAGATTCGAACCCATCCCGCTCGCTTTATATCTTTCTAGGACTGCAGCTCTCCCGACTTAGCTAACAATCCTTTACACATTTTGATGAACTATAAAGGGACTTATTCTAAAACCGGAGTGTCCGAATAGACCCGAAGTCTAAAAATAGTCATTCGGGATCAAATGACATCATATATACACAGTCAGAAGTCAGAACTTGTTGATTTGCATTCGGTCTCGCCGACACGACTGGCACAAGTATTCAGGATTATTTTACTACCGAATCAGTCATTTTAACTTCATAGCAAGAGAGGTAAAAACTTAAGAATATTACACAGCGTACTACAAAGTAAGCTAAAAATCTTATTCCGCAGAATGGGCAGCAACAACTTTTTACAAAGGATAGTAGCTTATGTGATAACCATTACTGACCAAACCTATTAAATATTATATGAAGACTATGCAGACCATGTATATTTCTTAAATATATAAATCCAAGAAAGATGGAAGATATGCGTTTGATGGTGTTAAAAGAGAAATAAATTATAAAATTAACTAGTTACAAATCTCAATACACTATCATAGGAGAGCAATACAGCGTATGAATATATTGTACCCAAGATCACGTGATAATCACGTGATGATGATGAATGATCTATTTATAGAACGCACAGCAAAACGATAAAACAATAGAATAAATAGCTACATAAACAATATATAACTTAAACAATACATCAAGGAAATTATTTGAAATTTCTACATGACATTACCTTATTTGTATCAGCACCAGAAAAGAAGAAACACCTGTTAAAATATGGGTCTTCTTTTTCAGGCAATGCGTCGATTCATCAGTGACGGTGAAGTTAGGATTCGTGAAAAAACATGGTTACTAAAGCTTGGTGAACAAATTTACCATGCTAAAAAATGAAGGGTGAGCATAAAGAACTTACAAACATGATCAAATGAACATAAATTCGGGCGGATTTTACCTCTTTGTCTGAATAGCAGTCGACCTATTCTTGCCCGGAACCACATGGGTCGGCTAGACAAACGGTCACAAAAGATATCATGACCCTTCATTAATTTCCTAGACGTCTTCATAATTTCACGCTTGTCTAATTTTCTACATGGCGTATCCTTTTTGATGGATAATACAAAATCCCGGAGCTTGAGAACGAGAAGTACTGCTGGAATCTCTTCAAAGAATGTCATGACCCTTTAAGGGACTCACGGCAGTAGTGCTTTATCTCCTTAAGTTAGTACAAGTAAAAATATCTATCCAAAATCTGAATTGTTTAAATTGTACACATGTTATTTTGCGCATCGACTTCACCTGTTTACATACATGTACACATCTGAAGATGTCAAGGAATAACGATGCTATAGTTTGTTTTTATTTCCATCTGCGTTAAAAGATTGATAACTGCTTTCTCGATAATGTTACCCGCATGTCTGTGTTTATTTTACGACTTTTATGTTCATGTCTGGGACAGAAACTTATATAGAATTATATGTCAGTATATTAACGTGGCTTTGTGAGATTGGTAGTTCTTCAGTATAATCCTAAAGACAGACAACCTCCGTTAATAAGTCAGCTAATATAGATTTATAGAGAAGACAATGCAGCGTTACATGTAAGTCTCATGGACTAAACCATTTCAAGGAAAGCAAACACAGGGGACTGATGATTGTTGAAATAGCAACTATGACTGATGGCCGCTACGTTACTTTGGCCGCCAAGTGTCAACGTGTCAACACTGTACAGTTTACGATTTAACAGAAGATAAAACAAGTACAGGACATACAGGGAACGCAGTTAACCGATAACACACTTTCAAAACAAACAACACTTTATGACAGAATAACTATATAGAAACGAAGAATGCGACACCAACAATATAAAAAAGGGGTGACGACAGGGTAATCGTCTTGGAATAGTCAGTGGTAAAAAGGCCGCAGGGGTTTAAACCAGGTTCTAGCATTGCCAAACCTAACTTTTACCCTATTGTCATCCCAATAAAACAGCAGTGTAAATGAAGAAATCGCCGACAGGCTATATCCATAACTATTTAGGCAAAGTAATAGGCAATATATAATTAAAATACGAAGATCGTGTATTATATACTGAAAAGAAAAAGAAACGCATATTGGGTATTTCCGCTATATATATTTTATGTTAAATATGCTACTGCTAATCGAATGGAGCAGGACAACATTAGGCCTATCCTTTCGGAAAGAACGTTTAAACAGCACCGAAAACACCACTGGTTACCCCTTTAAAGTTTCATTATCGACAGAATGCGCATTTGGCTCAAGCAGGTGAGCAAACTTAGGATGTAAACGTTGCAAGTAGTATAGAAACTGGGGGTACCAGGCCAGTTTTCCCTCGCGGGAAATGAGAACAACTGTGAAATATGCCAGGGGGGTACTCAGGCGTAACTCTCATTTACACCACCAAGATCTAAATGTAAGTCACGCCTAAATCAATACCCCAACATATTTCAGCAGCTTTCTCAAGCAACCCCGCTCAGGAAAACTCGCCTGATACCCCCAGTTTCTATACCACTAATCAATCCGGTTTGCCATTTTAATAACATAACATTTGCAACTCGTTAGGAGACGCGCAATTTTATTGTATGTCTACTTTCGTCGAATCTACTTTCGGCGAAGTTTTTCAATAGCATTTGCAACTCGTTAAGCAAAGTCAGACGGAACCGGGCAGTAGTCTTCATCATCGCTCTGCATATCATTTTACTTGTATGCTAGCGTATCTTGTCCATTTTCTAATATGTACCGTTTATCATCATAAGCTGATAAACTTTTTTTATGTATTGCATAGCTACTTATGTTATGCTTTTGTGATCTAATAACTTTCATCTCATGATGAGCTTCTGTTGCTGTAAACAAATTCTTTTTGTAATCATCATGTGCTATCTGTTTTTTAACAACACACTTTTTAACAGCCTTGCATTTCTTTGCGTTAACCTCGTTATCCAGCACATACGAGTATAGTTTACTTCGCAACCCAACAAATTCAGCAATGGGTATTCCGCACGTTTCATCTTTCATCTTGCCAATAACTTTTTTATTATCATTAAAATGAAACTGACTTTTTGGATCATAATCGCAATTATCAAACAGTTCTTTACCCTTGTAAAAGTCCGCATACACATCTTTTGTTTTTATTTCATAACACAAGGAATCGGTATCAGTAAATAATAACTTAGCTTTTTTATCATAATTGTTTTTGATATAGTTGTAATGGAAATCATACATCAAATATTTTGACAAGTCTAAAATACACATGCCAACATAAATAGGACGATTTAAAACTAATCGTTATTTTATTCTGTTTACAGCAAATAAATTTTCATTAAACATTTTACAAGAATTAAATGAAGGTCTTGCCGCATATTGTAAAAGGACCTCCTCGTCGTGAGTCAATTTAACATTAATTATTTTTCTCTAGTTTTCCATAGTTTTACAAAAAACTGAATTGTTCATCAGTTTGAAGAAATCCTTTTCAAAAGCATTTTTACCAGCTGTCCTCTTGGTAGTATTAAAATCTATGTATGTCTTTAACCACTCTGATTCGTCAAACTGTAGTATTCGATGTATTTTTGTCACCTTTAATCCAAGCGTTTTGTAGAATTCTAAGTTTCTAAAATGCACGACATACTTTTCTTTATTTTTCAACGTCGTAACAAGTTTATTAACACTACAATTTTCTAGATTAAACTTTTGTTTTAAATTTTTACAATAGTCTGACAACCACTCATCTTTTATATTTAAACTTCCTGGGGCGAGAGGATAATCATTATGCGAGTCATGTAGTTTTTCGGGATACTCGATATCGCACTCAACAATGTAATTTGATTTTCCTTTTTCAAATGTATCAACCCACTTGAGGTACCAGTAGGTAACGGCTGACACATGGCCCACCCGTACAAATTATTGGCATCAATATATATGATGTACTTGCTTTCTTTTCTCTTGTCATAGTTTTTCATTTATTTATTATTAGCCTGTGAATATCTATTTGCAAAATAACTCGTACCACCTCTTAATCCTTTTTCCACAAACAAATATTGGTCAATATCAGTGATTAAGTCAAGTTGAATACCAGTCATCTTGAGGCACGCATCCCAGGCTAACCCAGGACTACTGAAGTAATGGCAAGGATCTAATTTGTAATACTCAATGCACATTTTTCTAAAAAAAGAGTATGATAATGGACCTTTTGAAACGGCCGAGCACGACACATACGAAATATTGCAGTCTCGGTTTGATTGAGACTGTTCATGAGTGGTAGTGAAATATGCTTGCTACCGCTCACGCCCTCTAGCCCCGGGTTGAGCAGAACTCAATATTCATAAAATCAACAGCACACAATTTTAACCATCCCGAAGATGGCATGCATATGGCGGTGGACATGGAGCTATCCTTCTTTAACGTATTCCCCATGTCGTACGGCGTATGGTCCCAGTATCTAATAAAATGAAATGCCCCGAAGAGCGAAATAAACATAATGGAATTTAGTTGGGAGCAGCGGTTATGAAGCCTGCGTATAAAAAGCAGACAACATATCCTATGAGTGGTTAAACAATACCCAGAGCCTTTTATCGGCCGGAGTAGTGGAACCACCGAATAAAAATTATGTAAGAAAACAAAAGAAATTGAAAATGTACCACCGATAACTAACTATAAGTATCGGGCTCAGCGATCTCCAAAGATCGAATGAATAACAGTAAAAAACATCTGTCAATAACAGCACATCAGTTATAAGATACAGATCATGATATTCTCCCATACTTTTAATCTTAAATGTTTCCATATGTTTTTAGCATGATCATAATCCGCATCTGAAATGTGTTCATCATTTAATTGGGAATAAAAGCTATCTTTGCTAGGTAACTTGATATCCTTGAAGCGTTCAAAACTGTTCATATAATCATAAGGATAAACGCCTTTTTCTTTTTAGCAAGTCTAACTTTTTACCGCTGTATTCTTGAGATATGTATTGAAACGACCTAACGTTTTTTACTAGATTATCTAATGATTGGGACATGAACTGAAAACTATCAATAAACACTAAACTTTTTCCTAACATGAAAGCCATATACTTTTCCATGTTATTCGGTATAACATTTATGTTTTGTTTGAACTTTCCGATGTGCTGCATTATAAAGTGAGAATCATATCCTCTCAAGTTATGAAACACAACAGGTATTTTTCTAGTCGACCTGAAATTAATATTACATATGTCATGAGCGCTTCCCCTATACTTCCCAGTTATATGAAAATGGTCCCTGACTTTTCTGATGGAGTTTTTGTATGCCACTGTATAACCCGCGTCGCCTTTTTTGAGAGTTGTTGCAAAACCATTACCACACATATGACATGATTTAGATTTTTTGAATCTAGCTTCTTCTACCTGCGACATTACTAGATCTTTTTTAAAGTCTGCATTCATAGTTTTTTTGCACCACTTTTCTTCTTCTATCATTTTTTCCAAAAACTTGTAAACAGCATTTGGTCCTCTGTATGTCGCAACTGGTTTTGAATATTGATCATCATAACAACAAACAACCTTATACCCATAACTGCAATCAGTATACTTTTGATATGCTTCCGTATGTGATTTTTTTAGGATTGTTTGATGCTGAAGAAATACTTTCGGTTACTGCTTCAAAATCAGCATATATAACAAACGGAACCATTAGCTGCCTGTCATAGTTTTTAAACTTAACTTTTTCATCTTCGTTTGGCATTTTTATTGCTTGTTTTCCATTAAGTGAGAGACAAACAGGTTTATGTTTTTCCAGAACTCTTTCTAATGTAAAGCATTGTAGGCATGTTTTACAAAACCATTGTTTTTCATTGTGCGCTGTTTGATTATACATCAAACTGTTAAAGTTTTTTATCCATACGTAATGATTTTTTTCTTCTTCGGTGATCAAAAGCATATCACATGTTTTTTCTGCTTTATTTTTTGATATGTACAAAGGGTATACTTGATTATCTTCATATCCAAATATGTTAAAACAAATGTTGTTTTGTTTTTCTATTTTTGGGATTTGTTTGATAGTAACAGGAAATGTTATTCCCTTATAATCAAGATCATCAATATGCTTTTTGTACTTTGTTATTCTTTGTGGTTTATTATTGACAGGGAATTTATAAGCCAAATGGCACCATCTAAAGCATTCATTATCTTTTTCATTTTTTATATTTATTAATCCTTTTTTAGAATTAGCAAGTTCTTTTGGTAAATCTAAATAAGAGCTACCTCGTAAAGGCTTATACTTTATTCTATTTATGTAATGTGCATCTACTGATTCAATTTGCCAACCACTTCCCAGCTGAAGCCAATTTCCAATTCTATTTATAATTTCTTCTCGTGCTTTGTCTAATGCTTCCGATATTTGATTTTTATTTAATATTATTACAGCCTTTGAGGCAAAGTAAGCTGTTTTGTATATAATACCAAAACTTACTATCTTTTTAAAAGTAAGTTTTATATCAACGCTTAATTTAAATCCACCTGTTTTTCTTAGTTCTTCTTTAAGAAAGTTCACAACTTTTGATTGTGTTTTTGTAGTTGTCTGAGGGGATCTTTCCTGACGATAACAATTACTTTAAAAACCTTGCTACACTGTTTTGGGGATGTTTCAATTTCTCGGATACTCATTATATAATATTACATGAGATTATTTCTTTAAGCCCCTATTAATTAATTAATTAATTATTTTGAAGTAACATATTTATTTCCTGGTTAGATTATATTATTTTTTTATTTATCCATACATAATAATTTTAAATTCCTCGTTCAAGTAAAACATCATAGTGGGCAATAAAAGAAACTTTGTATAAAGTTGGATGGTAACTGGTTGCCTCTGAAATTTGTTTTTTACACAAAGAACGTAGTTTGTTTATATCTCCTTTTTTATTTTCCATGATAATTTTAGTTGTTGTGTCATTGTTATAATTCTTTCTGTCAAATCTTGAAAGTTTGAAAAAATTAAAGGCTCAGCATCTAATTTACTCGCATCTTCAAAATCAACCGTTTGGGCATGTGCTTTTTGATCTTTTTTAAAGTTGTTGATTTTAACTTCTACTTGTTCCATTATAATATTACATAAGATAATATTTTTTAAGCCTATATTTAAATATATGATGCTATAGTATAATATAATGAATTGCAAATATTGTGAAAGAGTTTTAGATATTATTGATCCTCCTGGGGTGTGCATAGATTGCATATTATTTCACACGACACAGAAGCTTTGTAAATATTGTACCAGAGCAAAGCTGTGTTACAAGTGTACATACGCATGTGTGAATTGTAACGATACTTGTGAAGTTTTCGATAACGAGCGTGTTTGTCTTAATTGTGGCACTCACAATGGTTATAATCTTATCACAGGTTACAACTACAACCAAAAGAAAACTATTTACCACAAAAAGTATTATTTAGATAAATACTTGGTAGAATATGATTTGACTTCTAAAAACAGACAAAGATTTGAAGATTTGTTTTACAAAATTGTAAAGATTTTGGATGAGCTAGAAGGTCGAAAAAGATCAATAAATTTGAATACATTTTTCAGAAAATATTTAAAATCTTAAAAATAGAAAAAGAAACAAAACCGATTAAAACAAAATCAACCAGAGACAAGTACGATAGAATATGGAAACAAGTCAAATTACGACTGAATGCCATGGCCGTTAAGCTTGAATCTTTTCATATACATTTCCAGAGGTTCTGTAAAGTTATCATTCTTTTGAATCTGTAATATTTTATTAAATACAATCCTAATTATCTCCTCGTCATTTTCTAGTCCTGTTGTTGTTTGGACATATGATAGAAGTTGTTTAAAACTCCTACGATGTGTTTTTAACAATGTCTTTTTTTCTGCTATTCTTGTTTTACTTGCTTAAATAGCAACTATTGGAGGAACTGCGCCAGCTACAGCTATGAACACAGGAATTGCTGGAACTAATGCTAGGAGAGCACCACAACCAATTATTCCACTGGTAATCTGTAACGTTGTGTTTTTAATACCGCACAATTTATAACTGCGCCTGTATGCAGCCACAAGTCGCGTCGAGTGATCAATTAATTCTTCTTTGGTTTTCATGTATAATTACAGTTAGACAATAATTTAATTGAAATATTTAGAAAATAGTTGCTCGTGTTCTTTGGGTGAAATTTTACCTATTTTTAATAATTCATCGATTATGCTAATACCTTTATTTATTAGCTGTGGGCTATTATTTCCTGATTCGTTACTTCCACATACCAACTCTAGATCATCTATCAAATCTTCGGGGCTATTGTAATATTCAACACAACCTCCTAAAATATTTTTGAACTTTGAAGAACCTTTGTGAATTGGTAAATCAGATAATTCTGTTAGTTTCTTAAAAGCATTCTGAGACAGCTTTGAATAAGTTTTTCCATTGTTGTAACGCTTTGTTATCAAGTCTATAAAAGCATCATCTACTTTCCTATCGAGCACACCTGCTTCTCCTTGTTTGGCAATAAGTTTGTGATAACCAATAAGCTTAGGTAAATCAATTTGTAACATTCCATAGTGGCCATCTTTGTCAACTTTGTAGGAATTTTTATTTTGTTGCATTCCTTGGCCAAAGACGGGAGCATGCTCTTTCATACTTTTAACTCTGTCTCTGTAATGATTTAATACGTCAGTGTCTACATGTAAAGTCTCTCTTTTTTGTTCAAGGTCTTCCCTCTGCTTGGTATTTGTTGTTTTATTTATCTTTCTGGTTAGAGCGGCTTTAGAATTTCCGACACCTACGATTTTTGCACTAGCATCACTAATTGCTTTATCTCTATCACCTGTAATTAATTTTGATGGCATTGGCAAGTCATACTTATCAAGCACATCTGTATCCATATCAGCATCTAAGTCAATATCGCGCACCGGTTCGGGTTCCTCGGACCTCGCGGCAGGTTCTTCCCATTCTTCTATTTCTTCATCCTCGGGATCAATTGATGTATGTTTTTGTTTGATATTTTCATATAATTCTTCCGTGGGTTTTGGCCTAGGCTCTCTTTTCGGAGTTTTTCTTAATTTTGGCCCAGACTTTATTGTCTGCTCTGATTCCTCTCGGTAACCAGTCGACGATGGTTTAGGATCTGCGGTTTTCTTGTCAGCTGTTTTTTTAAAAGCATGTGGCGTTGGTGGCGGTGGCGGTGGTGGCGGTGGTGGTGTTATGGCCCCACGATCAGGCGGGGCAAGTAATTGTGGACGTATTGCCTCGGGAAGAAGAGCTTACTGTTGATGTATTTCCGGAAGGGTAATCAAATGTTCAGACAGCCGCCTTGTTTGCTCTGTTATTTCACTAGTTACAGGTTTAAATATTTCTTTGTATAAATCACGACTAGCTCCTTTTTCTAGCCTTTTTTGAGTAACTTTATTCTCGTATTCTTTAACAAGCTCACTCGCTTTTCGCTTTTTATCTGCTAATTCTTTCCATTTTAACAAAGACATGTATAATATAAGGTTAGATTAAATTAAGGTAAGTTAAGACAAGTATTATCTAAGTATTATTATAATGCAAATTCCAAACTATGATATGAAAAAAGGAAACGGTAATTTTAAACAGATATGGAACTTCATGCCAGACTGTTGTTTTAGAATGTTAATTTGCGGTAATTCAGGATCTGGCAAGACAAACACACTAGTTCACATGTTGCTGAAACCTTTGGTTTACTACGACAAGATTTACTTGTTTGCAGTCCAAGTATCAGGTCTTATCACAAAAACTTGAAAAGATAGCAAAACAGAATAAAATCCCAGTCGAAGACATATTAGAATGTTCAAATGATGAAGTTATCCCTGTGAATGATTTGGATTCTGATGCTCAAAAGATAGCTATTTTTGATGATTATGTTTGCGAGCGTAATCAAATCGATATTATTAATTATTTCATCCAGGGAAGACACAAAAATTGTTGTGTAATTTACTTGTCACAATCTTATTATAAAACTCCCAAAGACATTCGTTTGAACTGTTCTCATTACATCTTCTTCGCGACTCCGGTTAATCGCGAGCTGGGTATGCTTTCCAAAGAACAAGATGTCAGCAAAGAGCAGTACAGAAAAGCGACTGACAAGCAGTATGCCTTTTTGTATCTTGATCGTCCGAGGAAGTTAGTAAAGCGTAACTTCAACGGTGAAATTTAATCTAATCATATTATATAATGGGACTTTTTAATGATCTTGGCGAGGAAGTCACTACTGGCAGTGTCAATATTACAAATTTTGGTATTGTGCTGTCTGAGTATGTAAAACAAAACAGTCATCTGGTTAATTATCTTAACAAAGGCAGAAACCAGGAAAATATTTTGAGAAGTGAGCTTAATATGGATAATAATAAAATTACCAATGTTGGCAATCCAACAAAAGCAGATGATGCAGCAACAAAGCAATTTACTGTAAGAAGAGTAACAAAAAGCATACGTGATTATAATATTGATAACATTCCAGACATGATGAAAGATTTAACAACAGGTGTTGATGATAAACTAAGCCTGATACAAACAAAGTTACAAACAAACCGCGAACAAATGATTGAAATTCTAAACGGATTGGACGATGAAATAAATCTTCTAGGTGATGCTTTGAAAGAGCTAGAAAAGAAAAAAGACGGATTGGAAGATAGTGAAAACTACAAGAAATTAAGTGAACAAATAAGAGCTGGTGTTCAAAATATTAATGCACGGATTGGGGAAATCAATACACAAATGGTTGACAATAATGAACTTGAAACTGCTATTGCTGATGCTTCAAAACAAATGAGAACTGCTTTTACTACTGAAATAACTGAGATTAAAATATTAAATGAGCAGATAAACACCAACGTTACTGGTATCAGCAAAGAGTTTGAAGACATCAAAAATAAATGGTTGACGGCAAGTCGCTGGAGACTGCTCTGAACAAACTGGTTGACACTTTTAAACTTGAGACTGCTATTGATGACGCTTCAAAGCAATTGAAAGCTGCCCAGGATGAAAGGAGCAAAACTTTTGACGACGAAATAGCTTCACTGAAACAGTTTAATCAAAGGTCTGATAGTCGCCACACAGCAGTTATTGGTATAATTGACGAGTTAAGAGTAAACGTAGAAGATTTAAGTCGGATTCTGCAGTTTGAATATACAATAAATGATGGAATTAGCATTATGAGAGATGATTTTGGACTTATACATTTTGTATCATTCCCAACGCGAAAACCACTTGAAAGAACCAAACGTGATGGGTTTCTCCAGACGTTTACTTTTGTAACCATTACTCAAGTTTTCAATTTTGAAAAATCAAGTTTTAAAGTGTACTACAAAGGTGATTAATTTTATCCATCCTATATTATATGAAACAATAAATTGTATAATCATCAAAAAAAGCGTCAATAATTAATAGCTCAAACACACCGAGTAATTTTACAACTGTGTTTGACAGACCATTAATATTAGGCAGGAACAAACAATATGGTATCGGACTCGATAAGATTAATGCTATGACTTACTCATGGTATAATATAAGTGAAGATTTTAATAACAAAGTGATAAGGTATCACAATGGAACAGATTGGAAAAGTATTATTTTTACAAATGGAAATTACAGTTTTGCTGATATCGATAAATACCTCAAAGAAACATTGACTGTAAACGGTGATTTAACTGATGACTCACTTGCCCCGATAAGAATTGAGTTTGATTTATCAAGTTTCAAATGTTTGGTTACCGTTCTTAATAACTTTGTGCTTGATTTGAGAGAATCAAACTTTCACACCTTGATCGGATTTGACAAAGATGCAGTCATCAGAGAAACTAAATTTGGAACTGTAACACCGAACATAACAAATTCTATCGATACGTTGTATATCCACTGTGATTTGATAAGTAATTCTATTGTTGATGGATCATACGGGGATGTTATTGATGAAATAAGTACAGCTGATCTCACGAGATCATATCTTTTCAAAGATGAACCGATTAGAGTCTGATTATGTGAAGTAAACAAAACAATCATTAACAGTATTAATATTTACATAACCGATTTCTCCGGTAAAATTATTAATCTTAATGGTGTCCACACATCATTTCGTTTTGTTTTGAAGGAATTAATGTAACATAAGTTATATGGTATGTTTAAAACAAGTTTATGACACTAGCACGGGGACATATACTCAAGTTGATCGATTAACTGAAGCTGGCATATTTGACATTCTTTCAAATGTCGGATCAAAGATATTCAGCGAGACTGTGAAAACAGCAGGCAAGAAAGCATTAGAAACTGCTGGCAAACAAATCATAGAAAGCGGCTCTAAAAAACTTGGAGATGAAGTAGGAAAAATGGCTGATGATAAATTAGTTTCAGTTATTAAACCTAGTAAACCAAAAGGAGAGATGATTCTAAAAGAACTTACAAAGGCTGATAACAAACAAGAAGTTGTGGCTGAAACTGAAGAAGATGTAAATGCAAAAATTAATAGATTACTTTCCGGAAGGGGAATTCATGTGAGAATTAATCGATTAATTAATAAAAAATAATCGAATTACTAGTATACATAGATGTTTCGAAGTAATCAATATAATACTAGATACGAGCATGTACCTATTCAGTTAGATACCCCAATAACACAACCAGGAAATGCTACCAGGCAAATGAAAAGTGGCTACCAGTTTACACTAAATGACAGAAGTTCTTACTTTGATTGGTATAATGCATATTTTGAAATCAGTTTTCAAGTAAACAAACTTGCTGATGGAGCCAATTTCGCAGACGCTGACAGAATTGCTTTAATTAACGATGCAGCTTCACTGATTGATCAAATGCAAGTAAAGCAAAATGGGAAAATAGTTTACGATGGAAATAATCTTCACAGATTTGTTAATAGCTTGCTTGAAATTTCTGATGACTATGCAAAGACAACCGGAACAAACGAATACTTTTATTTAGATAATACGACAGCTGCAGAATCTCGGAAGGATGAAGATACCTATAATCAAGGTTTTGCTATTCGCCATGTTTTAATCATAACTAACCAAAAAGTTGACTCTATAATCCCATTAAATAAATATTCCTTCTTTGGAGGTTTGGAAACAAACATGCTTCCTCCTAGTCAGATTCAAATCAGCTTGCAAATAACAGATGATAATGTGCTAATTTTCAAAGCTGGCGGCGATGATGGCCGAGTAGTTATTAATAAATTAGTTATGTGGATACCTAGAATGATAATTAACTCAGATGGTTTAAGTTATGTAATGACTAATCATATGACATCAACAAGATGGACTTATCTTCGTTAAATGATACAAGAAAGCGGAAGTACTCAACTAACAGAATCTGTATTTAGAATAACGGCCGGAGTCAAAAGTCCCAAACACGTTTTTGTGTATTTGCAAAGGGCTGACAAAAGTTCTTCTCAAACACAAAATCCTCACCTTTTAGATACTTTTAAACTAAATGCTGCTGATGTTAATTGCTATTTACAATCAGCTAGATTGGAAGTCGGAAATGGTGTTTATTATCCATAAACTGAATACAGTTATGCTTTTATCATAAGAATATTCAGATTTTAAAAATCTCTTCGGAATGATATATTTCGATTTGAGTTACAAGGAAAATGAAGTCAGTGTTGACCCAAAACAACTAAGTTTGAGATATAAACTAAACAACGTTCCTACCGCTAGATATAAAGTTTATGCTCTGGTTCTCTATGAAGTAGATGTAGTTATTGATACTGTCGGAAATGAATTGGTAATAGTTTAATCTAACTTATAATATATATGACTTACATAAATTATTCAGTAAATTTAACAGATGGACAGAAACAAAGTTTAGCGAAGGCTTATGAAAACAAAAGTGAATTAACACTCAGGTTAAAAAATAACCAACAAACTGGGAATTTTCCTTTGCTGCTAACAGCTACTCAAATTAACAATATTAACAAATCTAAATCTGATGGACGGGGATTAGATATAAGTATATCAAAATCACAACTGAGGTCTCAGTCCAAGAATGGAGGCTTTTTAGGCGCATTAGCCGGTTTTTTAACTAAAACAATTTTACCAACAGTTGCTAAATTTGCTCCAAAGATATTAGGGCCTTTAGCAACAGGGGCACTTAGTGGTCTGGCAAGTACTGGAATTGGTAAAATATTTGGAAATGGAATGGTAACGGTTCCTGCTGATAAAAAACAAACACTTTTAAAATCAAATAAATTAACAGCTTCACAAAAAAGCAAAATAGCAAAGTCAAAAGGTTCCTGCACCATTAAACTAACACAAAAACAACTGCAAGACGTACTGGCATGTGCTTCTAGTAATAAAACGGTAACTGTTCCTAAAACGGTAACTGTTCCCAGTGATAAAAAACAGCAAGAGGTAACAGCAACTGTTCCTAGTGACAAAAAAACAAAACTTCTAAAATCAAATAAATTAACACTTGCACAAAGAAAGAAGATAGCAAAGTCAAAAGGCCACTGCCCTGTTAAACTAACTAAAAAACAACAGCAGGACAGAGGATGTCTTGGAATGCTTGCATCATTAGGAATTCCATTGATTGGATCTCTTATTAGTGGTTTAACTGGAAAAGGTTTGCAAGTAGATAGAAGAGGGTATGGTTTGCAAGTAGACTCACAAATCAGACCATACAGAAGTATCCCATTTATTAAAAATGAACCCATATCTAACTTAGATATAACAAAATGGGTTAAGCAGCTAGGCAAACAGAACTTCAGGGGAGTGTCCAGCAAGAACCAATTGCCGACAAAACTAAATAAACAAGAATGCGGTATTATTAATTTTGATGATCATATTGGACCTGGCACACACTGGACTTGTTACTATGATAATTATTACTTCGATCCGTTTGGCTTGAGCCCACCAAAAGAAGTTTTAGCGTACATACCTGATATAAAATACAACACCATTCAATACCAAGATAAAACAACAGTTCTGCGTGGATATTTCTGCCTATTCTTCATTAAAAAGTTACAAGAAGGAAATAGTACGTATGATATTCTTTACAAATTATTTAAGCCTTACAAACCAGTGAAAAATGAAAACATCATAACATCATATTTTGTAAACGAAGTTTAATCTAATCATATTATATATGAGTTACTGTATAAAAGAAAAAAAGTTTACTGAAAATATTAATCCTAAGTATGTTTTAGCAAAAAATGGTAGAAAAATGTTAAGAGCAACATGTGCGTCTTGTGGTATTACTAAAACAAAGTTTGTTAAAAACACAGAAGGTGGAAATATTGATTTTCATAAAGCTTTGCTCCCTTTGCTACCCTAAAAAGTGCTAACACTTCCTGGTTATAAATATTGCGGTCCTGGTAATCCACTTAATAGCGGAGAACCGGTAAATTAATTAGATGCTGTTTGTAAAGATCATGATTATTGCTATGACGAAAATCCTAGTAATAAATCAACGTGTGATAAAAACATGCTTGCTGGTTTAAAATCTAGTAAGTCTAAAACTATTGGAGAAAAGATTGCTAAAAATTTGATAGTAAAACCAATTATTAGTACTAAATACAAACTTGGTCTTGGAAACTCAAAAAACTAAAAAAGGCGTTGAAATGGACTGACAAGTTAGCAAATGAACTGCATATGCCTATACAAAGAAAGTTCACTCAACGCCGTGTGATTGTTAAAGAAATTGATTAAATATGGTCTGCTGATCTGGTTGATATGCAATCGTTTTCAAAGTATAATACAGGTACTAAATATTTGCTTACTGTTATTGATCTATTTAGTAAATTTGCTTGGGCTATACCCGTTCCAAATAAAACTGGTTTAGAAATTACTAAAGCGTTCCAACAAATAATGAGTACAAGAAGACAGTGTAAATTGTTGTGGGTTGATCAAGGTGTGGAATTTTACAACAAAACGTTTAAGCAATTTCTTGATGATAATAATATCGAAATGTATCACACGTTTAATTTTGGAAAAGCTGTAGTAATTGAACGATTTAACAAAACATTAAAAGAGAGGATGTGGAAATATTTTACAGCCAACAATACAAATACATATTTAGGCGTGCTTCAGGCGATGGTTGATAAGTATAATAATACAAAACATCGGAGTATTAAAATGACACCAACTGAAGCTAGTTACGAGAAAAATAAACGAACAGTGTATTTCAACGTGTATGGAAAGATGAGAAGTAATCAAATTAAGCCAAAGTTTAAAATAGGAGATAATCAGCAAATATAAAAGAACGTTTGAGAGAGGCTATACTCCTAATTGGACTGAAGAAATATTTGTTGTTGCTGAAATTCAAAACACAAATCCTGTGACATACAAAATAAAAAAATTAAACAACGAAAACATTGATGGAAGCTTCTATGAATTAGAAATGATAAAAGAAAAGCAAGAACTATTTAGGATTGAAAAAGTAATACGACGTGATTACAGAAAGAAACAAGCATTGATTAAATGGAAGGGTTATAATGAGGATTTTAATAGTTGGGTCTCATTTAAGGATATTGAAAATATTAAATAAGGGCTTAAAAACAATAACATATAATAATATTATATAATGGGACAAGAAAGATTAGAAAAGGTTTGCAGAAAACTTAACAATTTAAAAGATAAATATAGAAGAGAATTGATGAGAGGCAGGCAACTCCAAGTAGAATATGAAGTAGTTCGTGATGATTTTATGGACACTAAAAAAAGACGATTGCTGGTTGAAATGGATAATTATGAACGCGAGCTAAATAGTAACAGAGAAGAGCTTCTTGAACTGAAATACAAAATAGGAAAGTGTAAAAAAATAAAATACTCCATGGTAAAAAATGATATGCAGAGCGACGATGAAGACTACTGCCCGGTTCCGTCTGACTTTGCTTAACGAGTTGCAAATGCTATTGAAAAACTTCGCCGAAAGTAGATTCGACGAAAGTAGATATAAAATAAAATTGCGCTCTCCTAACGAGTTGCAAATGTTATGTTATTAAAATGGCAAACCGGATTGATTAGTAGTATAGAAACTGGGGGTATCAGGCGTGTTTCCCTGAGCGGGGTTGCTTGAGAAAGCTGCTGAAATATGTTGGGGTGTTGATTTAGGCGTGACTTACATTTAGATCTTGGTGGTGTAAATGAGAGATACGCCTGAGTACCCCCCTGACATATTTCACAGTTGTTCTCATTTCCCGCGAGGGAAAACTGGCCTGGTACCCCCAGTTTCTATACTACTGTTGCAATCTCTTAACATTAGGTACAATACTGAAATGGAGCGAAACTTCAACATTTATGAATTTCGTGTAACAAAGCATACTTTGATTAAAACGTTAACTACATGACAGAGTTGTCCTTTCTGTAATTAGTTGTAGTCCCGTTTAGTACAAAATACGTTGAGATATATCTGGAATATTACGTGAAATGTGGTGTATATAATTTCGTAGTATATGCAATTTTTTGATTATGCGTTTCCTTTTCCTTTCAGTATATGAACAGATAACATTGAATACAAAGACATTATCATTTGAATCGACGTCGTCCTAGAGTCGACAACCTGTCGGATAACAGAAGGCATGTTGGCAATCTATAAATGGGCCAACAAATGAAGATGCAGTGCGTTGACATTAATCATCACCTCTTTTGATAAATGTCCTAACAAGTTTAATAAAGATTGTATGAAATATATCATGACCAAGGATCTTACGAAGTAATTTCGTCACCATAAAAGTCAAGTTGTGACAGTCCTTGTCGTTGAAGGGTTTTTAAATTACTTTTTTAATATCAAAAGTAGATTGGGGTTAGAAACCAAACAAGTCACATGTTTTTCGAAGTTTATCATAATGATGGAGTACCCTTTCGTTATACAAATATTACGAATATAAAGGTTCTCAATTCGATTACAAACTAAAAAAGTGAATTGAATAAGGGTTTACGATGCACCGACATAAGTCATAGTATATGGCATCTAATCAGGCTCTCCCTCCATTTACGTCGAGATTAGATTATGGAGAATGGGCCTACAGCAGTCCAACCTGAAGAGCTGCGGAGTTGCTGTAAATTCTATAGTAGATATTCAATTTGCGGTGAAGCCAAATTCCAACGCTTACATGAACATGGTCGTGATGAAGACTTTTATTTTGAAGGATAAAACAAATGAACATGAAAGAGTAGCTATAACCTTCGTCCTCTTGCGTGATTGGCACCGGACACATTCTATCCCCGTTTACCACGATAAAAAGAAATCATTCATAAACATATACCCCATAATATCTTGATCGTGGACAATCCCAATCTAAGTGGGGATAATTAACGAGGTCAAAATTGAACTCATCTCTCTTGTCATATATTTTGCTTATTTTTCTCCACTTTCAAACGAGAAAAAAAACTACAGTATCATAAATAATAGCTTTGTTTGTTTAAAGTTATTTAGGACATATATTATTAAAATAGAAGAAAAGAAAGAGTTGTTAACAAACTTCTCGGGTAATTGTCTAAACTGCCATTAGTAAAAGGTTTTAAATGTGTTACATGCCAACATGTATTTTATATCCACTCTTTAACAAAGTGAAGTGGAGGCTATATAGGAATCACGCTGTCCACAACGTCCCAACATTTTTATTACTTGCATTTCTCAAACAGTTTTGAATGGGTTGTTTCCAAACTTCATATACACAAAACAACTGATGACTTTATGTCCCTGTACATCATTCATTGTTGATAACCTTATTTATTACTGAAGTATGGCCGTTTGTTTGACTTAGAATTTAAGCGGTGGTATTCATCTCCTTCAGTGACAATTCTTGTTTTCGCTAGGAAGGGTCTTGTGAATATGAGCAATACTGTTGTCTGATAATGTTGTAGACTAAGCTTGTTTATAGTGCACATTTTATCAACAACCTCTCCATATTATTTTTACTTTCTCTTAATAAAATAACGCTGCAAATTCATCCTGACCTATAAATAAAATTACCTTATGTTAGTTATCGATTTAACATGGACATATACTCTCTCTATTGTGCCTTACTTGACGATTGACAACAAATTTATTTAAAAATATTTACATCGCCTATGGGTTAAACTTTTGAAAATCAATACATATTTAAATTAAACGTAATTCATATCTGTACGGTTTTATAAAGTTAAAAGGAACACAATTTAAAACGGAAGAAAATAATGTATTCATAGTTATTCTCTCTCAGGTATCAGTTACTGTATAGCTAAACGAGGCGAAGCGAAGATCTTATCTACCGTTATACCATTGAAATGTGGTGGTGTGCGATTAATTGGGTAATTATCTGGTCACTAATTGTTTTGTCCTTAATACTATATTTTGCACACCGGCGACGGGATTATAAACCTAATTAATATACGCAATAGAACTATAGTAGGTTTGTTATCACTCACGCAGAGGAACAACTAATATAGTTTCTACATTTATTATGAACACAGAAATATAGTGAAATGAAATGAACAGGTAAACTAAGAAACACTATAAAAGCAAATGTTACACAAGGCCCCCGTCAAAATCGTCAAAAGAGTATGAGAGTGGATCTTTGAAAACGGCCGAACACGATGAATATAAAATATTGCAGTCTCGGTTTGATTGAGACTATTCATGAACGGTAATGAAATAGTTCACGCTCCCTAGCCCCGGGTTGAGCAGAACTCAGTATCAATAAAAGTCAATAGTAGCGAATTTTAACCATCCCGAATATGGCACTATTATGAAACGAAAAGGGTAAGTAGGTATCTGATACATATATCGATTGGAACATCTGATAAGCAAGACATGTGACTATAATTCTAATGAATGGCCACGTATGGACCAGATAAGTGGTCCCAACGAGTATGAAAGGAATTTTGGAGACTGACCAATGTCCATTGATCAACATGTTTTAGTTGCAGGACCGGAGAGGAAAGGGACATGTATTTGGTCGGTACTAAGTTTGAAGATAAACCATATCTCATCTTTATAAATTACATTGTGGAAACAACAAAAGACAGAAAAATAGCACATAATATAAATTTGCAATGAGGCTGACCTACTAACTCGAACAGAAAGTAACCTATGGCAATGTGTTTTAAGTCATTTCTGTTTGCCGTGTGTTACCTAAATCTAGCAAATTCAACCAATACACTGTTTAAGTTTCATTACAACCTTCTTTTAGACATCATTGGTATTGGCAACAATGTTTAAGCACCATTCATTCATTCATTCATTCATTCATTCTTTCATTATTCGCTCGTTCTTATCTTCGTTCGTTCGTTCGTTTGCATTAGTTCGTTATTTTTTTTTTCGTTTATTCATTCTTTCATTCCTTCGTCTCGAATTCAAGCAAACCCGACAATATCTACAGTTTAGTGGATCACTTTTCAGGCCAGAACGAGTTTTGAGTTAATAAGAATTGCAACATCGCAATAGGAACATGTAGAAACGAGATCAGCAACGTACGTTACAGTGGTCTCCAGTTCCGCTATGCAGAGTTTAATTCCTGTCAATATTATTGGTCCGACTTTGATACCTTTATTATTTACACCTCAAATGCAGAAGCGAAACGAGCTATATACTATTTAAAACGTCCGATAAACATCAACGTATAATAATATAAAAAATGTTTTTTGTGGGTGAATGGGATATAATCATATCCTTATTTTTAATAAATACATACTTGTGCTAAAATAATGCAGACACACGTGGAGTTTCCGTTTGAGAATGGAAATAGTTTGCCTTAAAAAAACGGACAAACCTTGTTCATTGCTCGACGATCACTGCGTTTAACTTCAAGAAGGCGTTTTTTTCATCTTTTCTGCTCCATAAGGAACCGAGTTAATGTTCTTATCTGAAAAAAGGACATCGAACTGTAATTATCCAATGACCTGCTGAAAATATGTGAGGCATATATTAATGGGAATAACACTTCCTTGGCTATGAACCAGAACAAACGTTTAGTAAATAATTTCAATAAACTTAAAGCAATTAATACAATCAGTATAAATAGCTTACGATGCTCTCTCGTTTCAACTGTTTATTCTAGCGAAAATACCACGACCTACTTATCAAGATATAATACTCTTAGAGAATCTTAAAAATCACAATACTGCAGAATTTGCCTGCCTTATTTTATTCATCATCCAGATTATTTGATTCAGTAATTATAAGCATGATAAGTAATGGAAGATAATCTAGTGAACTCATTAACACGAGTTCAATTGAAGCCATTATGTATTATTACGTTTAACGTGAAAATTTATAATAATGGTAGTTATACTATACAATCATGGTGTTTAATGTACATGCATACATGCGTTTCCTTTTTGAATGAATGAATGAAGGAATAAATGAATGAATGAGTGAATGAGTCAATGAATGAATGAATGAATGAACGAACGAATGAGTGTATACATGAATGAATAAATGAATGAATAAATGAATGAACGAACGAATGAATGAATGAATGAATGAATGAATGAATGAATGAATGAGCGAATGAATGAATGAATGAATGAATGAATAAATAAATGAATGAATGAATGAATGAATGAATGAATGAATGAATGAATGAATGAATGAATGAATGAATGAATGAATGAATGAATAAATGAATTATATTCCTAGACTCATCAACACATTATAGTTTATTTAGAGCCGCGCAGAGAAAGTGGAATGATGTCTAGTAATCCCGGAACCTGTCCTACACTTACACTAATGAATTTATTCCTAAGGATCTTTAACGTGTAGCTCCACAGGCAGCCGGCGCATACCTTCCCCAAACATTACCTCTTACACTCTCTACTACACCTCCATTGCCCAATAATTTCTCTACAGCCCTTTTCAAAATGTGTTCAGTGGAATGTTAAATACTGTTACACTTAGTTTTCAATTAAACAATATATGGTTATGGGACTCTTTTATGAAAAAAACTATAGTCCTTTTTTACAGCCTTGCTGTGTTTGTATTTTCGGTCACAACAGATGCATATTGAAATAGATAGCCACAACACCGATTTCTTAAATTTGTCTTTTGTATCGCATCAGCGAAACGTCAATTTCGTTTGAAAGTACCTCGGAAACGATGTGACCGACGACTGCAACTTTCTGGATGACATATTAAACATTGACAATCCTTTCTTTTCTACTAGTGTGCTTAATACTATCTATCCTAAGGATCTTCAACTCGACAAAACTAAATATTTTGATACTGTCGTTTCTTTTCTTGGTTTACATTTCTCTATTGAAAATGGCAAAATAATTAGTAAAATCTGTGACAAGAGTGATGATTTTAATTTTGATATTGTTAATTATCCACACTTAGATGGGATGTTCCACGAGCTACTTCTTATCACAGATACCGGTTTAAAAAAAAAGTCATATTCTATTAAATACTGAAGGTCAGCATCGAAGAAATCCCAAAATATAGGCATGCATCTCAAAACAACAGCTGCAGTGTTAGTTTTTGAAGTCCCACAGAGCTGGCATATGCTGCAATCAACTCGGGAATAAATTATCTTTCCAATAACATTTTCATATGTCCACACCACATAAGAAAAGCTCTGGTGCTCGAAAAACACAGAAAACGTACCTGTTTTTAAAAATCGACTCTAAGCCAGTCCGTATTATTCGCATATACAGACCCCCGTAGACCGCCGTTTAGCATTTGTAGAAGCTCCCGCGGACATAACAACTCATCGACACTATTCCTTACGCACAATATGTCTTTATCCGTGCAATCAATAATGTCCAAGTACCTTTCCGACGATCACAAGTACACGTTTACAACGTTTTCAAAAATCTCAGTATCCCACGACGCCATTGCATTGGGGATGCCGGAAGTTGACAGTAAACAATGACGTCATTACATTTTCAAATGGCTCCCACTTCATTGGTTCAGTATTTAAACCAAATTTATTTAATCCAATGGGATAATTTAACAAGTATTTCTGCGGCTTTGCTATCAACTTCCGGCATTCTCAATGCAAACGGCGTCGTGGGATACTGAGATTTTTGAAAACGTTGTAAACGTGTACTTGTGATCGTCGGAAAGGTACATCCTAATATAACGGGGCCCTGTAAATAACGGAATCCTCGAGAGCTGTACTCTAACCAACAAGGCAGCATTAATAGGTAATAAACGTCAGACACAAATATGCTCGTGTATATATAATTACAAAAACAATAACCTAGAAAGCCACAAAGAAGGTACTCAGTGACTTGGCAGAAGCCAGAGCAACACGAGAAACAACCATTGAGGGCAGGATTAGACAAGATTGCAGACAAACATCAAACGCCACCGTCCATTTGGGCTTTAGGTAGACGTAATCATAAGGTCCACAGCCTGTCCGGTCGTCGCACAATTAAAGTGGAAAGCATAGTACTAGTTGCGAACTGTAAATAGGTCCACCACCAAGCATGCAGTACGGTGCAAAATGGTATGGTCATAACCTCTTTTGATAAACATTTTAACAAGTTTAAAAAAGATAGTATGAAAGTGATTATGATGATTATGATCAAGGATCTTACGAAGTTTTTTAAATCACGTCACCAGAGAAGTGAGGTTGTGATAGTCCTTGTCGCTTGTCGCAGAAAAGTTCTTAAAGTACTTACATATTTTTTAAAGGATCAGGGTTACGATAAAAAAAAGGTTTTACGAAGTTTATGGCAACGGTAGTCCTGATGGAGAAGCCTTTAAATTATACAAAGATTACACATATTAAAGTCCTCAACTCGAGTAAAAACTCTAGAAGTTGAGACGCATATATCCCATAAGAAGTTGCTCGGAGAACATCCCCATCAAAATGGGGATAATTAACAATATCAAAATTAAAATCATCTCTCATATGTACATATTAATAATCTTTTCTCTCGGTCAATATCATATGTGACCATAATAATACATTATCAATGTTAACAATATTGTATCTCAGACAATATTATATGTGATCATATGTACATATTATCATACATGATCATAATTAACAATCTTTTCTTTCGGTCAATACCATATGTGACCATGTGTGCATATGATCATAGTTACCAACTTTTTCTCTCGTTTAATATCCTATAAAACAATCAGAGAAAAACTACACATTATCAAAATTAGCAATCTTTTCTCTCACTCAATATCATATGTGACCATATGTACACATTAACATAGTTAACCATATTTTCTATCAGTCAATACGATAAGTGGCCATATGTATACATAATCGAAGATAAAACTCTTTTTTCTAAGTCAGTATGATATGTGACCAGATGTACATATTGACACAGTTAACAATCTTTTCTCTCGGTCAATATCATATGTGAATTTCTGTACACATTATCAAAGTTAACAATATTTTCGCTCAGATAATATCATATGTGTCCATATGTACACATGAAAATAGTTAACAACGTTTTCTGTCGGGCAATATGATATGGGACCATATGTACATATTAACATAGCTAACAATTTTTTCTATCGGTCAATATGATATGTGACCAAATTTACGCATCATCAAAGTTAACACTCTTTTGTCTCAGACAATATGAAACGTGACAATATGTACACATGAAAATAGTTAACAATATTTTCTCTCGGTCAATATGATATGTGACCATATGTTAATATTGACATAGTTAACGATCTTTCCACTAGGTCAATATTATATGTGACCATATGTACACATTATCAATGTTAACAAACTTTTTTCTCAGACAATATCGTATGTGACCATATGTACACATTAAGATAGGTAACAATCTTTTCTCTCAGCCAATATGATATTTGACCATATGTACATATTAACATAGTTAACAATATTTTCTATCGGTCAATATCATATGTCAGTGACCATATGTACACATTTTCAAAGTCAGCAATCTTTCTCTTAGACAGTATAATATGCGATCAAATGAACACATTATCATACGTGATCATTGTTAACAATATTTAATCTCGGTCAATACCATATGTGACCATATGTACACATTATCAAAGTTAACAATCCTTTCTTTCAAGCAATATGATATTTGATCCTATGTACACATTTTCAAGGTTAACAATCTTTTCGCTGAGTCACTATGATATGCGACCATATGTACACATCATCATAGTTACCAATATTTCCCTAGGTCAATATGATATGTGACATTATCATACATGATCATTGTTAACAATCTTTTCTCTCGGTCAATATCATATGTTTCCATATGTACACATTGAATTACATGATCATAGATATCAATATTTTCTATGGGTCAATATAATATGTGACCGTATGTACACATAACCATAGTTAACAACTCTTTTTTCTAGGTCAATATCATATATGTATGTACATATGTACACACTGAATTACATGATCATAGATAACAATCTTTTCTCTCGGTCAATATCATATGTGAATTTCTGTACACATTATCAAAGTTAACAATATTTTCGCTCAGATAATATCATATGTGTCCATATGTACACATGAAAATAGTTAACAACGTTTTCTGTCGGGCAATATGATATGGGACCATATGTACATATTAACATAGCTAACAATTTTTTCTATCGGTCAATATGATATGTGACCAAATTTACGCATCATCAAAGTTAACACTCTTTTGTCTCAGACAATATGAAACGTGACAATATGTACACATGAAAATAGTTAACAATATTTTCTCTCGGTCAATATGATATGTGACCATATGTTAATATTGACATAGTTAACGATCTTTCCACTAGGTCAATATTATATGTGACCATATGTACACATTATCAATGTTAACAAACTTTTTTCTCAGACAATATCGTATGTGACCATATGTACACATTAAGATAGGTAACAATCTTTTCTCTCAGCCAATATGATATTTGACCATATGTACATATTAACATAGTTAACAATATTTTCTATCGGTCAATATCATATGTCAGTGACCACATGTACACATTTTCAAAGTCAGCAATCTTTCTCTTAGACAGTATAATATGCGATCAAATGAACACATTATCATACGTGATCATTGTTAACAATATTTAATCTCGGTCAATACCATATGTGACCATATGTACACATTATCAAAGTTAACAATCCTTTCTTTCAAGCAATATGATATTTGATCCTATGTACACATTTTCAAGGTTAACAATCTTTTCGCTGAGTCACTATGATATGCGACCATATGTACACATCATCATAGTTACCAATATTTCCCTAGGTCAATATGATATGTGACATTATCATACATGATCATTGTTAACAATCTTTTCTCTCGGTCAATATCATATGTTTCCATATGTACACATTGAATTACATGATCATAGATATCAATATTTTCTATGGGTCAATATAATATGTGACCGTATGTACACATAACCATAGTTAACAACTCTTTTTTCTAGGTCAATATCATATATGTATGTACATATGTACACACTGAATTACATGATCATAGATAACAATATTTTCTATCGGTCAATATGATATTTGACAATATTTACACATCATCATAGTTACCCATCTTTTATCTCGGTCAATATCATATATGACCATATGTACACATTGTTATACATGATCGCAGATAACAATCTTTTCTCTCGGTCAATTTGATAAGCGACCATATGAACACATGATCATAGTTAACAATTCTTTCTCTCTGTCAATATGATAATTGCCGATATGTACACATTAGCACTGGTAAGAATACTCTCTCTCGGTCGATATAATATGCGACCATATGTACACATCATCAGAGCTACCAATATTTTCTCTCGGTCAATATGATATGTGACCATATGTACCCAGGAAAATAGTTAACAATTCTTTCTCACGTTCAGTATGATTTACGACCATATGCACACATGATCATAGTTACCAATATTTTCTCTCATTTGATATCATATGTGACCATATGTACACGTCATCATAGTTACCAATATTTTCTCTCATGCAATATCATATGTGATCATATATACACAACATCCTAGTAACCTAACCTAAGTATTAGTCCTAACAAGTTATATTATGCTATTAGTCCCATTGCTTTTCATAACTGTTAACTATAATTTCGATACTCAATAAAATTTGGCTTAAATATTTGCTGCGTTATCATTTTTTCTGTCATCGGGTTTACGTCTATTTTGTGGGGAGTAAATTTCTTTGTCAATTTTGATTGCAGGTTCAAAGGACAAACGTGTTGGTATGTTTACTATAGGCTAAATTCATTGTAACGTGCGTGCGATTGAAACATATCGGTTTACTTGATACATTAATCTAACTACTAATCTTTCAGTAGGTCGTCTTTGGAATGTGTTCCATTATTAGGATTCAGTCTTTTGTGATAAATGCAGATATTAATTGTAGTTCTTGAGTTGTTCATTGACGAAGAGAAACAATGTAAAACAATCATAATATGACAGTTTGAATTGTTATTTGTCATTGTGATACTTAGCTATTGTGATATAATTGTGTTATTGTGCATAAGTCGGTCAAAGTATTGTTAACAGCCTTTTTGCTATTTCATAGTATTGCCTTTTTTTCTTTAGGGAGTGCTTGCCTAATTGTCAATTAGTTTTGAACTAAACTTTAAATCGATCTTTAATAATAATATGTACAAGTTTGCAATATAAACTCAGTTTGATTTGTTGCAAGTCTGAGATCAAAGCAAGGGTTTAAAGGTTGAACATGAGGAACATAGTGTAAATATGGCTGCCTTTACGGCTAAAATAAACACCTGTCCATGTAGAACTATTAATACGTCTTCTACTACTACCACTACCACCACCACCACCACCACCACCACCACTATTACTACTACAACTTCTTGTACTATCACTACCATTACTACCACTACTAGTAGTAAGTATGAAAGAGAAAAAGAAACAACTTCAGCTCTTTTAGATAGATTAAGAAAAGAAGAAAACATCAGAAACAAAATTACGATATTCCAGAGGGAGTAAATAATGATGGAGGTTTTGATAGTTGTGTCCTTTATATTGACTTAAAGGCAAACCAATCAAAACATAATTAATTATACATAGATCAATAGATTATGCATAACATTTAATGAAGTATGGAAAAGGGTCAATCGTTGTGTCAGAAGGGTACATAGAAAAAAATAATACAACATTTAAATTAAGAACGACACATGGGTAGCTACGGAGAAAAATCTGTTTTACAATGACATGTCAATGCAAATGGCGGAACTTTTTGTCTGGCAAATAAAGAAAATAATTCCAGATTCATCAGTTTGTTGCGAGAATGGCTGGATCTCGTTACGGAAGATAAATACTATGAAACGAACGCAACGATAGTCTTATATATTTAAAAATGTGAAGGTAAATTTAATACAGATTAAACCATGAAAAGTATGTTTTGCTTAAAACTTCCCACTCGTTAAAATCTATCATTTAACTTGAAATAACACGGATATATTATCACTTCAGAAGGCGCACGTTAGTAATATAGAATTCGAATAAGGAAATCGAATATTTCAATTTACTTCAGAGAGATCGCAATCATACCCAGAGAGTATTGCATATGCTATATACAATAAACAAGTGGATTATAAAAAATATTGTGGAAATGCTGATGCAGACTACTTGATTCAGTTCAAACAGCTTTATCCTTCTCTGTCTAATGTGGTAGGGTAAGCGAAGACACTTACATACATGGCACAGCTTTATCCGTGTCTGTCTAATGTGGTAGGGTAAGCGAAGACACTTACATACATGGTACAGCTTTATCCTTGTCTGTCTAATGTGGTAGGGTAAGCGAAGACACTTACATACCTTGCACAGCTTTATCCTTGTCTGGCTAAGGTGGTAGAGTAAGGGAAGACACTGCTTACATACCTGGCCCAGCTTTATCCTTGTCTGTCTAATGTGGTAGAGTAAAGGAAGACACTGCTTACATACCTGACACAGCTTTATCATTGTCTTTCTAATGTGGTAGAGTAAGGGAAGACACTGCTTACATCCCTGGCCCAGCTTTATCCTTGTCTGTCTAATGTAGTAGGTTAAGCTAAGACACTTACATACCTGGCACAGCTTTATCCTTGTCTATCTAATATGGTAGGGTAAGAGAGACACTGCTTACATACATGTTCCTGGCACAGATTTGTCCGTGTCTGTCTAATGTGGTAGGATAAGCAAAGACACTTAAATACCTGACACAGCTTTATCCTTGTCTGTCTAATGTGGTATGGTAGGGTAAGCGAAGACACTTACATACCTGGCACAGCTTTATCCTTGTATATATAATGTGGTAGAGTAAGGGACGACACTGCTTACATATCTGGCACAGCTTTATCCTTGTCTTTCCAATGTGGTAGAGTAAGGGTATACACTGCTTACATACCTGGCAAAGCTTTATCCTTGTCTGTCTAATGTGGTAGAGTAAAAGAAGACACTGCTTACATACCTGGCACAACTTTATCATTGCATGATTAATGTGGTAGGGTAAGGGAAGACACTTACATACCTGGCGCAGCTTTATCCGTGTCCGTCTAAAGTGGTAGGGTAAGGGAGACAAAGCTTACATACCTGGCCCAGCTTTATCCTTGTCTGTCTAATGTGGTCGGGTAAACGAAGTCACTTACATACCTGGCACAAATTTATCCTTGTCTGTCTAATATGGTAGAGTAAGGGAAGACACTGCTTACATAACTGGCACAGCTTTATCATTGTCTGTCTAATGTGGTAGGGTAAGCGAAGACACTTACATACCTGGCACAGCTTTATCCTTGTCTGTATAATGTGGTAGTGTAACGGAAGACACTGCTTACACACCTGGCAGAGTTATATCCTTGTATATCTAATGTGGTAGAGTAAGGGAAGACACTGCTTACATACATGGCACAGATTTAGCCTTGTCTGTATAATGTGGTAGAGTAATGGAAGAAACTTAGATATATGGTACATTTAAATACCTGACACAGCTTTATCCTTCTCTGTCTAATGTGGTAGGGTAAGCGAAGACACTTACATACCTGGCACAGCTTTATCCTTGTATATCTAATGTGGTAGAGTAAGGGAAGACACTGCTTACATACCTGGCACAGCTTTATCCTTGCCTGATTAATGTGGTAGGGTAAGGGAAGATACTTACATACCTGGCGCAGCTTTATCCGTGTCTGTCTAAAGTGGTAGGGTAAGGGAGACAAAGCTTACATACCTGGCCCAGCTTTATCCTTGTCTGTCTAATGTAGTCGGGTAAGCGAAGTCACTTACATACCTGGCACAGATTTATCCTTGTCTGTCTAATGTAGTAGAGTAAGGGAAGACACTGCTTACATAACTGGCACAGCTTCATCATTGTCTGTCTAATGTGGTAGGGTAAGCGAAGACACTTACATACCTGGCACAGCTTTATCCTTGTCTATCTAATGTGGTAGAGTAAGGGAAGACACTGCTTACATACATGGCACAGCTTTAGCCTGGTCTGTATAATGTGGTAGAGTAATGGAAGAAACTTACATATCTGGCACAGCTTTATCATTGTCTGTCTAAAGTTGTAGAGGAAGGGAAGACACTGCTTACACACCTGGCAGAGCTTTATCCTTGTCTGTCTAATGTGGTAGAGTAAGGGAAGAAACTTACATACCTGGCACAGCTTTATCATTGTCTGTCTAATGTGATAGAGGAAGGCAAGACACTGCTTACAGACATGGCACAGCTTTATCCTTGTCTATCTAATGTGGTAGGGTAAGGGAAGATACATGCCAGGCACAGCTTTATCCTTGTATATCTAATGTGGTAGGGTAAGGGAGACACTGCTTACACACCTGGCGCAGCTTTATCATTGTCTGTCTAATGTGATAGGGTAAGGGAAGACACCTACATACCTGGCGCAGCTTTATCATTGTCTGTATAATGTGGTAGAGTAAGGGGATACACCTACATACCTGGCGCAGCTTTATCATTGTCTGTCTGATGTGGTAGGGTAAGGGAAGACACCTACCTACCTGGCGCAGCTTTATCATTGTCTGTCTAATGTGGTAGGGCAAGAGAAGACATTTAGATACCTGGCGCAGCTTTCTCCTTGTCTGTCTAATGTGGTAGAGTAAGGGGTGACACTGCTTACATACCTGGCCTTGCGTTATCCTTGTCTATCTAATGTGGTATGTTAAGGGAAGACACTTACATACTGGCACAGCTTTAACCTTGTCTGTCTAATATGGTAGAGTAAGGGAAGACAATGATTACATACCTGGCCCAGCTTTATCCTTGTCTATCTAATGTGATAGTGTTAGCGAAGACACTTACATACATGGCACAGCTTTATCCGTGTCTGTCTAATGTGGTAGGGTAAGCGAAGACACTTACATACATGGCACAGCTTTATCCTTGTCTGTCTAATGTGGTAGGGTAAGCGAAGACACTTACATACCTTGCACAGCTTTATCCATATCTGGCTAAGGTGGTAGAGTAAGGGAAGACACTGCTTACATACCTGACCCAGCTTCATCCTTGTCTGTCTAATGTGGTAGAGTAAAGGAAGACACTGCTTACATACCTGGCAGAGCTTTATCATTGTCTTTCAAATGTGGTAGAGTAAGGGAGGACACTGGTTACATCCCTGGCCCAGCTTTATCCTTGTCTGTCTAATGTGATAGGTTAAGCTAAGACACTTACATACCTGACCCAGCTTTATCCTTGTCTATCTAATATGGTAGGGTAAGAGAGACACTGCTTACATACATGTTCCTGGCACAAATTTATCCTTGTCTGTCTAATATGGTAGAGTAAGGGAAGACACTGCTTACATACCTTGCACAGCTTTATCCTTGTCTGTCTAATGTGGTAGGGTAAGCGAAGACACTTACATACCTGGCACAGCTTTATCCTTGTCTGTATAATGTTGTAGTTTAAGGAAAGACACTGCTTACATACCTGGCACAGCTTTATCCTTGTCTATCTAATGTGGCAGAGTAAGGGAAGACACTGTTTACATACATGACACAGCTTTAGCCTTGTCTGTATAATGTGGTAGAGTAATGGAAGAAACTTACATATATGGCACAGCTTTATCCTTGGATGTCTAAAGTTGTAGAGGAAGGGAAGACACTGCTTACACACCTGGCAGAGCTTTATCCTTGTCTGTCTAATGTGGTAGAGTAAGGGAAGAAACTTACATACCTGGCACAGCATTATCATTGTCTGTCTAATGTGGTAGAGGAAGGGAAGACACTGCTTACACACCTGGCACAGCTTTATCCTTGTCAATATAATGTGGTAGGGTAAGGGAAGATACATGCCAGGCACAGCTTTATCCTTGTATATCTAATGTGGTAGGGTAAGGGAGACACCAACATACCTGGCGCAGCTTTATCATTGTCTGTCTAATGTGGTAGGGTAAGGGAGGACACCTACATACCTGGCGCAGCTTTATCAGTGTCTGTCTAATGTGGTAGGGTTAGAGAAGACACTTAGATACCTGGCGCAGCTTTCTCCTTGTCCGTCTAATGTGGTAGAGTAAGGGGAGACACTGCCTACATACCTGGCCCAGCTTTATCCTTGTCTATCTAATGTGGTATGTTAAGGGAAGACACTTACATACCTGGCACAGCGTTATCCTTGTCTGTCTAATATGGTAGAGTAAGGGAAGACATTGCTTACATACCTGGCCCAGCTTTATCCTTGTCTGTCTTATGTGGTAGAGTAAAGGAAGACACTGCTTACATACCTGGCACAGCTTTATCATTGTCTTTCCAATGCGGTAGAGTAAGGGAGGACACTGCTTACATCCCTGGCCCAGCTTTATCCTTGTCTGTTTAATGTGGTAGGTTAAGCTAAGACACTTACATACCTGACACAGCTTTATCCTTGTCTATCTAATATGGTAGGGTAAGAGAGACACTGCTTACATACATGTTCCTGTCACAGAATTATCCTTGTCTGTCTAATATGGTAGAGTAAGAGAAGACACTGCTTACACACCTGGCACAGCTTTATCCTTGTCTGTCTAATGTGGTAGGGTAAGCGAAGGCAATTACATACCGGGCACAGCTTTATCCTTGTCTGTATAATGTGGTAGTGTAAGGGAAGACACTGCTTACATACCTGGCACAGATTTACCCTTGTCTATCTAATGTGGTAGAGTAATGGAAGACACTGCTTACATACATGGCACAGCTTTAGCCTTGTCTGTATAATGTGGTAGAGTAATAGAGGAAACTAACATATCTGGCACAGCTTTATCCTTGTCTGTCTAAAGTTGTAGATGAAAGGAAGACACTGCTTACACACCTGGCAGAGCTTTATCCTTGTCTGTCTAATGTGGTAGAGTAAGGGAAGAAACTTACATACCTGGCATAGCTTTGTCATTGTTTGTCTAATGTGGTAGAGGAAGGGAAGACACTGCTTACAAACCTTGCGCAGCTTATCCTTGTCTATCTAATGTGGTAGGGTAAGGGAAAATACATGCCAGGCACAGCTTTATCCTTGTATATCTAATGTGGTAGGGTAAGGGAGACACTGCTTACACACCTGGCGCAGATTTATCATTGTCTGTCTAATGTGGTAGGTTAAGGGAAGACACCTACATACCTGGCGCAGCTTTATCTTTGTCTGTCTAATGTGGTAGAGTAAGGGGAGACACCTACATACCTGGCGCAGCTTTGTCATTGTATGTCTAATGTGGTAGGGTAAGGGAAGACACCTACATACCTGGCGCAGATTTATCATTGTCTGTCTAATGTGGTAGGGTAAGAGAAGACACTTAGATACCTGGCGCAGCTTTCTCCTTGTCTGTCTAATGTGGTAGAGTAAGGGGAGACACTGCTTACATACCTGGCCCAGCTTTATCCTTGCCTATCTAATGTGGTATGTTAAGGGAAGACACTTACATACTTGGCACAGCTTTATCCTTGTTTGTCTAATGTGGTAGAGTAAGGGGAGACACTGCTTACATACCTGGCCCAGCTTTATCCTTGTCTATCTAATGTGGTATGTTAAGGTAAGACACTTACATACTTGGCACAGCTTTATCCTTGTTTGTCTAATATGGTAGAGTAAGGGAAGACACTGCTTACATACCTGGCCCAGCTTTATCCTTGTCTATCTAATGTGATAGGGTTAGCGAAGACACTTACATACATGTCACAGCTTTATCCGTGTCTGTCTAATGTGGTAGGGTAAGCGAAGACACTTACATACATGGCACAGCTTTATCCTTGTCTGTCTAATGTGGTAGGGTAAACGAAGACACTTACATACCGTGCACAGCTTTTTCCTTGTCTGGCTAAGGTGGTAGAGTAAGGGGAGACACTGCTTACATACCTGGCCAAGCTTTATCCTTGTCTGTCTAATGTGGTAGAGTAAAGGAAGACACTGCTTACATACCTGGCACAGCTTTATCATTGTCTTTCCAATGTGGTAGAGTAAGGGAGGACACTGCTTACATCCCTGGCCCAGCTTTATCCTTGTCTGTCTAATGTGATAGTGTTAGCGACGACACTTACATACATGGCACAGCTTTATCCGTGTCTGTCTAATGTGGTAGGGTAAGCAAAGACACTAGCATACATGGCACAGCTTTATCCGTGTCTGTCTAATGTGGTAGGGTAAGCGAAGACTCTTACATACCTTGCACAACTTTATCCTTGTCTGTATAATGTGGTAGTGTAAGGGAAGACACTGCTTACATACCTGGCACAGCTTTATCCGTGTCTATCTAATGTGGTAGAGTAAGGGAAGACACTGCCTACATACCTGGCACAGCTTTATCCTTGTCTTTCCAATGTGGTAGAGTGAGTAAGGGTATACACTGCTTACATACCTGGCACAGCATTATCATTGTCTGTCTAATGTGGTAGAGTAAGAGAAGACACTGCTTACATACCTGGCACAACTTTACCCTTGCCTGATTAATGTGGTAGGGTAAGGGAAGACACTTACATACTTGGCGCAGCTTTATCCGTGTCTGTCTAATGTAGTAGGGTAAGGGAGACACCGCTTACATACCTGGCCCAGCTTTATCCCTGTCTGTCTAATGTGGTCGGGTAAGCGAAGTCACTTACATACCTGACACAGCTTTATCCTTGTCTGTATAATGTGGTAGTGTAAGTTAAGACACTGCTTACATACCTGGCACAGCTTGATCCTTGTCTATCTAATGTGGTAGAGTAAGGGAAGACACTGCTTACATACATGGCACAGCTTTAGTCTTGTCTGTATAATGTGGTAGAGTAATGGAAGAAACTTACATATCTGGCACAGCTTTATCCTTGTTTGTCTAAAGTTGTAGAGGAAGGGAAGACACTGCTTACACACCTGGCAGACCTTTATCCTTGTCTGTCTAATGTGGTAGAGTAAGGGAAGAAACTTACATACCTGGCACAGTTTTATCATTGTCTGTCTTATGTGGTAGATGAAAGGAAGACACTGCTTACACACCTGGCATAGCTTTATCCTTGTCTATTTAATGTGGTAGGGTAAGGGAAGATACATGCCAGGCACAGCTTTATCCTTGTATAGCTAATGTGGTAGGGTAAGAGAGACACTGCTTACACACCTGGCGCAGCTTTATCATTGTCTGTCTAATGTGGTAGGGTAAGGGAAGACACCTACATACCTGGCGCAGCTTTATTATTGTCTATCTAATGTGATAGGGTTAGCGAAGACACTTACATACCTGCCACAGCTTTATTATTGTCTGTCTAATGTGGTAGAGTAAGGGAAAACACCCTGCACAATGAGATATATAAAACCAGAACGCAAGCGAAATATAGAAAAGGAAACAGTTGGGTTATCTGCAATCAAATCTCGGTACCAATGTTTGTGTACAAATTGTGTTTATCTATGGAATTCAGTTTAGGTCATTATATTTCTCCAACGATTTTTGGTCTGGAAAACTATCTTTCAAAAAGTATGAGATCGATGAAAAACTACGTCTTACTGTTACTGTAGGTCAGTGATTATGGCGACAATTTCGTAAGGTTTGCGAAAGCTGCAACCATCATATTAAACGATATTCTAAGAACTAGGTACATCCCAGTATAATGTCAAAATAATGTCAGATTGAATCAGACCCGTTTACTCTTGTGTTTCATTGTTGCTTCATGTGTGATTAAGATACGAATAATCTACAACCATGTCTCACTATAAGTCAGTTAGGTTGGTTCCTCTACACAAAAAGGTCCCCGATTCAGAGCAAATACCATAAATACAAAATTTCATCCCAAACGCTGTATGTGAATATGAATAAACAACAAATATGTTATGTCCCAAACAGTTACAAAAATGTATATTTACTATTGGAACTTTTGACAACGTCGAAAATAACCACGTGAGCACTGCTGCTAAATGATCATGTCATGCTACAGGCATCTGTCCTGATTGTAGCTGCTGTAAAACTCAATACTAAAATTGTAAATATTCACGAAATTCCTATTGATTAATTTCCAGGGTATTAGCTAAGAGGAAATATTAGATTGAACACACTGTAGTTTTTTCTAATCTGTTCTTGGTACAAGCGATAGTGTTTCAAGGGATTTTTACCATAAACATGAGAAAAATTATCCTATAGAAATCACAGCACTCAAACACAGTGGCGCCGTAGATCCGCACTGTTACACAAACAAAGAGCAAATTAACTATACATTGAAAAGGACAATACACATCACAAAGAGTGGTAAATAAATAATGCATGGGGGATCCCTTGGAAGCAACAAACACAAACAAGAGTTAAAAATAGCAGAATCGATTTTACTGAGGCTGCTTATGAGAGGTAATTTGAAGTGCAACAAATCTCACGCCTCCTAGCACCGGCTTAAGCGATATTCTACTTTAAAGCCACAAAATTGGGCTTGATGATCCCAAAGGACAAGTACATGTTAGTAATAACACTACTGATTCGTAGGGTTACCAACTTGGAACGGTCAGTTGGAAATATGGCCTACTGGTAAGTTAAATTTATTAAAGTCTACACTACGTCGCCTTTAGCCTGTCTTTAGCGCTCAAATTGGCTAGATGCTTTCCTACAGTCTCAGACAAAATGATTCAAATTATGTGTGAGTCAATGATTGCCTCTCTTCTTTAAAAAAACAGCTACAGCAGCAGTGAGCACACAGTGTATGCCTATACAGCAACACTCTACAGAATACTTCAATCTACACTTTTGCTAAATGTGTTTAATGGCAGTGATCAGAAACCACGATGTAAACAACTATTTGGAATGCTCCACGTATAAATGACAATTATTTGGTCTAAAGTAGGTGGATGTGTTGGAGGGAGCGACTGATGGGGTATTAACGTTAAATTAAATTCACTACCAGCGTTAAAAACTACATACACGCCGATTCTCAATTAAGAAATGTTTCAGGAATATTAGTAATGCAATCGCTTTATTTATAAATATACAGTTTAATTTTCAGAAAAAACATGTGAAAAGACATTCTCACTTCACTCAATAAAGGGTTTATATGACTCAGAGGTTAATTTGACACAGTTCAACATATTTACATATGATACAACGTGGCATTCATTAAAGCTTGTACAACCGATCAGCATCATTATTGGAACACTTTATACATTTGTAAAAATCATGATACGCGATTGCAATAATGTTTTTGACACAAAGTTTACAGAAATTGTTGAGGTTGTAACAACGCTTAAGGTAACAATTCCGCTTAATGTAACAACCGCCGCTAAAGGAATCAAGTTCGAGAGGTACGCAGCTACATTTATAAATGCGTACGTCGTGTGGAATTTTTTGATGTTATTAATAGAATCTCACGTACATTGATTTTTTTAAACTAATTGGATAAGTGATAACATGTTATCTACATTGTTTAATAATTCAATATTACACTGGCACTCATGTAAGATCCTCCTATTATATATACCGGTAGCTTTGGACGTTTTCATATACATGGCAGCATACTTACTAATTGTGGTATAACGTCATGACTTGTCAAAAAGAACGTGTCAATTCGGTATACATCACTGGTTCTACCCAAGAAACAATTAGATATACTACAAAAGAAAATCGATCGTCATATATAGCCTAACATGTGCTTATAATGATGAAAACCACCATTTAAACAATCAAACAAACAAGCAAGCAAACAAATAGTTAAGAAAAACGTTTTCGTAATGCATAGGTAGAACTTATCGTCGGCAGTAGCGCATGTTTATTTAAATTGTCGATTCTTAATTTTATAAAATCAAATAGTTCTTCATTCACAAATGTTTGCATCACATGCATGTTTTTGGCATTCTTATGTCCCCAACCCTGCAACACACACCCCGCCCACCACAACTTTAAATCTGATTGAAACGGAAGTGCGTATTAAGGTATAAATTAAATTATGAGCAAACGAAGTCCCTTTTATGTCCCATCTATGCAGTCTCAGTGAAACTCTGGTTAACCTATTACTAGTAATACAGTTACTTTCCCTGATATTGTTGTATATCTTGCCGAATTGAAATAACATTTACGTGTTTTTATGAAAACTGTCAACAAAAGTCGGTTTCGCAGATGTGCAGCTGCTGTATTCTACAAGCGTTTAAATAAAACGGTTCTTGTAGTAAAGGTCAAAGGTTAACTTCATTATAAGTGATAACTAGAAGGGGGATATTGTTTTCAACTAATACATATCCAAGACATTGACGTGTACAACAATAAACAACTCCGTATTTATTTATAGGTAGGGCCATACAATACTCTTTGTTTACGTCTTGGCAAACTGCTGTCGCGGGGACACTATTTTTGTTTCAGTTTTACTTATTAAATTCACATACTGTTCTTTTAGAGTTCACACAAAGTCAAATACATCATTCTCACACATTTCTGAACAAATATCAAATTGAAACACTAGTAACAGAAAAAAAGCATAACATTACATACCGTTTTTTTCCCTTTTACTCTTCGGACAATACCATTCATGTTCCGAAAGGAAGGTGCATTAAAATCTAAATTCATGAACAAGTAATTATGTGTTTCAAATGCAAAGCAATGAAAATGGAAATTACATGATTGTTTGCAAATTAAAGACAGTCAGAACTGATTTTTTTCAAGTATTTACCAACAAATGAGGGTTCAAACTGTTGCTTCGAACACGGTGTTTAAAAGCTCCAAAGTAGCGCTGACGGACTGGGCTAGGTAAAATCGGTTCAAATATTACCAAGTGGAAACAGACATTTTTTTCAGAACCATTTAAGATCGAGAATATTAACATAAAAGAAAATATATATAAACATAAATATTAAATGGTAAAGGTTATGCGCGTGAAATAAGTGTTTATAACAGCGCAAAAACAACAAGAACATGCTACATTTGTGAAAAAAAATGCATAGTTTTTAAACATTGTTTTTCTTAAATTTGCATTGCATTTGGATTTTTAAAACGGCAGTTTTTAACTTATTTTGTTATCATCTTGAACGCGGTTGAGACTATAATTATCACAATACACTCGCTTTTAATTCCAAAATTACATTTAATATAGAATTAACGCAGAATGAACGCGGAACAAACACAAAACGAACGCAGAATGAACGATGCACCATCTATACAGTGAGTGAAAAAGGCTGAATGCATTTTTATGAATGCAAAATGAACGATGAAAGCAATCTTTAAAACGTTGAGCACTGAAAACGAACGCAACCACTAACATGCATTTTTTAAAAATGCCTTTGCGTTTTTAAAAATACATTGCATTTGCATTTTTAAAACATCATTTCTTAAAATGCACGTAAATGCATTTTGCTTTTCCGGACAAAAAATATTTTGTTAGACCCGCTACCGATATAGTAATGCCCTCCGTCCGTACATACGTCCATAGGTTCGTCCATCCACCCGTCCCATTTAGAGTCCGCTCTATAACTCAAAACTACTAGACTGCAATGAAACTTCTTACAATGATACAGGGCAATAGGAGGAATCGCAGAGCACAAGAATCATAACTTCAATTAAATTAAAAGTATTGCTCTATGTAAATGTATACTTATACTTTGTGTCCACTCTATAACTCAACTACTAGATGGACTGCAGTGACATTTCACACAATGATAGAGGGTAATGAGAGAATGTACAGAGCGCAAGAACCACAACTCTATCTTTAATTAAATTACTAATAAATAATGGCCCTTTTTATATTTATACTTTTCATTCGTGTCCGCTCTATAACTCAAACCTATTAGAGGGACCGCAATGAAAGTTCACACACGGATAGATGGCAATGAGAGGAAGTGCAAAACATCATATACAGCTCCTTTTATATTTTTAGTATCATATAATAGGTACTACATGTAGTATCATATGAGAATCGTATACAATTCATAGTATTCTTATATGTGGCAGAATTGGTAGTGTATATAAATCAAACATGCACACATCACACCAACAAAATATCTAAATAAAGGCCATATATAACGAAAAATAATGCGGCGGGGATATGGCTGTCTCTCAGACTGTTTCTTGTTACCATTTTGAACGAAGTTGAATCAATAATTACCACAATCCACTCGCTTTTAATTCCACGATTACATTTTTAGCAGAGATAGTAAGTCTCTTACCGTCTTTTCCTGCCATTTTACAGAAGAGCTGCATAACCTAAGAATTATATATTTTGGGCGAATAGAGTATTTGTATTAATTGTGAGAGATGTTGCGATTTTAAACGAAGCAAATGCATCTTCTCCGTTTGTGCAATTCGACGCAGGCATTGAGTTGCGTTTAGGAATGCAGTTGGGTTCATTTAAGTGAACACAGAGTTTCGGTTATTAACGCTGAATGAATTCAAGATCGTAAACGAATGCATTCAAAAGAAATGAACGTATTAAAATGAGATGCAAACGGAATGTAAACGGAGCGCAAACTGATCGAAAATCGGAGCGCAAACGGAAGGCAAGCGGAGAGCAAACGGAACAGAAACGGAATGCAACCGGAATGCATTTTGGGTTACTTGAACGCAACTGGGTCTGTAATACCGGTTCCAACCTTAGTACCGATGAAGACTTAAATACACTGAAGATGTCTCAATGGCCTTCCATAACCACACACCTGATATGGATACTGGGAAACATACTGCTTCATGAAGATAAACATGTCTGCTTTAAAACTCAACAAGAAATCACTGGGACACATGTCAACAGTTTTCAGCCCCTCACTCATTCATATACATCACTCATTCATATACAGTCTACTTTCACGCTGGACATTCATATATAAAAAAAAAGAAATATAAAAAAGATCGGACAGGGAAAGTAGCTTTCAAGGAGGACAGTCAACCACAAAACACAGAAACAAACACGCAAACAGACAAACAAGAAGGCAAAAGCAATAATAATTGCAAACGACATCACAAACACAAAAGAGTTGACAATAGGGCTGACGCCTTGGAACGGTCAGTGGCAAAGTAGGCCACTGGGGGTTTAAACCGGTTCCAGGGCGTACCAAACCTCACTCTTACCCTGCTGTCATCCCATTAAAACAGGACAGTGTAAATGAAAAAATCCTCGCCATGAACTAATCTCTAACCAACAAGGCAGCATCAATAGGCAATATAAGTAAAACACAGATATGCTCGTGTAAATATAATACATAAAAACAATAGCCTAGAAAGCCACAATGATGGTACTCAATGACTTGGCAGAAGCCAGAGCAGTAAGAGAATAAACCATTAAAGGCACGACAAGAAAGATCATATACAAACATCAAATGCCACCGTCCCAATGGGCTTTAGGTAGGCGTCATCATAGGGTCCACAGTCTGTCCGGTCATCGTACAATTAAAGAGGAAAGCATAGTGGCGAACTGTAAAAGGGTCCACCACCAAGCATGCAGTACGTTGCAAAATGATAGGGTCATAACCTCTTTTGATAAACTTTTTAACAAGTTTAACAAAGATAGTATGAAAGTGATCATGACCAAGAATCTTACGAAGTTTATAAATCACATCACCATAGAAGTCAGGTTGTGATAGTCCTTGTCGCAGAAGAGTCCTTAAATTACTTTTATAAGAAGTTGCTCGGGGATCATCCCCATCCAAGTGGGAATACTTAACAATGTCAAAATTAAAATCATCTCTCTTGTCATAGATTTTGTTAATTATTTTACCATTTTCAATCGAGAGATCTAAATCAAGAAAAGGAGCGTTATTATCAGATATATTAACTTTGTTAAGCTGAAGTTCTTTAGGATAAATATAATTAACCATAGTTGAAAAGAAAGGGTTGTCAATGTTCAATATGTCATCCAGATACCGAGAGGTGTCGTTAAAGGCTTCAATAACATCTGCCTGGGTATCTGGTGAAAGACTCAACATGAAATCCCTTTCATAGCAAAATAAGAACAAATAAGAACAAATCTGAGACAACTGGTGCACAGTTCGTACCCATAGGGATACCAACAATTTGTCTATAAACGGTGGTTCCATATCTGACGAAAATATTATCTAATAGGAAGATGAGTGCTTCACAAACTTCATAGCAAGTCCACATAGTATAACTTACTAAACTAACTTAGTAAAAAACGCTTTTATAGTATTACATGCCAAAAATGTAGTATTTTCTCTAGCGAAAGGACGATGAGATGTATTCAATAGTTTAGTTACATGTCAAGAATAGTTACAGCACAAAATAACAGGAAAACGCACAAAAACAATTAAGGAAAAATTTGAGCCTTGTAATATAGAACTGCTGAAGCATTGTTTAGTTCAAAACTGATCAAGATAAAAAGAGAGTTGAATTTATTTTCTATAATTATGTGCTATTCGGAATATTTGATATTTAGATGTGTCAGTTAATTTATTTCACAGCTCACTGTTTAATAGTGGCTTAATTTTGCAGATGGCTTACTGATTTGATAATTTATCATTTTAACAAAAGAAGTGCCATCAAAATAAAAACACAGGAATGGATTATGTAATTTCTAGTTGTAGACACTTGTCTAACTCCGCATCATTACGTGGTCCGAGTATTAACTTTCATACCCCATCCAACCCTTTCTCCAAGAACCATAATTTCGGCTCAAATAGTTTGCATAATTTTAAACAGGTTATCGCATTTTTTTGCAGTAAACATTATGTTTAAACATGTTTTATTGTCGAAATATCTGTTATAAAGTCCTGCTTTTCGTGATTCCAACAATCTGACATTTGTTAAAGTGATTTCTGTTTTCCAATATATTTTCATGAAATACGTGGACATTTGAATATTTATGTGGAAGTTTAAATTTGTGATTCCAATATTGTGACTACATGTTAAAGTGGTATTTGTTTTTCCATTTATATTTTGCATTTAATAAGCGGACAATGCATTTGTTATCGTTGGAAATACATGTAGATATTATACTTGTGAGAACATTAAAAAAAAGACAATAAACATAAAGAATCAACACAACAGAAACAGTGCATCAGGAATAAATACCTTGTAAAGAAGAGGATACTGCCAAAGCTACAAAACAACATCAGCTGAAAAAGACCCACACTTATTCAAGCAATAACGCACAAGATTTCAATCCAAATAGATAAAGACCATTCGGAAGCATGATGAACCAGGGACAGAAAATAAACATAGAGAATCAACACACGAGAAATATTAGTTACAGGATATCCACAATTGTTCAAGCAAGAACTCAGAAAAGTTCACTCCAAATGAAAACAGTCATTCAGACGCAGGCTGAACCAAAGAAGAAAATAAACATAACGAATCAACACTACACGAACAATACAAAGGGAAAGCAGTACCATTACATGTACCACTTCCATGCAGTTTTGTGCTTGTGGCCCTGAACTGACAGTTGCGATATTGTTATGAATTGAAGCTTCAGGTCCAGCATGGTCATTCACCTCCAACTTCAAATGTCATTATAAGTGTCCGAACATCTGTAAAATCAATTGTTGGAGATGACAATTGTTTCTGTTTTTTTCCGATCCATTGCGGACAGTTTTATACTTTCAAAAACGGTACATCACATTATATACAGAGCCAACAGTACATGAGGAACGTGTTGGAAAACATTACAGTTGGACAGTACCCAACACAATCTACCAGAAAGTTCAAGTTTCGAAAGAAAGAAAATTGGAGGTGAATAATAACAGTGAGATATATCAAACATATTCTGGAAATAATGACGATACTTCAGCACTCAGTCTGACAGAAATAAATGCAAATGAAAAGGATGGCCAAGAACGAAAGAAACAACTGATCAGTCAGAAAGACAGACAAGAGATCACTCGGAACGAAACACAACATAACATTCAGACAGAAACACAAAATATCAATCAGAAATACTTACTACTGATCAATCGGGATGGTCGGGAAGCAAGTTGTAGATGATATGTCTGCTGATGATGGAAATCAGTGGGTTGACAGGTTTCTTGATGATATGCCTGCAGGACAACTGGATACATCATTACAGGCACAATACTTACTGGAGGAATCTATGTCGTAGGGAAACCATAGGAGAAGCTAAATTAGCCACAATTTTAGTAACGTTCAATTCAGTTGAAGGTGTTGCAATATTTGTAGGGCGAACATGTTACAGCCGCGTAACGTAGCTGACGTGTTGTTAAAAGCAACATGACGTTATGTCATGAGTTCACTTACGAATTGCCGCTGTATTCAAGGTAAATTGACAACATTAAAGTGAAACTACCACGTCGTAGGTGTATTATGTGATAAATAGAATCTTACATCCCCGACTGTGTATGATTGACTTTAATAAACTCGTTGTATAACAAGATAGGATACTCGACAGAGCCTCGTTGGATAAAAAAGATAAGATACTCGGCAGAGCCTCGTATCCTTCCATTTTATCCAACTCGTTTAATAAAATAAATAATACACAGTCACGAATGTAAGATCCTCTATATAACTTGTTTAAGCAGTCATTTGAAACGGAACCTTACTGTAAGCTTATTTTACCAAGAACTGACAGATTTCTTTCAGCCATATTTAGACGTGAAGTTGCACCAAAGAGATTTGAAACTGGAAAATATGAGCGTTTAGCAATGGAGGAAAGAAAATGACCGTTCTGTAAACATGATATGGAATCAGACATCTCATGTTATCTTTAATTGTTCTACTAGTATGTATAACGACGTAATGAAAAGTATGAACAAAAGCAAGCATTACTGATGTTAATTTTTTGTATCTCTCGGAAGAGTTGAGAATGTCTTTGTTATTCACATATTTAGATTTTATACGTATTGTTGCGAAAATGTCCTTTTTAATTCCTGAAAGAAGATCTTAGTTAATTATTCCGATATTTAGGGATAAACTGTTTAATTGTATTTTACCGTATATTTTACTTAATGGTAGTGTTGTTATTTCAATGAACTACTACAAGTATGCAAGTTCCGATGTTGTTAGGTTATAATTTAGAGATATATGTCATTTTAAATGAAGATCTCTGAATATATTTAAATCAATGTCACTTATAAATCTGAAAAGAATGAAGTTTGCATTTTAGCAATGTGTGTAGATTAATATGTATTAAGTGCGGTTTGATTTTATATGTGTGCCTCACAGTACCAATATAACTCTAGCGTAAAAGTCAGTGAATACTGAAAAATAGATCCACAGAAGCAGCGAACGCAAACAAGTGAGAAAAGTAAACAGTACAACAGATGTAGTGAGTCTGTTGACGAACCAATATTAATATACTGTTATAGTAGGTACATATACAGCATAACAACAGGTAATGTAGCATTCTCTGAATACAGTCAACCAGAATCAAAGAACGATAACAAGGGTTATATAAATACATACTGAAACAGGGGATCCCTTGGAAGCAATGAACACAAAAAAGAGAAAAATGTAGCAGACGCGTTTATTTAAGTCTATGAGAAGTAATATAACGTGAATCACCTCCTCTCACACCTACTAACACCGACTTAACGGTTTTCTACTTTAAATACATATCGAATGGGCTTGATGATCCCAAAATATCAGTAAGTTATGAAGTCGGCAGCAAACATCTCTAATCAAATGCTAGACAAAGCGTGAATGTCAGTACAAACTGAAAGGCAGGTCCCTTGGAAGAAATAAACACAAGCAAGTAAAGTAGCAGACTTGGTTTTATTGAGTCTGTTCATGAGAGGAAATAAATACAATACCTATCACGCCCCTACCCACCCTAGCACTGGATTAACGATATTGTAATTTTAAACGTTTGAGACACCACAAACACAAAATGGCTGTAAAAGAGAAGTGGCCTTGGAACGGTCAGTCTTACCCAACGTTCAACCTAATTTAAGAGGACAGTGTAGATATATATCCTCTAACAAAGTATGCAGTATTTAGAGACAATATCAGTAAAATATATAGATAATCATGTATATAACAATATAACAACCAATGGCTCAGATAGCCACAAATCAAGTACGCATTGATTTAGCAGAATCCAGAGCAACAAGAGAATAAAACGGTTTAGGACACGAATAGACGAGATTGAAGAGAAACATTAAACGCTATCATTCCTATCAGGATTTAGGTAGACGTCATCATAGGGTACGCCAGGTGTCGGGTCATCGCACCATGAACTAGGAAAGTCTAGTGACAAACTGAATCACTGAACACGCAGTGCTTTGCAAAATGGTAGGTTCATAATCTCTGTTGATAGATTTTCTAAGAATTGAATAAAGATTTACGAAAGTGATCCTGACCAAATTACTTACAAAAATGAGAAAACATGTTTTACAGAAACCACACAGTCTATATGAAATGGTACCGTATGTAAATACTGTACCAACAAGTAAGAGCAAACTGCATATTCAATGGACAGGCCACTACACCTCACACTGTGATGAAGACAGGGTTTTCGACTTGGAACGGTCAGTGAGCAACACGGCCTACTGGTTAGCTTAAATCGAGTACACAGCATTGCTATTATCCTGTCTTCAGCACCCAAACTGACCAATCTGTGTCCATAAATTTAGATCCCATCAAATGGAAATATCTAGCATTAAAATCAACATCTAGAGCAATTAGCTAACGATACACTTTCATGTTGTTGTACAGATATATAAATTTATATAACTAGAAACACCTGCGGATGCATTCATTATTGTACTGGATAACCACAGGAGTTGCAGACACAGAGATAAACAATCGAGGACCGACCAAATATCCCGAGGGATGACAGAAATATCGAATGAGTTATGATAGAGTCCCGGAGGATTGTCAAGGCATCACGCAAGAGAAAGGTCGTACATGTACTGACTGACTATAGGAGGATCAGATCAATAACTAAGCACGAAGTGCGTTGCAATACGAATTAGTCGTATTCGTTTCGGACGAATTTCGTGATTAAGATTGTCAAGTTATCAACAGTAGAAGACCCCTTTAATTTCCGAAGGTTACAATCGCATCTCCATCGGATAAAGACTTTTGTAAATTACGTACCATATAAGACAGTTTGTCATAGTCCTTTTCACAGAAGAGTTCTAAAATTATTTTAATCTTTAGAGGTAGATCAGGGTTTTGATAATAACATTTCGCAAAATAAATAAATACATAAATAAATAAATACATCAATCAATCAATCAATGAATCAATCAATCAATGAATCAATCAATCAATCAATCAATCAATCAATCAATAAATCAATCAATCAATCAATCAATCAATAAATCAATCAATCAATCAATCAATCAATCAATCAGTCAATAAATCAATCAATCAATCAATCAATCAATTAAGCAATCAATCAATCAAGCAATCAAATCAATCAATCAATCATCCAATCGATAAATCAATCGATCAATCATGAAATCATGAAATCAATCATGAAATCAATCATGAAATCAATATGAAATCATCATGAAATCAATCATGAAATCATGTGATCATGAAATTATGAAAAAAATCATGAAATAAATCAATAATAAATAAGTAAATAAATAAATCCATTCGTCCATATATGTATATGTACAAGGCTAAACAAATGTGCAGCCAGACCAGGGCTCGAACCCGGGACGTTTGGACTACCGTTCCGATGCTCTACCGATGCTCTACCGACGGAGTTAACCGGTCGGACAATGAAACATATATCTACCTGTCATATATCTATGAACCGTGGCATACTCCCCCTACAGAGTGAAATTCATTCTCGAATTTCATGGGTGCAGAGAATCATTTGCATGTTTCTCGGAGTTTACTCAGTCACGGCCTTGCCGTAGTTCGTCCGAAGGTTGTCTTTCTTTGTAGTTCGCAAACATTTTCCCCTATACATAATTCTGCTTTGTGAACGTGAATCTATTACGAGATCCCAACTTTCGAAAGTTGCCGTAGTGAGTTCAAAATATCTCCCTTTAATATATTTACTGGATTCACAGTATCCCCAAGATCCGGCACCTTTCATTGTCACTGTCTCAATATAGATGTGTTTGATTGAATGATTAAATGTGATCAAACACATATGAGCTATAATTGTATGTATGTTTTGTTGAATATGTTAATTATGCTTCAAGACGAGTGTGTTATGATGTAGAGATACAGTTTATCAGCGCGATGCAGCTATATTTTCTAGGAAGTGAATGCATACGTTTGATTTCTGTGTCTCTCCTCATAGCTAGGCGTCCTGCCGTAGTTTGTCCGAAGGTTATCTGTCCTTGGTAATTTGCAAATATTTCTCCCTATAAACATATTGAAAGAAATAAGTTTAGTGCGGTCTTTTGCATATCTAGCTTAACGAAACTGATTGTTTGTTTTATAATGTGAAGCATTTGATAACTTTGGCATGTCGGAAGGTGTTCTTGTTTTTCACTTATTATGCGTGATTCAAAGTAACATAGTTATCTCCCATTTATATAAAACAACATTTTTCACATTAATAATAAGTGTATTATCATGATTATGAAGAAAAAGGTTAAACTTTATTAAATAACTATTCTGGGATTCGAGTGATAAAAAACGCAAAAACATCTGACATTTACCTTGTCATTATAATGAAATTACGAACCAAATTTTAAATTTTAAAATTATCTCCCTTTATATTGAAATAAGAACGAAATCATAATTTCTGTAAAGCAGGTAAATTTAAACCTGTTGCTACTTTTTTTCGCAGATATAGTTCAAATTCAATGTCCTGCATATACTTGTTTATTAAGTTAATTATATTGTTAATGGCGGCTGAAGCACATAGCCTTGAATCTGCTCAATGGGATTTACCATAGTAATTATGTGCTAAACATTTATTTCAGTATATATACATACTGGTATCTGTGAACAAGTTGATAACTGGTTCAATTTGCAATTGTTTGCAGTCAGTTTGGTAAAAAATGCACACTTTATGAAATGATTTAGTTAATGAGAGACACACAGTATTCGAATGTTTATTATAAGGATTGTTGCTGATTCATCTTATTAAACGGTGATGTGTGTAACAGAAACGGGATACACGTCATGAAATACCGCTTTGGTTATGTTATTGACATTCACAATAGCGTTTGTTTAGTGCTGTGAACGTGAAAATTTGAAGTAGAATATCGCTTAAGTCGGTGTTAGGAGATTTTTATTAAATAAAGCCATGTAACACATATACACGCTCTTTCCAAATTATAACCATACCAATCGTAATATGTAATCGTGTTAATGCGTATTTAGATATTTATTTCAATATAGTTGGAAGTGTACATCACACACAAGTCCATTGTATGGTTACAGGATTTAATTTTACGTTTCTACAACTATTATAAAATAATAATAATAATTTCAAACATAATTTCAATAGTGATTAAAATTACTTTCTCTTTAAACAAACTTTCATTGTAAAAGTTTTCAGCATAGTTGTATACTTATTATGCTGTTATACTTGTGAAGTATATTTTCGCTGTGTTATTTTGTTCAAAACTGCCCGCAAAAGTACTACCTATAATTCTGGCGGCCATTTTGAACGCCATTTGAACGCCATCTTCAAGGGATATCTGTGTTGTACCACATATTTCCATCTGTGCAACAAGCAGATTCATAATTAAATATACCATAACGGTCATTTTGATATTTGAAATGCTTTAGTAGACTACTACCCAGTCATATTTATCCAGGTATTTTCAGCACTATTAGTTGATCCTGCCTTAATTCCTCCAATAAGCGAAGGAAAAACATATTACCAGAATGGCATAACGGATATTTCGATGATAAAACACGTTTTAAAGTTTTTTTACTGAAAAAAACCTGCGATAACCTGTTTAAAATTACCTATTATACGTTTTAGTTTTACAATATGTAACGTTTGTAAGCCAACATTAAGGTATTATTTCATATCCAAGTCAAACAGGTTTTCACTTCTTGGAGAAGCAGTTGGATGGGGTATGAAAGTTAATACTCGGACCACGTAATGCTATTTGTCACTATCACATATTTGTGTTTGCGGTTAGTTTGAGATAGGCCAATAGGCGTTTGAAGATGTATTTGTTGTTTTTTACGGTCTAAACTCCTTATGGCGCTTCTGTTGCCGGGATGGTATATACGCTGTTTGAAACGTTCTCTCTTCTCACCGTTGTGGGTTCAACTCAAACTGGGATCTCGACTTATGAGAAAGTATTGGTTATTACGTATGATAAGGTATACAGTACTGATTCTATCTAGGAAACAGTGGGTGGTCTGCCCCACTACTAAAAGTCGACCGTCATATTATTATAGCCTATAATCTGCTGCAAATGACGTTAACATATATACAATCAAGAAACCAGTCGTCTTATGGCGAAACGTAGCCAATCAGCTAATTAGACTGTTACAATGCTTTATAACCGTATCAAACACGCATATATCGATTTCAAGTTATCTTTCAGTGCATCGCGCACTTCTTTCACTGTCAGACTATACAAAATAGGGTTGATCAATGAGTTTATTGATACAATATGGATATCAAGCAAAAAGTAATTCTCGTAATTGAACTGTAACACTTCTCCCGCCATAAACATAGATAAAATAAAATAGAACCAGTTGGTGATGTTGGAAACAATCAGAACTATGCAAAGTTGTTTAAAAGCACGTTGCTGGGAAACAGGAATTGCGCGTGACTGCGGAACCGTTGACAGTTATGCTAACGAATGCGCCACGTTAATGGCTATGTTTTGAACTTGCATTGGAATTTCATTAGAAGGGATTATCGGACGAATTTGTCTCTGACGTCTTCTGAATATTAAAATAGAAAAGCCATACAAAGCATTGAGTAAAGTAACTATAACAAGAATGAAACAAATGTACAGTAGGAAGGCAATGGTGTAACTATCTAAATCTTTAAAAAATCTTGATGGAATGCACCCATTAACCGTCGGTTCTGTCGTAACAATAACACAAATGGGTAAGATTGATTCATCATCACAACATATAACCAGCAAATACATGAATGCACTGGGATTATAAACAAGCATGTTCATGTAACGTACATGATTTACCGGTACTCAACATTAAAGACACACAGCAATCATGGCAGTTACTGTCAAATCAAATGACTTGTTTTGGTAAGTACCGGTAAGGTTAACAACATGTTTTTATTTCTTAATTGTTTTAAATTTACGAACTTGCTTACGTACCATGGAAGATGAATCCTGGTGAGTTTATCCACCAGTGCTGGTATTATCTAATACCAGTGATCCAGAGATCTGTTGTTTGATAAAAACTTTTATATATTTTTCAAAACCTAATCTACAGAGTTGATGATAAATCATGAACACTATAATATGGATGTGAAATGTATTATCTTTAATATAAGGCCTTATAGGGCATAACAGTTACTAATTTATATATACAAGTTCTAAGAAAGTATGTGAGCTACTACTGATTGATTCACTGAATAACTTTGAATATCTGCTTAAAAGAAATATTTGAGGAAATATGTGCGGATGGGATCTGCGCTTCTGTAATAGAGTCATGTTAAAAACATGTGGAACTGGTAATGCACCTCATAATCTTGAATATTGATTTACAAACACATGTGAATGGTAAGCAACTGTGATGTTTTAGGTAACAAAAGTATATTGACTGTTGAGCAATCTTGATTAATTTCAAATATGAAATTTATCAATACCTGTTAGTCAATACTGGCATTGTTTAATGGAGTCGGGTCAATTTGTTTTCTCTTTTTCTGGAACCGGCTGTTTGTTTTTGGGGAATATACTAAAAATAAAAATGTATCAACATTTACTTAAAGTATACTTGTGGTAGTCTGCAGCTAGTTTTACAGTTTCAGGCATCACAATAAACGTATAAACAAGAAATGTCACTGTAAGTGACAAATGCACAGTATTTGTCTGCATTTCCACAAAACCTGAGTTTTACACGTGACACGTCATTTCTAATGGTGAACATTTCTGCCAGGTTATATAAAAATCCGTCAACGGATGACAAATGTATAGACCGGACGCGAATTACATGACTTCTGACAAATACTGGGACATATATCTTCTAACCCGCTAGTCCGACCTTGACCTTGAAGCTACTGACCTGGATTGTGCTTGCGACACACTCTTGTTGTGGTGAACACTTGTGCCAAGTTATTTGAAAATCTGTTCGTGAATATCAGAGTTATTTATTGGACACGATGGTACGGACAAACTGATCGACGGACGGTGCGACTATTATATCTCTCTCTTCGGGAACATACAAAAGTATTCCTTTCTTCGTCATATCCCCTGTAGTAATGAATGGCATAAGATACATTTTCCAACAATGCTATATAAAAATAACCATCTAATATTATAGAAGCATTCACATGACTGCTGGTTTATTATTAAACATGTTAAATGTATTGAACAAGTTTTCAAACTGATGTCAGACGTTACATGTTGGTGGAAACTCTCATATTTTTGCTAACGACTTATGACTGATGGGCAATTATTTTTTCATGTATACTGTATGAACAGGTGCCTTAAATGATAAATACTCGCTAATTAATGTTCATTTTGTCATGTTTATTAACACTCTTTATCGTGATCCCTGTATTGCTTTAGTGGCTGCTTAAGTGGTAGCAGAAAACAATGATCAACACACAAGCGAAAAAGAGTATTTAACAGAGAATTTACAGCCACTCTGCAGTTCCACGTGTGATAAGGTTCTGGGCCCATTCTGCATATTTTTATCTAGATGTAAATGGATAGTGAACTATATAACCTTTTTGTATTGGTAAAACACTCGTAAAACCTCGATTCAAGTCATATATTTGTATTATATCATGTGTAATATCAAGGATGATCCCCATATCAGATCAAAGCAACTGTACGGTGCCCTCCATTCCGCATTTCTTAAAACACAGGGGCATTATATGCTAACGAGCCACAATGTAACTAAACTCTCCCTTAAAACATCACAAACCCCAACCCCTGCTCCGAACAATGAGTATTTCAAACTGTCAAAGTGAAAACTTCTAGTAGTTTTGTAAAATAGATTTTTCATGCAATATACTGTTCAGCTGTGGTAAGACCCTAAAATACTATACTTACCCTAGGAACAGTACGGTGTTCTTATTCCAGAAGATGTAAGATGTCCGGGTAAGGCCAATTCAGGCAATAACACCTTCATATAGAAGAATTCCAACTTTGGCAACATAATGTCATGCCGTAATTAAGTTCTCTATGAATCCTCTGAAAAAACATTTCATGTGGTTCTGTGCGTCGCACTACAAAATCACACCACTCATACTGTAGACTATTTATTTGCCCTTGATCTTGGTAATAATATGGATGCCTGGTTTTCAGTGGTATTTGCCCCCTTTACTTTCTAGACAGAAGTTGAGAAGTTTAAAAGCTGCATCTTTTAATGACATTTTGCTCGACTGTAAAAAGTTCTAAATTTCAAATCAGCCTTTCTCCCCCGCTCTTTTCTGTTACCACTCCGTCTGTTAATGATGCAAGAAAGTTGTGGTCTTTACATATGATTAAACCGTTTGCTTCAACCTCACTGCCAGTGTTTCTGTTCTTACATTTTATTATAGTATTCTGCTCTTGAGTAATACCTCGAATTGTAGGAATATTTCCTTGAGAAGTTGGATATATCATGGTAGCTATCACCTTTCTGACATTGGAGTTGGTTAAGCGAATTTTTCTTTCAGACCTCCATACTGTTGTTGACGACTGCCCTTTTGAGGTCTGATCAATAGTTTCAATTCTTCATCATTTTTTTAACTGAGTTTATTTTCTTTTTAATAATGCCCATCATTAAGTCAACACACGTCAACACATGTTTACCGAATGTATTCACCTTACATATATTCCATAAGTGCTTATTGCTTTTTGTTAACTCCCTATAACTATGTTTTGTCAATTTATTCATTACGTTTAATCGCTACCAATGGAACTATGGACGCGAAAATTTAATTTCCCCTGAAATTGACTAAACTTTGACAGTTTAAATGCATGCACCAAACAGTTTTGAAAAAAAACTATGATAAATGTTCAAGACCTACATGTAGTTGCATATTTGGCACTGCACGCTTATCTGTAGATTTATGCTAAAGAAAATGGTGGCAAATTTTTGTTATGGGACCACTCTGTCATGAAAATAATACGAAATAACATGTTTGGGTGAAAAAAAGCATTTAATGGGAAATTCAAAATCTGAATTTTCAAATGATTTAGTTTTGGTGTAAAATGTTCCTAAAGAATAAAGAAACACTTGAGCAATGATCCAAACTTTAATCTGATTGAAATAAAGAAAGAAAGGTCCTTAACTTATTTTGAGGAGTATATATTCGCTCGGAGAGTCGTAAAATATATATTGTAACAATACAGAGATTCGCTTTTCCCAGACTAATGTAATAACGAGGATTATGCATGACAATGGTTATATTTCGTGATGACCACAAACTTCGCTATTGGTAATGTTCGGTATACGTTTCATCATCTCCATTGTGAGCTTTAAAACAAAGAAACGAAAACACGAGTTAAATCACGACAAAAGTATGACATAAAAAGCGAGGACATTTCCTCGTTCTGATCAATGTAGCCTCTGCATGGGGCACCTTTTAGTTCTTGGAAAGCAAGTATTATTTGCAATCTGAAAAATTGGTTGTGTTTATTTGCATTGTTACCCTATATAAAATGCTCATTTATGTGAAAATGGATTTTAATGGCAAATGGGTACATTTGAACTGGTGCAATAAAAGATAATAGTATAAAACATGTTCTCAGAAAAGGTCAGACATTAACGGAATCGAATTGCCCTTCAGAGTAAGAAGTAAGGGATATATATCAATGGAATATATCCATATTTTTTTATATGAAGGGCGCCTAGACTTATATTCCACGTTGTAGAATGCAACGTTACAGGTTTGACCTTTTTAAGAAAGGAAACTCAAACTTAGCCTCAGATAACAGACCATTAGCGTTGTTAAGTTGTATTGATAACTTAATGGAAAGGGTTGTTTATAAACTATTGTATATGTTTGCATTGCAAATTATCTTATTTATAAGCTGCAATCAGGCTTTTTAAAAGGACAGTCTACTGTTTATCAACTGATTGATATGCATCACCAAATTGGTCGAGGTATTGATGCTAACCAATTCACATGTATTTTCGGTGATGTGTCGAGGGCATTTGATCGAGTATGGATCAAAGGCCTACTTTTTAAACTCAGACTAAATCGTATAAATGGCATTATGCTAAAATTTATCGAAATGTATTTAACAGAATGCACCGAAAATGTATTTATAGGTTCAAGTTACTCGAACAGTAAAGAGACATCTGCTGGTGTCCCTCAAGGGTCAGTTGTGGGTTCATGTTTCTTATATATGTCAACGACATTGCTGACAATGTTCTTAGTATAACTACAACAGCCATCGTTGATTTTTAATTATATGCCAGTTAACTTTGTTTATCACCATAAACACTCAGGTTAACGCTTAGTCATGACGGTAAATGGCACGAACATATTACCATTATTACTACTTCAGCCTCTAAAATATTAGCAATAATGCGGAAAATATTTTTTTTTTTATCAATCGTAAAGCTTTAAACCAAATATATTTATCGTTTTTGAGACCAATACTTGAATATGTTTCTGTTATTTGAGACGGCTGCACACAGTACGAAAAAGACACTTTAGAAAAGAATCAACATGAAGCAGCTCGCATCGTCACCGGATTAACGCGACCAACGACTATTTGTACTTTATTTACCGAAATTGGGTTGTTACCATTAGAAGACAGAAGAAAATACCTAAAATTAATAATTACTTATAATGTTAAAGCTGGTTATTTGCCTGATTATTTTGCAAATTTATTCCCTGTTGGCAGAGTTGTTCCTTACAACTTAAGAAATTCAAATGATTACATATCTATTCATACGAGAACGCAGCTATATAGAAATTACCGCGAGGGAGAGGAGCTATCCCTTTGGTTTCAAGTAAACATATCTAAGAAAGTATGAATTGAATTAACATTTCAAGCATCTAAAGCGATTATCGATTATTTATTTACCTATCTGAACCAAAATATGTGTTATATTAATATTAATAAAGCTGTAACGGTCAAGCTTTTCAGATGTTAAAAAATATTAAATTTCCAACATTTTTTATTATTCAGGACAACTTTTCCTTTTGGCATTCGCAATTCTCTGAACAACATCCAATTGTTTATCTTTAAAATTTAGACCCTAATTATGCTCCGAGAAGAGTTCGTTCCATTCCAAAAATCCCTCGATGTTGTCAGTTGATAGTGGACTTATTTGATGAGGGAATATGAATGCCTTCACCTCACGCGAGAATATCACTTAAATAAATGCAAAATGACAATATTGCGGATATAGATAAATGTTAATTCAAAACATAAATGTTTTACTGTGTCACTACAATCGATAAATGTTTAGTTTTATAATTGCAGCTTGGTATAATAAACATTTATTGATCGATCTGCTAAGCTAAATTGTCATAAACAGTCGACCCGACGTAGCAAACATCGTTGAAAGTGCATGACTTTGTTGTTTTAGTAATCCCGCGGTTTTCACTATAAGAGTTCCTCTGACCCTGAAAAGCAAAAAAGAAGAGAAGGCTTTTAAAAAGGCTCGGATTACCTCACTTGTCTTGATATGAAGTCTAAATTAAAATATTTTTGAACAGTTAGTTTGTGTTTTATGCCCCCGAATGAATGTATGGATCTTGGTAAGTTTCGCGTCCATTTACGACGACTTTGAATGAATGAATGGTGTTTTACGGCACGTCGACACATACATAGGTTATATTGTGCGCAAAAACTGATGAAAGATGACGAAATGAAGTAGTAATTAAAATTTAATGTAAATATATAAAGCTAAAACCATTTACAAATAAGGGATGATATGCTAGTAATATAAACTATATATGCCAAAGTCAAGTTATCACTGTGCAAAACGCGACATATTTCAGACATACTTTTAGAGATGTCCAAAGTATGAATGCCAGTGCATGCGATGGGTGTCAAAGCATTGAGTAAAGTAACTATAACAAGAGTGAAACAAATGTACAGTAGGAAGGCAATGGTGTAACTATCTAAATCTTTAAAAAATCTTGATGGAATGCACCCATTAACCGTCGGTTCTGTCGTAACAATAACACAAATGGGTAAGATTGATTCATCATCACAACATATAACCAGCAAATACATGAATGCACTGGGATTATAAACAAGCATGTTCATGTAACGTACATGATTTACCGGTACTCAACATTAAAGACACACAGCAATCATGGCAGTTACTGTCAAATCAAATGACTTGTTTTGGTAAGTACCGGTAAGGTTAACAACATGTTTTTATTTCTTAATTGTTTTAAATTTACGAACTTGCTTACGTACCATGGAAGATGAATCCTGGTGAGTTTATCCACCAGTGCTGGTATTATCTAATACCAGTGATCCAGAGATCTGTTGTTTGATAAAAACTTTTATATATTTTTCAAAACCTAATCTACAGAGTTGATGATAAATCATGAACACTATAATATGGATGTGAAATGTATTATCTTTAATATAAGGCCTTATAGGGCATAACAGTTACTAATTTATATATACAAGTTCTAAGAAAGTATGTGAGCTACTACTGATTGATTCACTGAATAACTTTGAATATCTGCTTAAAAGAAATATTTGAGGAAATATGTGCGGATGGGATCTGCGCTTCTGTAATAGAGTCATGTTAAAAACATGTGGAACTGGTAATGCACCTCATAATCTTGAATATTGATTTACAAACACATGTGAATGGTAAGCAACTGTGATGTTTTAGGTAACAAAAGTATATTGACTGTTGAGCAATCTTGATTAATTTCAAATATGAAATTTATCAATACCTGTTAGTCAATACTGGCATTGTTTAATGGAGTCGGGTCAATTTGTTTTCTCTTTTTCTGGAACCGGCTGTTTGTTTTTGGGGAATATACTAAAAATAAAAATGTATCAACATTTACTTAAAGTATACTTGTGGTAGTCTGCAGCTAGTTTTACAGTTTCAGGCATCACAATAAACGTATAAACAAGAAATGTCACTGTAAGTGACAAATGCACAGTATTTGTCTGCATTTCCACAAAACCTGAGTTTTACACGTGACACGTCATTTCTAATGGTGAACATTTCTGCCAGGTTATATAAAAATCCGTCAACGGATGACAAATGTATAGACCGGACGCGAATTACATGACTTCTGACAAATACTGGGACATATATCTTCTAACCCGCTAGTCCGACCTTGACCTTGAAGCTACTGACCTGGATTGTGCTTGCGACACACTCTTGTTGTGGTGAACACTTGTGCCAAGTTATTTGAAAATCTGTTCGTGAATATCAGAGTTATTTATTGGACACGATGGTACGGACAAACTGATCGACGGACGGTGCGACTATTATATCTCTCTCTTCGGGAACATACAAAAGTATTCCTTTCTTCGTCATATCCCCTGTAGTAATGAATGGCATAAGATACATTTTCCAACAATGCTATATAAAAATAACCATCTAATATTATAGAAGCATTCACATGACTGCTGGTTTATTATTAAACATGTTAAATGTATTGAACAAGTTTTCAAACTGATGTCAGACGTTACATGTTGGTGGAAACTCTCATATTTTTGCTAACGACTTATGACTGATGGGCAATTATTATTTCATGTATACTGTATGAACAGGTGCCTTAAATGATAAATACTCGCTAATTAATGTTCATTTTGTCATGTTTATTAACACTCTTTATCGTGATCCCTGTATTGCTTTAGTGGCTGCTTAAGTGGTAGCAGAAAACAATGATCAACACACAAGCGAAAAAGAGTATTTAACAGAGAATTTACAGCCACTCTGCAGTTCCACGTGTGATAAGGTTCTGGGCCCATTCTGCATATTTTTATCTAGATGTAAATGGATAGTGAACTATATAACCTTTTTGTATTGGTAAAACACTCGTAAAACCTCGATTCAAGTCATATATTTGTATTATATCATGTGTAATATCAAGGATGATCCCCATATCAGATCAAAGCAACTGTACGGTGCCCTCCATTCCGCATTTCTTAAAACACAGGGGCATTATATGCTAACGAGCCACAATTTAACTAAACTCTCCCTTAAAACATCACAAACCCCAACCCCTGCTCCGAACAATGAGTATTTCAAACTGTCAAAGTGAAAACTTCTAGTAGTTTTGTAAAATAGATTTTTCATGCAATATACTGTTCAGCTGTGGTAAGACCCTAAAATACTATACTTACCCTAGGAACAGTACGGTGTTCTTATTCCAGAAGATGTAAGATGTCCGGGTAAGGCCAATTCAGGCAATAACACCTTCATATAGAAGAATTCCAACTTTGGCAACATAATGTCATGCCGTAATTAAGTTCTCTATGAATCCTCTGAAAAAACATTTCATGTGGTTCTGTGCGTCGCACTACAAAATCACACCACTCATACTGTAGACTATTTATTTGCCCTTGATCTTGGTAATAATATGGATGCCTGGTTTTCAGTGGTATTTGCCCCCTTTACTTTCTAGACAGAAGTTGAGAAGTTTAAAAGCTGCATCTTTTAATGACATTTTGCTCGACTGTAAAAAGTTCTAAATTTCAAATCAGCCTTTCTCCCCCGCTCTTTTCTGTTACCACTCCGTCTGTTGATGATGCAAGAAAGTTGTGGTCTTTACATATGATTAAACCGTTTGCTTCAACCTCACTGCCAGTGTTTCTGTTCTTACATTTTATTATAGTATTCTGCTCTTGAGTAATACCTCGAATTGTAGGAATATTTCCTTGAGAAGTTGGATATATCATGGTAGCTATCACCTTTCTGACATTGGAGTTGGTTAAGCGAATTTTTCTTTCAGACCTCCATACTGTTGTTGACGACTGCCCTTTTGAGGTCTGATCAATAGTTTCAATTCTTCATCATTTTTTTAACTGAGTTTATTTTCTTTTTAATAATGCCCATCATTAAGTCAACACACGTCAACACATGTTTACCGAATGTATTCACCTTACATATATTCCATAAGTGCTTATTGCTTTTTGTTAACTCCCTATAACTATGTTTTGTCAATTTATTCATTACGTTTAATCGCTACCAATGGAACTATGGACGCGAAAATTTAATTTCCCCTGAAATTGACTAAACTTTGACAGTTTAAATGCATGCACCAAACAGTTTTGAAAAAAAACTATGATAAATGTTCAAGACCTACATGTAGTTGCATATTTGGCACTGCACGCTTATCTGTAGATTTATGCTAAAGAAAATGGTGGCAAATTTTTGTTATGGGACCACTCTGTCATGAAAATAATACGAAATAACATGTTTGGGTGAAAAAAAGCATTTAATGGGAAATTCAAAATCTGAATTTTCAAATGATTTAGTTTTGGTGTAAAATGTTCCTAAAGAATAAAGAAACACTTGAGCAATGATCCAAACTTTAATCTGATTGAAATAAAGAAAGAAAGGTCCTTAACTTATTTTGAGGAGTATATATTCGCTCGGAGAGTCGTAAAATATATATTGTAACAATACAGAGATTCGCTTTTCCCAGACTAATGTAATAACGAGGATTATGCATGACAATGGTTATATTTCGTGATGACCACAAACTTCGCTATTGGTAATGTTCGGTATACGTTTCATCATCTCCATTGTGAGCTTTAAAACAAAGAAACGAAAACACGAGTTAAATCACGACAAAAGTATGACATAAAAAGCGAGGACATTTCCTCGTTCTGATCAATGTAGCCTCTGCATGGGGCACCTTTTAGTTCTTGGAAAGCAAGTATTATTTGCAATCTGAAAAATTGGTTGTGTTTATTTGCATTGTTACCCTATATAAAATGCTCATTTATGTGAAAATGGATTTTAATGGCAAATGGGTACATTTGAACTGGTGCAATAAAAGATAATAGTATAAAACATGTTCTCAGAAAAGGTCAGACATTAACGGAATCGAATTGCCCTTCAGAGTAAGAAGTAAGGGATATATATCAATGGAATATATCCATATTTTTTTATATGAAGGGCGCCTAGACTTATATTCCACGTTGTAGAATGCAACGTTACAGGTTTGACCTTTTTAAGAAAGGAAACTCAAACTTAGCCTCAGATAACAGACCATTAGCGTTGTTAAGTTGTATTGATAACTTAATGGAAAGGGTTGTTTATAAACTATTGTATATGTTTGCATTGCAAATTATCTTATTTATAAGCTGCAATCAGGCTTTTTAAAAGGACAGTCTACTGTTTATCAACTGATTGATATGCATCACCAAATTGGTCGAGGTATTGATGCTAACCAATTCACATGTATTTTCGGTGATGTGTCGAGGGCATTTGATCGAGTATGGATCAAAGGCCTACTTTTTAAACTCAGACTAAATCGTATAAATGGCATTATGCTAAAATTTATCGAAATGTATTTAACAGAATGCACCGAAAATGTATTTATAGGTTCAAGTTACTCGAACAGTAAAGAGACATCTGCTGGTGTCCCTCAAGGGTCAGTTGTGGGTTCATGTTTCTTATATATGTCAACGACATTGCTGACAATGTTCTTAGTATAACTACAACAGCCATCGTTGATTTTTAGTTATATGCCAGTTAACTTTGTTTATCACCATAAACACTCAGGTTAACGCTTAGTCATGACGGTAAATGGCACGAACATATTACCATTATTACTACTTCAGCCTCTAAAATATTAGCAATAATGCGGAAAATATTTATTTTTTTATCAATCGTAAAGCTTTAAACCAAATATATTTATCGTTTTTGAGACCAATACTTGAATATGTTTCTGTTATTTGAGACGGCTGCACACAGTACGAAAAAGACACTTTAGAAAAGAATCAACATGAAGCAGCTCGCATCGTCACCGGATTAACGCGACCAACGACTATTTGTACTTTATTTACCGAAATTGGGTTGTTACCATTAGAAGACAGAAGAAAATACCTAAAATTAATAATTACTTATAATGTTAAAGCTGGTTATTTGCCTGATTATTTTGCAAATTTATTCCCTGTTGGCAGAGTTGTTCCTTACAACTTAAGAAATTCAAATGATTACATATCTATTCATACGAGAACGCAGCTATATAGAAATTACCGCGAGGGAGAGGAGCTATCCCTTTGGTTTCAAGTAAACATATCTAAGAAAGTATGAATTGAATTAACATTTCAAGCATCTAAAGCGATTATCGATTATTTATTTACCTATCTGAACCAAAATATGTGTTATATTAATATTAATAAAGCTGTAACGGTCAAGCTTTTCAGATGTTAAAAAATATTAAATTTCCAACATTTTTTATTATTCAGGACAACTTTTCCTTTTGGCATTCGCAATTCTCTGAACAACATCCAATTGTTTATCTTTAAAATTTAGACCCTAATTATGCTCCGAGAAGAGTTCGTTCCATTCCAAAAATCCCTCGATGTTGTCAGTTGATAGTGGACTTATTTGATGAGGGAATATGAATGCCTTCACCTCACGCGAGAATATCACTTAAATAAATGCAAAATGACAATATTGCGGATATAGATAAATGTTAATTCAAAACATAAATGTTTTACTGTGTCACTACAATCGATAAATGTTTAGTTTTATAATTGCAGCTTGGTATAATAAACATTTATTGATCGATCTGCTAAGCTAAATTGTCATAAACAGTCGACCCGACGTAGCAAACATCGTTGAAAGTGCATGACTTTGTTGTTT